>CM052131.1:19681752-19960689 GCA_028454255.1 Halictus ligatus
TGATGATAGCTGGGGGGTGTCCTGTTGAGTACTCGCGTGATCCAGGCACCTCCCCTTTAGCTTAGGTGGGCGTGAGGTTTTAGTGGGTAGCCCTTCGGGGTATGCGTAACGCATTTCCTCACGGGGAAAAAAAAAGACTTGACTGTATTCTTAACCAATTAGCGGTGTGTCGTGTGTCGGTATCAGTGTGTCTCCAGACCCTCTGATGAAGTTAGCTGCAATGCTGACGAAACGTTGGGAAATCTCTTCCTTCAGGACACGGCTTACACCCGAAAACCTCAACAGACACAACTGTAACTGTGGAATTGAATTTGAAAAATCCCTTGCGGCGCGGAATTAAAATCAAGCAATGACGAATATATGCGTCGAACGCAGGCCAGATGGGGCAATTATAAAAGTCGGAGCCCTTGTAAAGCTAAATGAGAAAGAATTACTTTTTTATTCGATAAGAATTTAATAATTCATTAACGTTAACTGCACCGCAATAGAGTTTCGAATTGACGAGTATACTCGTCAATCACAGTTAACTGGTTAAGTGTCGAAAAACGTATCTATCACTTTTAGATGATAATTTTGACGATTCTTTTAGTAGAGATGTGTGCAAGGATCAATGAAAGCAATGTAAAAACGACACCTTGAGACGAAGTTTTAAAAATCGACCTTGTACGAGCCGAACGTGGGCTTTAATGAATTTTTAATGTTGTTCTCCGAGAACCTGGGTCCACGTGTGTGTAACACGAGAAAATAAACATGAGCGAAATTAAAAAATAGAACAATCTAGCATGGTGACATAATCTGTTACGTGACACTCCTTACGAAACCACCTTGTATGTGTTTTGAAAATGAAACGTGATTTATAATTTCTGTCTACGGTTTCCGTAGGTCATGGGTCACGCTATCGCGTGCCATTATTAGATATTTTCCTGCATGTTTACCTCTTCAGATAAACTAAAAAGCATCCGTTTTTATATAACTATGTACACACTTTAAATTAGATATCCATTTGACTGTAACCATTGTTTAAATATATTTCCATATTCATAATGTAATATCGTAATATTGTCCACAGAGTGTATAAGTTGTTTTCTTCAATTTTAGTACCCAGAAATAAAAGCTTAAAATGTTTACGAGCTCTTATACAGCTGATAGAAATCTGTTGAAAAAGTCTACTTAAAATTAGAAATTCGAAAAATGTTCACATACGCCGTGGGAGGAAACGACCATGATTAAAATAGATGGTTTATCGTGGGTCATTAATGATCCACGCGGTTCGAAAATGTTGGAATTCAAACAAGGGAAGATCACGAAGATAAAAAGTTCGCTTTTGTTAGTCAGATTTCGAAAAGAGTCAAGTTAAACTGTATCGCATCACGGCATGTATGCAAATGAAATTGTATGCATTTTCTTCGTATTTGCATGTTTCCAATGTTTTCATTGTTTCACGGTCTACATTGCGATTACGCGACCGCACGACACCCGTTCGCATAAGTTTCAACGCCCACAAGACGAAGATCGCCTTGTCGCGTCGCGACGATATGTTGTGTGCGTGCATTGCATGGTCAATAATCATCAAAATTAAACGTTTCCGAGCTGCAAGGAGTTCCAGCCTTGGACAGTAGATTTGTTAGTTACCAGCGACTCCAATTTGATTTTTTAAGAATATATGTATGAAATATATATGAAAAATAATAATTAAATTACAATATTACAATTAACAGTTACTATATAATTACAGAAATGTAAAAGATTTTACGATGTCTGACCCTACGAATAAAATTTTGAAAAATGTAATTATAGTTTTATCTCATTTCTCTTTATACGTCGATGGATGTTACAAAAATTCTAAAAGATTATCGAAAAATACGATATATATCTATCTAATCTATCTCAACTCTTATTGCCCCAAGAGACCCTGTAAGGTCACAGTTTTCATCAATCACGATGCAATTCTGTTGACTGAATTTTATGCTGTGATCGGTGTATTTTTACTGTATTCTTATTTATAAACGAGACTTCATCGAAACAGCTCCAGCTGTTATGTAATTATCTACTACCAGTGGCTGTCATAAACGTTGCAGCACGATCCACGTTTGCAATCCAGAGAACGTCTCGCATAAAAAATGAAAAATGTAAAATTCGAAAGATGGTGAATCAATTTGGTCTGTAACGGGTCATTTTTGCAATAAAATCCACACAGCCTACCGACAGAAGATCATTCTTAAAAGTGGCATTGAACTTTCAGTTCAAACGATCTGCCTATCGTCTGACCGCATTATCACACACGACGCGCGACGCTCTGTGACACCCCTGTTTCAACCAACACGGAATAACTATGCAAACAGTTTCCCAGTAACATTAAAATACACGACGAGACTCGTCGCCATGTAGTCTGTTTGAATAAAACACGACCAGACATGTGAATACTTCGTTGTGCACGACAATTCGCTATCGAGCCGAATTTATGCGAGAACAACCGCAACACTTGCGCGACAGCAGTCCTCTTTTATAAATGTCTAAACTCTTGGGAAATAATAATGTTCGATGATATTCGATACGGCCCCTTTTTTTAATTTAATAAAGCTGATACCAAAAGAAGACGCAATAGTTGGGTAAACACCTAAAGTGTTAACACTTTGACTGTCAAACTAGAAACCTCGAAAATTCAATAAAATCAAAGTGTTATTCAATGAAATAAAAATGGAAAACAAATTAAATGTATGATGTTGAGTAGTCCTCCATTTCTCTTGCATTTTACAGATCCTAATAAAGTTTGGTACGGTGGATATATTAACGTAAAAATTAATTTTAAAACCTGAACAAATAAGTCCGTCACCCACATATGTGTAGCATGGCAGTCAACGTGTTAATATTGTTGTTTGCTTGATATTGCTTGTTTGATTAATATTGAGTTTCTCTACACCTATAGTTTCAACAGATCCAGCTGTATTGTGATGAAAACAAAACTTTTCACCAAACTCTCTGTATTCTGTCGATGTTGAACAATGAAACAAATGAAATTAATTTAATTTATTTTGCAACCAGCAGTTGCAGTTGCAGTAGCTACCAGAGCAACGAAAATTAAGCGGAGCTTTCGTTTGTGAGAGGCAGACTTCGTTGTGTTGACTCCGCAACAGAACTTTTATTAATCCCCGTACTGAAAATTGTATCTCAAGGCAGCTGGATCGTTAGCGAGTGTTATAAATGCACAAACATCCGATGTCTCGCGATTAATTATTCTCTCGTAGGATAACAAGTACGTCTGCGTAAACACTGAAGGCGCGAAGAGGACGTGAATCGTTTGCATTCATCTCTCTTTCAATAGGTCGCTACAGTTT
This sequence comes from Halictus ligatus, assembly GCA_028454255.1. Classification (NCBI taxonomy): domain Eukaryota; kingdom Metazoa; phylum Arthropoda; class Insecta; order Hymenoptera; family Halictidae; genus Halictus; species Halictus ligatus. The sequence continues at coordinate 19,685,088 of CM052131.1, forward strand.
TCACGGTGCTCCGGACCCTTCTAAACGACGATCAAAACGGACCTACACTGCGAAATCATGCTTTCATCGGACGTAATTAACATTCAAGCGTACGCGGTGTTATGAATATCGGCCTCGTAAATGCACGAGTTTCAAACAAATTTTAACAGAATGTCGAATACTACATTTATACCAACTTAATGAAGTCGTCATACTTCTTTAAACGAATACATGCAACTTATGCAGAGAGTCTATTTCAGACTAACTTGCAATTTTAGTTAGAAGTCTTTTTTGTTTCTAATGTTGTTACACGTTTGTGACATTTACCATCATATTCGTCACGTTGTTCTCATTAAAATGAGGCCAAACATGACATAGTTTAGAGCACATTTTCATGTTCAATCGACGATTCGAATAGAACCTCGATTATCCGAATCTATTTAAACAGCTCAATACCAAATTACTGAATACTAAACAATTCCATCTAAAAGAATTCATATGAAAAATTATTTATTGTACAAATCAGTAAAGATTTAATCTAGCATTCAAACTAGGTATTATCCGAAAGCTCTTCCCTTTCCACGACGCCATTCCCCCATCCTTCCGCTACGGCCGAGTCACGTCACGCAGTCCATCTCTGTCGTGCCTACGTCATAGTGTGACGTAACTCACCCGACACTTGCAGACAGGGGAGGGCAACTTTTTCCCCTCGTTTCGAGTCAATTTCCCTGATCTGGCGACACTAGTTCCACCAACTAGTTCGGATAATCGAGGTTTTACTATATCGTGGATTAAACAAATAAATGTGATCGAAACTGTGACATATTGGGTATCATTTTAATCAGACGAGTGTCACGAATATGCTGGTAGAAAAAGTTCTGTCATTGAATTACTATTGTTTGTATCTTCTATTTTCGTTCCAACCAGATCAAATTTCGTTTAGTTATTCTTTATACTTAATTTGTAACAATATTACGTGTAACGTAATTGTAATAAAATGAATAATAAATCCTAAAGCAAGAATATCGATCGAAAATTTCCAAAAAACTGTAGAACAATCAAATACCTCTTCCGCGGTTGTAGCGCAGAGTTAAGTCCATGATCCACAGACACGGTGATCGTATTCAAACTTCGTCGTCTTGTAGACAACATGGAAAAGGTAACATGTGTCGCGGCATTAAACAGCCGACCGTTTTATACAGCGGGAAACACTCCGGTCGAGGAATAAAAAAATCGCATGATTTTCAACGTACAACGAAGAAGCATACATTCCCCGTCAAACGGTTAATTTGTAATGCAGAGGTCAAGGAATCAATCACGGCAGTCGCCGTTGCCAGGAGAAAAGATTTATTCGACGTCGATCGTTCGATCGATTCGGGGCAAGTTGCCCAAGCACTAAGTCGACCGCGCGCGTTTTATTCTACACGTTATTGCTATCTACGACGAAATCATGGCTCATCTGATTACGAATAGCTTGTCGTTGCTTCTATTTTCCTTTTTGTTTTGTCGAATCGTTAAGAATTGAAGAAAACTGAAAAGCTTCGAACGCCGCGCCGCGATTCGTATCGGCATCGTTGAATTTTTCATGTTGCCTTTTGCGTTTAGCATGTTGCCGTTGGCGCTGCAGGATCAAACACACGGAATCCGGCGAAACACGTTTCTTCATTTCCTGCGATCAAATAGTGCGCGCGCCGGCATTTGCGAATGAATATGTATGCATGCTTGAAATTGTTCATTTTTAAAAGCAGTTTAATATTCATGAAACTTCTACCCTTTAAAGGATTTACATGGTCGTTCAATTTTCGCCGTGCTTTTGCAGGCTGAGTTATTGGCTAGAAATGAACTGTCTAATAAATGGAGATGGTATCAACACTTCGACCGAAATCTAAGGCAAGGGAACCAATTGCTGTGTTGGTACCGATTACTGTGCCTATATTAATTAAACTTATTTTTAAAGCATAATAAATATTCCAAGGGAAATATATCACACATATTAACTGATTGTAATGACAAAATAATATCTTTCTTAATATTCATTATGCTTTAAAAATAAGTATAATTATTATAGACACAGTAATTGGTACCCTTACAGTAATTGGACCCATAACCCTATAATAAGTAGACTGTAGGTATTTATTGCAAAATAAAAATTGTCTGCTTCTAAGACTCAAGAACCCTATACAAAAATGTTGTTTTCTTTAATATTGTTTTGAAGTTGAAAATAACATATAGACGTCCTTCGGTTCGCTTAATCCCTTTACGTTTTGAAATTCCAACCACCCATTTGTCTTATACAAACATAAAATAAGTCTTGACTTTTCAGTAACAGGTTCAATTAATAAATTGATTGGATTTCTTGATATTTGCATGACGTGGCGTGGTTTAGAGTGTTAAAGACAAATTTGAAGACGAGTTATTGCAATGAATGGCTTTATCGAGAAATCGACAAGTCGATTATCTTGTGGATAGGTTTGAAACGAACGTCGGTTCCGGTTTGCAGCATGGTTGTGCTACGTATGTATTTCCAATAAACCGTGCAATACTCCGGAAAGTGACTGATGCCTACGTTATCCCTTATTTCTCCACAGCTGTACAGATATACGTAACACGTGCCTACACTCGACCTCTATAAACCGTTCGATATTTCATCTTGAAGTTCCAACGAGCATCGTTCCGCTGCCTCGTGCCCGAAAATTCATCCTCGTTCGCCAGTTTCGCACGATATCTTCGAACGCATTTTATTCGTATCTCTAGTACACTATACTAAACGAATTCGTCTGGTTATTTTTAACAAATCTTTTTCCTTGTCCGGATGTTTGCAATAATTTCTTCGATAACGTGAATATAGAAAAATTTATGGAATATTCAAATGCTACTTGTGAATAATAAATCGTCGGTCCGTTTGTTCGCAATAATTCCTTCGATTACGGGAGCATAGAAAACTATAAACCCTATTTCACTGATACCTGTGAATAGCAACTCGTCGATCTGGTTATTTGCAGTAATTCTTTCGACAACGTAATTATAAAATGTATCGCATCGGGACTTGTGAATAATAAAACTTGGAAATGTGACTTCGGATGTTTACGCGAATTTCTATTTTCGTGACAAAGTATCGAGAAACTAGGGTAAAATAATTTTGATTATAGCACTTTAAAAATAACATTAAAAAGATTGAGATCCTATAAAAGCTCTGAGTTCATTCTTTTTCAAGGTTTTTATGCGCCATGAGCACGCAAAGATTCACAGTTTATTTACGTAAATTGAAAAATACTAATCACTAAAATAGATTGATACTCACTTTATTATACACAGGGTCAAACTATTTGGCAGAAACCAGGAAATTTGAAATCTCTGATCTTGCTATAATGTCTCAAATACAATATATCTAATTTTCATTCGTTATAACCTGGTTAAATATATCAGGTATTAAATAATTTCTTAATAGATTGAACTTACTTTTGATAAACGAAGAAACTACAGTTTTAATCTGTAAAAAGAATTTAAATGGATATTAAGATCTCTCGCGTCTTCATTTTTGTATGGATTCGCTGACATAAATTGCTCGAATGATAAATTGCGATCGTGAAAAAAGTTGAGAACTTGAGATCGATGGTGTACATAATCGTATCGTTAGCAATTTTGTTGATTAATTATCCCACAATGTTTTTAGCCAAACGCGCGATTAATCATGTCACACATAACTTCTACACAAACATAATTTTCTTGAAATACAGGCTTCCCAAGATTAATAATCGACTAAAATTGACCTTCAGAAATTGAAAAAGCTATTTTGCAGAAAATGTTCGCCGTAAATTAATCACTAAGTTCTGCAGTTTATTAATTTATTTCTGTTGGGTTTGCTTGATCAAACTAGGGTAAGGGCCCCAATTACTGTGGGGGTAACAATCACTGTAAATTTTGTAATTGGTACCTCCACAGTAATTGGCTCCCTAACACTATTAGAATTTTAAAATAAACACTGTACTTTCAACTCAATTCGTCGATTTTTCAGATTGTTATCCTAATATCTTCTACCTTAAATCGATAGATAATCATGTGTCGCGTCATGAATGTGTACTATAGATAATAATAGTTCTTAACAAGTGTATATTAATTTCTAGTGATACTGAGCGTGTATTCGATCGATACGGTAAACTTTAACGTCGAAGCTTTTAATTGTCTCTTCGAAGAAAATCGAAAGCCACGTAGAAAGAGCTCAAAATTAGAACGATAGTATCGTCGCCTAAAAATAGGCAGCGTTCGTCATGCTTCACGCATCTGTTTCCTTATTGTAATTTAGTACGTATTAACGCAGTCGCTTCGATCATTGATCCGTAAATCACATTCCAAGAAAATGTAAAAATCAACTCCAATATTTCGCAAACGTTACGATAAATGCCTAGAAATGTGTATTTTACGACACACTGTTTGAACAACTGTTGCCTACAAATTAAAAGTTGATCGACGTTTAATAGCTTACAATTCTCAATTTATAATTTGATGTACACCAGATTTCATTTTACACTATCGTGATTAAAATTCGTCCGGTGTGTACGCACAAGTAAGGGGATGTCTGCAAGTTACAGTCTTTGGAAACGTGACTGGAATTCTACTGTCGGCAAGCTACATACTTGAAAAATTTTATTATTTTCGTTTAGGAACCGTGGGGAATAGCGCGGTAGAAGGGCAAATTGAAATGGGGGAACAAGTCTTGATCTGACAACACTGTGTAGGGCTATTATTTTTTCTGACCTCACCGACCTCGCCAAATGTAGAAAAGGGCAACACGTGTAAACATGAACCGCGCGGCCGAAGGCCCACTACACGCCGTCAATGAAACCACTAAATACAGTTAATATTATAACGTGTTTATTTTAACCCGGAAAAAGTCACAATAAAACCGACCGAGGCATCTCGAGCTTTACGGCCCCCAGTAGAGGGGATAGACAAACTGACTGACAATGAGATTGTGTAGCTCCGTTCGGCTTGGATCAAGACTTTATTGTATTGAAAATGGTAATTAAAGTACCTTTATGTAAATAAGTCAGTATTTCAAGATTTAATTTCATTCCGAAATTTTAAGTATAAGCACACTTGAAAATATCTCTTCATTATACATGAATTGGAATTATTCAATGAAATAATTTTTTCTTGTCAGAAATATTCAGAAATAATTATTACAACTGATATTTCATGCTGTCCAACTCGCTCTACGACGAATAAAAATAATTATGAAAGCCAAGACTTATCTACGGTTTAGCTTTTATTGAACTGTGATCGTGTTGGCTTTCTTCCTGTATTGAAAATGATTGCCAAAAATATCATCAGACGGAAAATAGCAGAAATGTGTATTTCAGATAACTATTGTTTATCACCAATATGTATTTCCGTTTGAATAACAAAACGGTATGAGCGCATTCGAATGCCGAAAGCTATAGCAGTATACATATCGATCACTGCATGGCTCGGTCGCCGGGTTGCATGATCCATACTGCCAGGGTTAAGGAAATTTTAGCATTGTTCGAACTGTCTGTCAGTGACAATTAATGTGTCCGACGTAGTGTTCCGAATATCGAGCTGCCCGCAGTGTCATTAATCACAGTAAGTCTATATTTGATGCATATTACGTCATCAATGTCGCGACTGTTTATCACGTCGACACAAACAGAATTCGCACAATCGAATGCGGGCCAACATGCAAATAAAGAATCTTGATGGATCTGCCATAATGCCTGTCAAAAAGCGAAACGATGTCTGGCAATACTAATAAGCGTGTTAACACTGAATCATTGCACCGCCAAAATTGATTATTTTACAATATTTTTTAAAAATAACAATATTTATATTTAACAGTATTTCGGCTGCACGGTTTTCAAAGTTTTCTTTTTAACAATTCTAAGAATTATCTTTAGCATTTGTTATTTGTTATCACGTTATTCCCGGAACCAATCAACCAAGTTACTTGAGCGTTGTCAGTAACAACTATGATCGAACAAAAAAATTCTTTTGAGAAACCGACCGCCTAAGCGTAGATAACAAAATTCCTTTAAAAAACCGCGATCGTTGCCAAAAAAGCGACGATTGAGTCATGCTACGCAAAATGAATGACACGTTACAATCTCGGAATTTCCACGCGAAACTAGGAATGACTTGAGTCATGATTTTGTTGAACCTCAATTTATTCCTAGAATACAAATTTGCAATTTTTACCCGCTTTCACGGAAAAATCCAGGCATTTTTCTCTCGTGAACTACCCGTGTGGTTTGAATGTTTTGTTTTTATTCGAGTCTACGAAGTGTTGCTTAATCACGATAATAAATATACACGAACAATTCATAAAACATTACCTCACGGTTGGTCAATGATCTCCGGCGTTCATTGCTACCGTCACGTACTCGTCGTGACTAGCACCCGCGCTTAGATCAGTTAGCATACATCCTGCCAGATTAAAAGATTTAACGCCTTGCGCGCGTTCACTTTCGATCTCGAGACGACAATCTAAACAAATCGTTATCTTCTGCCCCATACGAGCGCACACGCCTCCTCCCCAGTGAATTCTATCTTACGCGAGTTACATAAAGCGAAGTTCGCGGGAAACATTTATCTGCGTTGCCTTATCGTCTGGCGAAATCTTTTTCTCTTCCTCTATTTTTTTTTTCAGTTAGAGTAGCCATTGTTATCCTCGAAAGAAAGCTTAAACATTGACGCTTGATCAATGGAACCGCCGTGTTCACTACTCGTCTGTTTGGACGAGAAATGTTGTTTATAGTCTTCTCTATACATAAACGAAGTTTCGCGATAAAAAAAATTCTTCAAAACGTATATAATCACCTTCTGTGAATATACAATCATCTCAAACAATTGTTCTTGCTAATAATTTTTGATGCTAAAGCAACGTTAAAACTTAATTTGGAAAATTAAAATACTTTTCAGCGTGGTAATAGAACGAAATTGTAAAAATACACGAGAACTGGTATTTCTGTAGTGACATACAAATTGTACCTTCTAACAATAGAATCAAAAATAATCGATAATCTCGTCGTTACGACCACTGAAAACTGAAAAAATCTGAGGGAGTTGAAATTTCGATTTATCTTTTATAATTTTTATTATTTATAATTTTCTTTGTTTACATTCGATGCAACTTTTTATCAAACTTACTTTTTATAGAATGACGCATACACGTAGCTATAACGGGAAATGCTAATACACTGTTTGGAGTGGGTGCTGAACAATAAAAAGTTCTAGAGAATAGCAACGAGCCAGAAAAGGTTGGAAAATTATAGGGTAGGCGGAAGTGAGAATAAAGAACGCAAATGTACCTACGGTAAAAATGCTATAAAAGAAAAACGCGGGAAGGAGGAAGGAAGTAGACGAGAGACAGAAAGTGCTGGGGTGGAAATGAGTGGGCCGGTGGGTAAGAGGTTAGAAGGCTAAGAAAAGAGTGAAAAGTAAAGGAAAAACGAAGAGGAGCAACAACCAGAGACACCTGGTGGAAAGGTGGACAAGCTGAAGGAAAAGCTGAGGGTAACAAGTAGTTGTGAGAAGGTGAGAAGGGAAGAAAGAAGTAGGAGAGTAATAGTTCCCATCCTTTCAATAAAATCACCTATTTTATAACCGTTTAACCTGGTATTTTTCAAAAATACATAAAACAATACAAATAAAATTGGCATAAAATAAATTTCACCGTACCAACGTAAATATCCTTTTGCAACAATATAAATACAGTAAAGTCACGATCTAAGTCAAATTCACGGGTCCGTGCTGTGACATACATCGTGTAGGACCACTATTTTCTTGTGACGCGCCGTATTGCTCCGTTCAGCTTAGTTCAAGACCGCTGTACTATGACATCATAAGAAGAATAAAATAAAAACTTTGTAAAAGGTGATAGCGAACATGAATGACGAATTAATTTTTCTCGCGCTAAAAATTTCACGAGTAAATTATTGAAGTCAAAGCTCACGGAGGATGAATTCTAGTAACAAAGTTTCTATCTTTACAATCTACACCTTTACGATAAAACAAAGGATCCATAATCCTAAACAAGTGCATGACTGTTTCACTTCAGATTACATGGATTAAACTAAATTCAACGTTTCACCTGTACACGTGATAACTGTAGCTGATATTAGAAAAAAACGGATATCGTCAGTTTAGATGTCAGACGCCACTCACCATTTCCTCTTACCAGCAAGAGATAAGATGTGATAAACACACACGTGTAATGTAGTGTTTTTTCTCAAGAAATTGTATAACTGCTTGTCTTCCATTTCTCAAGAAATGACAGTATTTATAGTATCTATTATTCGAGGAACTTGTGAGTTGGAAAACTACTAATAGACTGTGAATTACAGACATGTATGACAGAAATGAGTGGATCCCGTACAATCAACACAGTGGATCGAAAACAGTAAGGACATTAAAAGAATTTTAAAATATTGTCTTGCAGTTATAATGCAGACAATTAAATTATAAAAATCTCATTCATTTTCACAAATCAGGTGACCTATACTAGTGGCATTACGCTTTTTTAGGAAAATATTTAACACAAAAAAGCAACGTCTCATGTTCTATATAAATAATATAAATGCGTAGACATTTAGCTGAAATCTTCACACATTTTCGATGAACATTATCAACGTCGCTAGAAAAATATAAATTTAAGAAATAGAAAAAAATAAAGAATAGAAAAACATCAGGAGCGTTGGATATACGGATTGCGAAAGCGATCTATCATGGTCTTCGAAAAAATATTACACACTCGAGATTAACTAACCGATGTAAGCCTGCCATTCATACCGTTCAAGTCTTTTTCCTGCAAAAAGCTTAATACAGATAACTTCCATATGCGACCACGCAATTTCTCGCATCGATAAAAACTATGAATAAAAATATGACGTCAAACGATAATCTTCAAAACAGTGTCGTTTTTGTGCAGCAAATGATCAAATAAACCCAGATAGTTTCGCACGTGACCTAATGTTGGGGATATAAGATTTCACGTTAATTCGTGGGATCTGGCGAGTTCCGGACAGTTTGAAACCACGATCCATGAATTTATCACAAAAAATTCGCGGGTGTGCACGAGTATCGGATATCGTAGAAATACTTGACGTCACGTACTTCCTGTCTGATAACGCGTTACTTTTTCGATGAACAAGCACTCCACATAATCGGTCAGTCAGTTAAAAAAGAGTTCGTTGATCAAACATGATAAAAGCTTTAAATTTTTTAGTAATTTTTCAAGGAATTTAGAAGATGTTCAAAGTGATTGGTATTTTTACCTTGTATTTACCTGTATAAATTACAATAGTTATGGTAAATTGTAATTGTAATTTATGTATATATAAAGTGAATTTAACTGCGCATGATTAGGTTGATATTAAATTGTGGTACGTTCTTGCGTTATTCATCGATCAGAATTCGAAACCGGGGCTCTCTAACCAGAGAAACTGGCAAAAATCCAGCGGTTGTAAAAATCGGAAAACCACGACGTGACGCAACCAGGCAAAACAGAGAGAAATAAACACGTTGATCGGGATCGAGTGAAATGAATGTAAACGAAAGCCTGCGAAACCCTTGCGGCTGATTAAATAAGGGGGTCAGTAGGCAGGCAAGGTTATTCAGTGGATAATCTTGCATATGCTAGCGTTGCTAACGGGATGAGAATAATAACAAATTGGAAATGATTATTATTCGAAACAGTCCGCGGTCAGATCTAACCGAGAAGTAGAACATTTTCTCGAGGAAAATGCCGTGAATCTGAATTTTTTTAAGTTGAACTCGTACTTTTAAATGTCGTTATTCAAAACGCTTTTTCATAGACGAAATATAAAAGATATATGAAAATTGAATGTCTATTTTGTTATTTGTATGAAAATTTTAAAATCATTAGTCTAATTTGATTTAACAGTCAGATTTGCATTGTGACATTAGACTATCTTTTAAACTGACATGCATTATTAGCTTCTTCTATAAGGAATGATCAACTGCGCCAATTTTTGCCTTATGAAATAAATAATTCAATTATTTCTCAAGAGACACTTTCAATACAGATTTATAAGATGCAATATTTCGATCGCGCTTACAAGTTGAAAAATGTCTGTTTTTGCTTGATTTATTTAGTAACATCGTTTAAATGAACTTACTTAGATACACCAACAGGAAAAACGATACCGTTTTATTTGTTGCATCACTCGATATCGTCAACGGTTTCAAAAGTACTCCGAGAACTATGTGTATGATTCATTCCGCGTGCTTCACCCCTCTTCAAGATACCATCTTCTGCAAATCCTAGATAAAATTGCATCCTTAAGCTTCGTACAGACCTGAACATTTCGACGAACATTGCGCCGAAATATTCAGGTCTGTACGAAGCTTAACGTTCTACAATCTCTTCTATAGCACCTTTGTTTACCGGACACGCGCACAAGCTGCTTGCAATAATGTAGCGAACGTTAAGAATACTACGCGCGCATCGACTTGGCTTAGTGAAACTACATTTAGTTTATTGACCTAACTCCTGGAGTCTTAACCGTCTTGATCTTTCGTAAAATGAAAGTACCTCATATTGCCCCTCGGTAAACATTCCTCTAAGAACGCTATCATATAATAAATACGAAAGTACTTCACGAAAGTAGGACTTAGATACCGAATTAATATTTGCCATTGCAATCGCGAAAATCGTGCGCACGTGCGCCTAAAAACGAAAATACAAACCACCAAGGTGACAACGTTTAATCGTTGCATAGTCTTCTTGTTATCAATCGACAGACCAGTTTATATCTTAAGCAGTTTACGTGGTGCTGTGTTTGCTTGGACTATGGCTGCAATTTATGCGAGCTCTGCGGCATCTGCAACGCGGGTTAATAAAATAACGCAATCTCTATCGACTGCCAAATTCTCGGGCAAATTAATAAATAGCTGCTGTGTTGCCGTTCCGAGCCTGTTATACTTCTACGTTACTAAATATCACGGATATTTGTTAAGTTCAAAATTCTGCTGTACAAGCTTCGAAGCCTTTTACTTCGTCTTGACAGCTGACGGATTCAATTCTAAACAAAAGAAAACGACTGGAGTCTTCTTAGGTTTCTACGATCCGCGTGTAACGAGACCCCAGCATGAGACTTTGAATAGAGAGAAACTGAAACCATTGCGAAGATACTCATTAACCGAGAAAGCACGTAGGTATATCCGCGTTTTCACGCTTTCGCCAATGATACTCCCCGTGCATCCTAGTTTTGCAAACATTGAGACGCATCGAACACAACGGATCCGTTACGCCAGGTACGTGTGAGAAGATCGAGTCAGCGACTTTCCTAAGACGAGCAATCGAGTCTCTTCCGTCGTGGAACAGTAACCTTCGTTCGCATTCCGTTGAAATTCTACCGATCCATGCAGCAAATATTTGCTACGTCTGGTGTGCCTTAAAATTCACGTATTTTCCAACAACAGAGTTCTCGGCGAGGAAAAACATTCAGCCGAAAACATTCGACACAAACAGATAACACATTCTTCTCGATCAAACGAGAACATTCATATATTAGTCATTAATAACGAGCTACAAGTATTCACGGGAAATAGAGTTATTCGTCTCAATCTGTCGGCCACCGTTCATTCGCAAGCGTTTAATCGCGAACGCATGCGTACAACTGCAAGTATTCGTTCCGAACCAGAAAACTATTCGTCTCAATCCGTCGAAAGCAATCATCTAACAAATATTTAACCGCCGAGAAACGTAACATGATACGGGATTAGATGTACAGGGTGTCCCGTAAATGTTGCACTTCCTTGAAAGGGTTCGCGTTTTTCGTTAACAACTCCTGAACGTTACTTCGAGTGACGTCAGGAAACGCCCCTCTTTCAATGAGAACCGACATTTTTTGAACGCCCTGTACCGGCGAAGCAATATGTACCAATTGAATGCGAAATCTTATTTCCTCGAGAAACATTCATTAATCTAGTAATTCGACGATATTTGACCTGCCAGCGAAACGCGAAAGGTAAAATAAAATTTCCCAACGAGTTATTCTTGAAGCCGCATTGAAATACCTCGTGGAAGGCGTCTCTTTGGTAGAATGTAGGTTAGATAAAACATTTTAGGTCGCGATGTCCTATTACAAAAGAGAATCGAGAACGCTTCTGGTTAACTTGAACGGCCCACATCGGGTTACAGAAATCTAGCCTAGAGCCGAGTCCGGCGTTACGTAACAGTATCCGAATAGAATCGATTTGTATCGGCGTGTTCGATATTGCCGAGAAGTTTTCACGAAGTCCACGCCACGGCGAAGCTTAACCTTTCACTTTTCAGCAAAAACGGCACATCGTTGCAGGGTAACCGGCCGTTGAAGGGTACAGTTAACGGCCACGTTACAGTGTAACGCTTCGTTATAAGCAATTTAATCGGAGAGTGAAAGATAATTGGAATCAGTACACGCGAGTACGCGAAAAATAAATTCTATAGCTGATAATCCGGTGGGAACGAACCCTCTTATAGGTAAACCGTCACACTTCTGAACAGTGCCCCCATGTGAGGGGAGGGAGCACGAATCGAGGGGAAAAAGTTACCATTTCTCTGCCAGTACCGGAGTATGCACAACAGAGACGAATCGCGTTACGTGACCCGGCCGCGGCGGAAGAAAGGGAAATTAGAGTGGGGGAACAAGTCTTGATCTGTCGTTACTGATTTTTGTCGGTTTGCAACGTTCTTGTGTTTTTCGTCTAGTTGTACCCCTTCTTTCTAAATTTAAAGCAGTAGGAGGATTGAAAGAATTTAAGAATGTCATCGTACTATTTTCAACGTGTTAAAACCGTTAACGGAAGAAAGCAGTATTTTTAGAAGTATTTCGTACATAAAAATGTTATTTTGCATAGATATGCGCAGTCGATTCATGACCACCGAAACGGAATGAAAATATACCGTAAACAGAGCTACAATTGTTGAAAGGAAAACATTGATGACGTTAATATCAAAGAGACAAAACTAGTCCAATGAAACTACTTTTTCGTTTTCGATTATAATTTTGTGAAGCTCTTGCCGTCATATTCGTTACCTCTTTCTGATTAAAACGAGACCAAACATGGCATAATTCGAAGCATATTTGCTCGTTTAATTCACGACACAGTAGAACCTCAATTATCCGAATCGATAATGTCTAAATTCTCTGTTATCAGAATGTAAATTATTAAATCTAATATGATCCATGTTCAACGTGATTCATTATACAAATCAGTAAAGGTTTAATATTGTGGCTAGATAATTCTTCTGTTATCCGAACACTCGTATCCTGCCGATTAGTTCGGATAATCGAGGTTCTACAGTATCGTGGATTAAACGAGTAAATATTATGCAAATCTTGTCGTGCTTAGTTAGTGACATTTTAATCGGAGAAACATCACTTGCACCGATACAGTGGTGTGCAGTATACAGTGTTCCAATAGCTATAGTTTTCTACGATAGATGCTACTGGTGTCAGATCGAAGAATAGTATCTACACGATAAGAAGTGGCACTTCGGTCCTGAATTTTTCAGACGTATGGATACCTGGAGAGTAAAGATACCGAAAGAGTTACGTCGATTCCAGTATAAACTGTAAATAACAGCGTGCGTGCTCGCACGCTATGAAAACGAACCGGCAGTGGCAGCTGCCGGCTGCCACGACCACGATCACGACCACGATCGCGAGGTCGTCGTTCTACCAGATAGTCTATGCCAGCGAGTTTAGCGGCACTTTACTCAAACCAGCGCCTTGTTAAAGCACGTGCCACGTAATGCAGCCGACAGTTTGGTTTTATTCGTCAACGCCTTTACCAATTGAACCGCATGAAACCGATAAAACATTCGGAAGAATTAACGGAAAACATGTAACAACCCATCGACGGGGGAACCAAGGTAAAATCTATATTCAATTACTCAATCTCTACCGATTGATATAAGAGCTACACCGTTTTTTTTTTTTATTTAGGCATTTCAGATCTCAGTCGAGATCTATTTCTGCCGCACCGAGACAGTTTACAGTATACATACATATACACATTCATACATGCACAGTCTACACTAAATTAAATCAAATTCGCAGCTCACATTTTTTCAAGAACTTAAAAATAAGAAGACAAGTCCCAATATTCGTTCAGGCAACCAAAATTTCCAAATTTAAGGGCAAATGAAGGTTAATTTCACACAACTGCTCAATTAGCCCAGATCGATGTAAATCGAAGAGGCTACATTGCCAAACAATATGATTAATGTCCTGACTACCATGTCCGTAGTCGCATTTCGAGTCACTAACAAATCCTACACGAAATAGAGACGCATTAAGACTATAATGATCGGCTATGTACCGATTAATAGTTACAATAAATTCTCGTGAGAGCCGTTCGTGTTTAAACCATGGCTTAGACCTTCCAGTATAATATTGGTTAAAAAATATTTTCCGCTTCAACAAGCTTTGCTCTTTTATAGTATTTTTGGTTTGTATATGCGCATTTCTCTTGAACTTCTCATACAAGTCAGTAAATGGGATTGGTAATGTTGAGGCACTGCAAATTTCTGTGGCTGATTTAGCTAGACTGTCCGCAAGTTCATTACCTTGAATACCCTTATGAGAGGGGATCCAATAAAATTTAATGCCATTGCTGTTCTGATGGTTTTTTAACAAAATATTATATTTCCTTTTTATCTCGAGTATAATACTGTTTGTTTTGATTCTCACTTTACAGCTAATGAGGCTTTGTAAGGCACAAGAGCTACACCGTTGCCCGAAGGTTTTGTTTCGACTCTGCGAGGGCTTTACGACGATGCAGAACACGTTAACCCTTTCCGGTCTTATATCGAGACGGATACAATTTCATTCCAACTATAACATACCTCACTGATTTATGCTGCGCTGATTTATAACACGGCAACTACACTGCGTTCTATGTAAATGACATTTTAGGATTTCTCAAATGTTTTGAATAATTTAGTAAGGTGAGGTACGTAAAATGGGTTCAACTAAAATTACGCAGATGCAAATTCTGAAACGAAACACGGGAAACGCCTTTTAAAGGTAGATCTTATCCACTAATTGCCGTTACCGTTTGAAAATAAACAGCCGCGGCAGTATTTTCTAACAATCTCATTCAAACGTTTTCACAATTGGCGCCATGTATCAGAAACGCTTCTCGTAATTGTTATCTCATTGAAAATGAATGAGTCGTAAGTTAAAGTGGGCGAATAAAATTAGTACTTTTATTCTTCGATAATTCTTGGACTTTTCGATGTCGGAAATTTTCAGTCTCGGTTTACGTTTCGCATATTGTACGAAGTTATTAACAGAAACCAGTGCTAAGTGATTCGAGCTGATAAAAATGTGAATGACATTTCTCTGGACACTGGGATGTTAAATATGCATGACATCGTATGTATGCTTAAAAACTTAACGGTACAGGTCGAAGAACTAGTCCCGATAGACCATACTTCTGAAATACTAACTCACCATCTGCTATTTCATTTCCTACTTCAGATTGACAACCACACGGGCAGCATGATTCTGATTATTGTAAACATCAATCTTATCACCTTTTCGTGTTTTCTCGCTAGAGGGACACTTCACAGGTTTCAAAATAATACATTTTGCAATTAAACTTTGACTTTTACTTGTCTGCAGAAAACTTCAGAGAACCAACCTCCGGAATACATTACAACGCGAAAGTTTAAATGGAAAGTTTCACTTTTCTTGTTTTATTGAAATTCTTGTTAAAACATGATAATCATTAGGAGATTGCAGTCAGAACTATTCTCAAATTCCATCCGCATAGTTTCAGTTAAAAAAGTATACCAAGTATTCAAGTTTCTAATAATAACGGTATGTACACTCCCATCCATAAATCATTTGACGCATGAGTAAATATGGACTGACCTCATCTGATGAAATTTCGCAGATCTTAAACTGTACAGATATTTGCTGGTCATGTTTTATTGAATATTCAAGTATACTATTGTTGATCCACTGTAGAAAATGTTCTACAATTTTAAACTCATTATTATGCCATTTCCCTACTTATAAAGACTATTAATAGGTAAGAAATATGCTTACATTACTACCCGACTGCGGATTTTATCTATTTATGTAAATTTTTTATGTAAATTTCCTAAACATCCACTATGTATTTATTTATTTATTATTATTATAATGGTATTTATTTATTTAGCAAGTACAATATTTTACACGTAGCTTATATTATTAAAATTTAATATGGAAGTATGCATACAGCAACTTAGAACTTGTTTGTCCAAAATAAGAGATTAGAGTCGTCACAAATGTGTCACGTTGGTGGTTAACGTGCCGCACAACGTTCGCAAAAAGTTCAGAAAGGAATCAATCGAGCCGTGCGTACGTCTTCATTGTCTCTAATTTTCCGGCAACGCAGAAAATTCCGCGGTAAATCGACAAAGGAGAGCAACCCGCGACACGAAACGGTTCAACGAAATTTGGAGTCGGAAGGATCAAAGGGGAAGTACTCACGATATAGTACGAACAACCTTTCGATTGCCTTAATTGAATCGTCGAATAAAATTCTATAGAATCGCACGACGAACGGTTAACAGGGAGCGAAACACGACTGAATTAATGCCGCCAATGGACGCATGAACACTGACGAGTTCGAGCATTTAATTGTCCGCGGCAGTAACTACGATGGTCTGCGTACTTTTTATTTTTCGTTATTAGTTTCAATTACGAGCCGCTTGCGAGGGGAACGAACCGAAACGTGCTCTACGCTCATCAAAAACGTTTCACGATGTCGCGCCCTTTTACGCTTATGCGCGGCCTCTGACAAGCCCACGAATCACTTCTACGAATGGGTAAATGAATATTAAATAATTAAACTTAGACTTGCTTAGTTGCGCCGCAGTTTATTAACACGCTACCTGCAATTGTTCTGTTGTTACCGCCCTTATTCAAGTATTTTAGTAAGTGTGCAAATTCATAATAAATATGAACACAAATAAAAGAATGTTGACGAAACTATTGAAATAAACAACTCAGAAAAATAAAGAACGACGTCTATCATACAGTAAAAAGTCTTCATCTACCATTTTTTGATGACCATGTCGACCGCGCCAAACGTTACAATAAATGTCTAGAAATGTCTATTTTAGGATATATTGTTTGAACAACTGTTACCTACAAATTAAAAGTTGATCGACATTTAATATCTTTCAATTCTCAATTTATAATTTCATGTACACCCTGTTTCATTTTACACTATTGTGATTAAAATTGGTCCAGCATGTAAAAACAAGGGATGTCATAACAAAAAAACTTGATAAAAAACAACAATCAAGAGCAAGATGCGAATGTTTTTAAATTAACACGGCTATCAATTAATTGTGGGATTCGTAGAGAAATATGATAATACCGTGTTATCGTATAATACTGTATTATTATAATACCGAATTTGATTATAGGATGGAGCAACCGAAAATAAATCTGACGATTAACTTACGGCCTCCGATTAATAAATTAAAAGAGAATAGCGCGTCACGAGCTAGAAGTTAATATGAAAAATCAAATCAGCACTGAACGTGATCATGAATGGAACATCGTTCGTAGTTAAAAATGACGAACGCGTGTGGTCATAGGTTAATTATTAAATGCATAATTCTATCCAATTGAACGAAGTCATGACGTGTATAGTTGCTTGTGTGTATACAATACATATACGCTGAGCAAGCAATTTCTAAAGAGATCTGTGCTATTCCATAACGTCGCCTTTGATATTCGTCTAATTAGCGATGTATCAACATAATTGCGGTAATTGCAGATAGTGAATAAATATGCGTGCAGAACGAATAAGCAAACGAATTTTTTGCAACAGCTTTGGAGTGATCTAAAGCTGCAAATAATTGGCACTATCAAAAGATTGACTAAACTGATAAATTATGGACACATGATCACAACCAAAACAATGATTACAAATTGGATCCCTTACCCTATGCTTCTCTCTGATCGCCTAATCTCTAGCAACAGCCAACGTGAGATGCTAAAAAGTATTCCAACAAAATTCTGAATGCAAATGATATCTGCGGATCTTTATGCAAAATACAAGTTTTCTACGTGAAACTGAAATAGAAATTTGTTCTTCTTTTTTGGTTGCTATAAATGCATAAAATCCACTGTCTAATTATCATAGATAAAATCGAAAACATTAGCAAAGGGAAGAAAGTGTAAATTTTGCATAATCAGATTTTTTAGACCTGTAAAATCTGTAAATGCATATAACCCTGTAGTATAAAATCACACTTTCTTCAAGTTCGACTAGAAAAATGTAAATGTCGCATAAACTTCCGCAGTCTACATACAAAATTTGCAG
The DNA here is from genome assembly GCA_028454255.1 of Halictus ligatus. Classification (NCBI taxonomy): domain Eukaryota; kingdom Metazoa; phylum Arthropoda; class Insecta; order Hymenoptera; family Halictidae; genus Halictus; species Halictus ligatus. The sequence goes on from CM052131.1 coordinate 19,703,427, forward strand.
ACAGCTATTTGCAGGTAACTGACAAAAAGCTGCATCGATTTTGAGTTATGAAATCATCTTGAACGACCTACGAACACGGTTTATCGTAAACCGAAAACCATTTCGAGCACGGTAGCTGCAAAGCGATAAGAGAGGACAAGATGATTGCGATAGATACAGAACTCTGTCGGATTGTCATCTTCATGGATTGCCAGCATACGACCGTAAGTACGTAGCCGATTACGCTATGACTTTGGTGACCTAAATTAAGCCAAATAACAGGCATTGGACGGAACGAAGTCCCGGTGTGACGAAGGGATAAAAGAACTGCTTGTCGAACACTATTCTACTGTGCGATAAGCCACGGTTTTCGTCGTTCCGTTCCTAAATTGAGCACTTTATCGATAAGCAAACAAAAAAGTGAAGCACAATAGTTAGGCCCGTTTATGTTTACGTTTTCAATCATACAGTTCTCGGATTCGCCAGAAGAGAAAATGTTATCGCTGCACGATATTAATATTAGGTCATCTCACAAGCAATGCGAATTTCATTTAATGATTTTCTAAGACAATACACCAAAAACCACCACAGTCATGACCTTTAATGGGTCTGTATGCAAAATAAAGATTCTGCGTGAATTACTAGAAACAGAAAATCCCTACAGATGTATTTCTTTTATATTAATTGTAATATGTCCATAATAATGTAACTAATAATTCTTCTGATATTTTCCATAAGATATGGTATTTTACCAAGAATAAGAAGCTATTTTACCTTCCAAAAAACATGAAGAAAGTTACATTTATTATGGGATGACCCGATACCTTAAATTTTGTTTGTACACAGCAGATATAAAAAAAGGTAGGGGACTACCTTCAGACCGGAGAAATGCAATACAAACTCTAAATTATCTTCAAACCATATAAAAATTTTCAACTAAATCTCTGCAGGTTTTTACTATAATTAAAGGGATTGCGGAAAAATTATTTATTTATATATACAACCACCGAATAACGCGACACGTACAAAGGAGAGAGCTTTTCATTAAAATAATGCGTAGAAAGTTTTCATTCTAGTCTGGAATTGTGAATTCGAGAGCAATCAAATCAATTATGCGAATTACGCTCTTATATATCCGTTGCATTTAATTCTTACTCGTTAAGTCTGCAAAATTCCATAGTTAAATTCGCTTGAAAGCGGTCTTATTTGATGAATAACTAGACAAAGAAACAATGCGATTTAAGACAGTTATTCATAATTAGTGAAATGGAATGCTCGTTGGTTTTCTCCTTTAATAAAAAAGGGATGTGATGGAAATGTGATACGCGCAGAGAGAAATTTCCGAACATGAAATTTAAATTTTATTGTATTTAATTGAATACTATAAACGAACTGTTTATACAAATTTTAATAAAAGTGTAATAGACACAATTATTATAGTATAAACAGTTCATGCTGTATAAAAAAATATCTGTATCCGATGATATTCGAACAATTCAAGTGGTCATTTTAAATATTATTCCGATCCCATCGATACTTTCTGAACATTGACCTCTGTCTACATAGATATACATACATACAACGCCTCACTGCAGACGACATCTAGATGAGTTCAACGACCTATGACTTTTTAATCTTTTAGTGGCTATACGTGGAGATAATTTATAGATATCATTAAAATCTGTCATTAACGACGCAAATAATAATAATTATGTATGGGACACTCTGCATACCGATTAGAGTCGGAATTAACCTGTTCGTGATTATCTGCAGGTTTAATTACTCAGGGCATCTTATGTAGGGTAAGGGACACAATTACTATACTTATATTAATTATATTTATTTTTAAAGCATAATGATTATTAAAAAAGAGATAACATATATTAACTGATTTTAAAGAAAAAATTTCTATTTTCTTGAAAACATCGCTTTTTAACACGTTTTTATTAGCTTGCTTTCTTGTCCGTCTTTTTGTCTGTTCGGTACAATTTTTGCAATTGATTTTAAACTCGTTTCCCGATGAACTAGAGATTTGAAACTTTAAACATATCGCAGGACTTGATTGACAACACACACGAGACTAAAAAGCAGAAAATAGTGATTTAAATAAAAAGAAGTTTTAATATACCACGTTTTTAAGACGGACTAAAAAGTAAAAAATAATTGCCCCTTAGGGTCAGATCATACTATGCAGATAAGACGCTAAGGGTCAATAAACGCTAGATACAAAAAAAGCAGAATTTGGTTACTCTGTTTTTGTAATCAGCGGTTATAGTTCCTCAGCGTCTTACCTGCATAGTATGATTTGACCCTAAAGTGGAAGTATCTTTTACTTTTTAGTCCGACTTCAAAACATGGTACATTAAAATTTTCTTTCTATTTAAATAATTATTGAATATTTATTATGCTTTAAAAAGAAGTGTAATTAATATATGAATAGTAATTAGCACCCCCACAGTAATCGAGTCCCTTACCCTAGCCAAATAAGATAATATATTATCTTGACGATTTTTTTCCAAATAATTTATTTCGATAACGGCCAAGCCTGACATACAATGTAACACCAATGTATTAAAGTTTTGAAAAGCACCACAACTTGGCACGTCAGGCAAGTATCGGACGTTGGGAGACTTTCGTCGCTACAGTGGGTGCATAGAAACAACTATAAAAAGTGGAAGTATGCGCGTTCGTTCAACCCTCGAACGCGCTTCTGAGTTAGTAGACATCTTTCAAGAGGATTGCCTGGTGTATCGACTGCGTCGCGCAACTATGTTTAAACGACACTTACTTTAAAAAAACATGGTTACTTTACCTTTTGGAGCGTCGCAACTTCGATTCCTCCCGCGAATAAAATCCTTGTACGAAGCATAGCATTATAGGTCTCTTTAGAGAAGCACTGACTTCCCCCATGCACTTTCGATATATACGGACACGTCTTCCAAGAACCCCGTTCCACTTTATCGACGGTTTCCTCGAGAAGACCACGAAAAATGAGAGAAGAGAAAGAGCGTGTTATCCTTCGGTGAATTTAACGTTGGTATTCATGGCACATCAAAGGCACTAATTAAGTATTCGCTGTGCGCGTTCCGGCCGATCGCTATCCTAACGTCGATCTCGTTTTCGCTGTGTTGCTGAGCTCGAAACGAAACTTCGGCGAGGACGGGACAACGATCATCCTCCGATCTATCGATATCCACGACCGGTTCTTCAGGCACTCGAACGACCGTTTCGACAGTCGCGTGAAAAACCCAGGACTCGCGACGCGTTGTCGTGCATGGTTGTCAAGGTTCGCGATACCGCCCTTAAGGGTATCGCCGCCGTCCGGTTGCCAAGCCAACAGCTGCGATATCAAGGAAACACAGTCCCACAGTTAAGCTCCTTCCACCACGGCAACGAACACTGGTTCATTAATCGACATTCCGTATCCGTTGATCAATTACAACGTTCATCTTTCGAAACCTTTACGAGACATCGGTCGAATCGGCAAAAGCACGGCTCACGACAAAATATCACGGACAATCGAGCGGTACACGGCACACCGTCGCGTCGACGAGCATGTCTTTCCCGGCGGGAGGTTACGCGAGAAACAAACCCGTGTCGCGTCGCACGAGAAAACGATTTCTTTTCTCTCGCGTTTCACCGGATTCTCACGTGAACAGGAGAATAAAGATTCTCATCGAACTGGCCGCGGCTCGTCTGATCTCTTTCGCGTCGTACACCATGGGAGGATTGGCCCCCGGCACCGTTCGTTCACTCGTGACAATCGCGAGGACAGCACACGCGCGTCACATTTCGCGGGGACGAAAACAGTGCCCGGAACCGCGAACAACAAACGAAAGACTTTCCCGCGGAAGAGATGCGCGGCGGAGGGAGTGCGAACCGTTGGTACGCGCAACGGTGAGAGAGGGGTGGGGAGAAAAGGGCTATTCGAGGGCAACGAGGGAAGAGCACGAGCCAGGGGATGTTTAACAGACGGCGATTTATCGTATCGATAAGGTCGATCGACGCGAGAGATCGTGATCGTTTCAAGGTACTAGAACGCGTTGATCCCAACGATCAAGATGGCGGTGAAAGCCGGACAGGTACAGCATGGTCTCGCATCGGTCCACACGCGTCTTCCTAACCTCCAATCGACGAACTGTCGGGAGTAGAGGATGAGCGACGGTTCGCGACAAGAAACGAAATCTGACGAGAAGAGACGAAACGAGACGACGCGACCGACTGGTGTCCGTGCCTGTCACTGGCGTGACTACGCGCTCGTTCCTCTTTCTGCCGGCAGCAACTGCACGCTTGTCGTGCTCGTTCACTCGATTCACTCTCGCTCGATACGTTCTGCCTTCACCGGCTCCTCTATACTGTCTTCGTCCTAACTCCCGTCCTCCGTTTCATCGTCGATCCCCTCCCTTTCGTTTTCTCTCCCTACCCCTTCCCCTTCCCAATAGTACACGCGCCGTTGTCTTTCTTCGGCCGCTTCCGTTACCCGCGAAGGATGAGGGTTAGGTTGGGGTCAGACCCCGCTCCGCTGTCTCGAGCTCGTTAGTGGAAAAGGCAACGCGAACGAGACCGAGGGGCAAGTAAATAGACGCTTAATGGTCTCGATTCGTTTTTTTTTTACAATTTCTACGGCGATCACGAGACTCGCCGAATGCAATGCCGCGGATTATTTTGTGGTTACTTTGGTAATTGATTACCGAAAGTAATCACGATGATCACAGATAATCGTTAACTGCCGAACAATCATCCCCCGAACATCCCAGAAAAATAAAATAATTTAACAAATAAACTGAGAAAACAATGGATATAGAGCGAATTGACTCACGGCGCTATTTTAGATATTCTCCGCATTGATTGCAAAATAATAACACCTTCAGCTACATTCTTATCTGACCTTCTCGCGAAGAATTGCAAACATTATCAATTTATTATGATACCTTCGCCATCAATGTAGAATAATATCGAACTCGTGGCGTTTCGATGCAATACCGAGCGTACTGACTGCTGACTATAATATCAACAATCTATATTCTACGTTTTTGTGAACATCATGGGTCGCCAAATATGCTTAGAATGCTCAATACAACAAAGAGAGTGTATTAGCTTCATCTAAAATGTTCTGAAAGATTCTAAAAATAGTTCTCTAAGGCCGTGGTATAAACTATTCCTATGGACAGTTATATGTGCGTAAACAAAATAACAATGATGAAACGCCTAAAATTAACAAAATTCTCGCAATATTGGTAAACATGCCAGAGTATGACAACCTAACAAAACTTGCTAGGTGTGACGACTCCGAATTTCCCATGATGGGTGTTGGTCACAAGTCCAAAAACACATTTCACATTGCATAAATCTTCTATGGCTACTTGCAGAAAATACGTGAATGTATAATCCATCAGGTATATATATATATATATTGAAATTGATAACATTTTTATTTATAAAATGTTATCAATTTTATAAATAGAGTCAGTAAATCAGGACAATACAATTATTCTCATAATACTTGCTTCATTGTGTTTATAGCATCGTTATTCACTTTAAAATTTCATCCCTTTTAATAGCTTAAAATTTTGCAAACAAAACAATGTCTTGAATCACCCCATTTTTTACATTTCAATAAATTCAAATAGAAAATGTGTGACAACATGTAATTAATTTTTCTCGATTACGTAATACTACGAATGGTATACATTATTGTAGTTATCAGTATTATCTATAATCTAATTGCTTTATTATTTCTTCGTGTTGAATGAAATGTTGCAGGAAGATTGCATAGGGAACAATCTTATTACGCTTCTTTTCTTCATCTTTATGTGACTGACCTATTTTTGCTGTTATGCCTCGTGTTGTCAAATACTCTCTCTATGTACAGATTGGATAATTGAAGTTTCATGAACGTTTATTTCTAATCATTGTCAGGCTACAAGCTTCCGGATTTAAAAATATATAATCACAATCTGAAAATTGCATTGCACGTCATCGTAAAGCCACTGACATTAGCAGTGAAATTAGAAGAATTTTTCAGACTTTTCTAGTAAATTGTTATTGTTCAGAGAACTTGATAGGGAAACTTTATCGACGTTAGGCTTCAATATCAAAATTAAACTAGATAGCACAATACCTGTCGTTTGATGTTTCGCGCTCTCATAACAGCTTATCGTCATTGATAGAGAAAAGTTTGCGACTTCTTACTTTAATTTCCGTTCGATTTATATAACAAACAATTTTGCAAGTAAAAAAAAGGAAACTAGTTTTTTAAAATTGATTTCTTGAATTTTACTCACTCTTCCTACGCATTCGTCACTTTCTCATATTTGTATTTGTTTTGGAGAGATTTCTGTAAAAAAATATCTTTCATAAAAATTGTTCTGACTGGTACACTAAAAATTACATGTGCTTTCTCATAACTTATGAGTCATAAGTGACTACCATGAGAAACTGTTTTTATCTAAACCCTCGGATGTCCTGCGTCACGTTTATCTTAATTTGTTTTTCTCACCATGTTTGACGAGTACGCGCACACATTAGTCACCCATATAACCAATGGAAACTTTAAAACTTTGAGTCGCGAACCCCTCCAAAGTCAGCTTAACATTTCGAAATTTGCATAAGGTGGTTGAAGCCATGAAATTCAAAACAGGGACTAGACAGAAGCCACATGTGATAACCTTATTTGCAATTCTTAGCGTGTAAATCCATCTTCAATATCAATTGACAGTAACCAGTCTTCTATATCGAATTCATCAGTTAACGTTAACCTTTGAGTTATTGTATTAACCCATTTTGTGCATCGAAACCAGAAAAATGAATCGTATTAATAATATGCAGTCGATTTATTGATCTCTCATTTGATTTTCTAACAAAAAGATTAACGATAATTTGAACTTTTACGTATACTCATTACACATTTTTTTATCGATATCTTAAAATATATGATTGTTGCTTAATTCTTTTCACTTAATACATTCCTTAATAGTTAAGCTTACTAACGTCGAAAAATAAGAATTGAATGAAATAAATGTTATGAATAAATGTATGATATTTTATCAATATTTTCTACTTTTATATTTTGTGGAGTTAATCGATTTGGCAAATGAGTGACTCGTAACATTGATACAGCATTATTTCCGTAACTGAGGAAACTTGAGGTGCAACGATAGACCGAAACGTGTGCATCGAACAGAAAAGACGCGACTCGTGACAGCAGTTCATCATAATCGCATGGAAATGTAGAATGCTACCGGTAATAATCGACGTAATATCTGCAATTTCTTTCGGATACAGACAAACGATGATGCAGAAGACAAAACAGCCGTTCCGTCATGGTAACCGTTGAAAATGCACGCTTTGTCAATGATACCAACGCGAGTGGCGTTTACACAACATAGGGGATAATACATGCCAATGACGTGTCACTTACAAAGAGACACTGGCCAATTAGGCGCTAAGAATCGGTTTCTACCGCGATTCGTGTCGAACTAGCTTTATTTTCTTGCATGAATCGTAAATAACGATAACCGAAGTCGTAATTTTTCACGTGTTGACAGAGTCAAAATTTATCACAGTGATTACTCCTTTAACCCGTATTGCTCTTAAAAATCCTAATGTAGTTTGGCTTACGCCAATACACTACGACAGGTATTGTAGCTGCCGTGACGGCCACCGTGTTAAATTGTTTCGCGATATTGTATTTACACTGATAAATCGCGAAAACTGTTTAGTCGACACCATATGTTACTGATAGAAATGGCTGGAATTTAAATAAAGCTTTTAGAATGACAAATAAAAGATTAGCTATTTCAATAACCGGTGTTCATCGAATAAATTTGAAAATTTCCACTGTGAACGGAAATAATTGGCATTTGTTAAACATAGGTATTCTCACATTTCTATTCAATCGCATTACTTGTCTAAATACCGAGGCTGTCATAGCTTTGGAATGAAAATCTGTATGCATTTGCTCAAAATAAAGTTTCATTTACCCTTAGTGTAACTGCAATATAACCAAATTTTAGTTATATTTGATTTAATCTATAACGGATATTGTATTGCAATTTAATCAAAATATTAATTATCAACCTTTTGGAGTAACTAAAATAAAATATCCTCAATTAACGAGTTTCGAAATGTTAAAATAATGTTATTTTCTTGACTAGAATGTTTCAACCAAAATACTTATTCTTGTTACGATCTCCAAAAAAAAAAAAAAAATGTAGAGAATCTGTTTAGTGCTATTAGGGTCAATTTAGATACACGTGAATCTACTCGCAATGAGGAGAATAAGAAAATGCGTTCGCTTTCTCTCTCTCTCTCTCTCTCTCTCTCTCTCTCTCTCTCTCTCTCTCTCTCACTCTCACTCTATATTTTTCTCTCTCCATGTCAACAGTACTGATAAAACATATATCAGCTGTGTGTTAACTCAGCGATATGGTAGAAATAATAGTGGCTTTATGAAGAGGTCAACAAAGCCCGATTATAGCATGATAAAAATCCCAAAAAATTGGTTTGTTTACGTTAGTAAAGGAAGCGGCTAGACAACGAACCACTATGCGAATGCCAGTGAATGAAGTTCAGAGAAACAAAAATTGTAATTAAGTTGCAGACTTTTCACTTTTTTCGGCCCAAGATGTTAATTGCAAAACATTTTCAGTGTTCTAATCGCAGATTAGGTGTTTTAAAACTACGTAAAAAATAAATATGTGTGTAAACATATATTGTTTATTATCAGAATATAACCTATTTAAATTGGTTTTTTAATATTAATAATTCATATAGTGAGATATGCATGCCAAAAAGATTTTAAATCAAGAATTTTTATTACCGAGCAATTGATATAACGTGATCTAATTATGTAAAGGTTACACGCAGTATGCACATTTTTGACAATGTAAAAAACGGAATTGTAATTTTTTGCCGTTAGCTACACGTGTGACTTTCATTTACATCTTTGCAACTTACCTATGCATATTGCTTGTAAATAGTATAGCATAGGATTTCACTATGCATTATTCAAAATGAACTCAAGTCTTTACTCTCTGTCTATTCTTGTTTAAATAACCGATGAGTTGATATTTTACTGAAATATGTAAGTTGTTGTCGTTAGGGATTGCACATAAAACTATGAAATTATAAAATAGTTAAGTACGAAAATGTCTACTTTAATCTATCGTATTCAAATTGTACTGAAAGTGTCACCATTTGCACAAATATTCGCAATTTAATCGACCACGTGGTACATTTGAACAAGCCCCCAGCACAATAAAACAGCACAAGGGAGCGTCTATTCCGAAATGCGAAAGAAAAACAATGTAACTTATGCAGCATGTTCCGCAACACAATCAACAAACTCTGTTAGTACGTTTGCGAAGTCAGATCGAACGAAAAATGTTGAACTAGCAATGGATGACTTCATCTCCGTTACCGAGATATTGTGCTATAACTCGCAAACTATAAGAGATAGGGAAAAAGTTGCTCTTATTATTGAGGACCATCATCTGGTAGAACATTTATAAATTGTTTATATAATTAGAAAAGAAAATCGAAAAATTACCAAATTTTCAAGAGTTGATTCCACCTCGTTAAAGTGAATTTACGGTAAGTGATACATACCGTCGATGTCTCATAACGTGGTACTCCGAAGGAATGCGAGAAGAATTCGCGAAGAAACGTTACTCTCGCTATTCGCTGAGATTACTCCTGCTCTTTGCCCCTGTGCCGTCTCGCGTCTCACGTTATGAGACACGGACAATACATATGCACTACGTATCCCCAGTGTAATAATTTTTTGAATTTTCGGATTTGGAATCATTCCTTACGAGAATCTAAATGAACCATCAGAAGCTGAGTGCCTACTCGTAAAATACTGTTTCAAAAGAACCCGACCTTGTCCGAGGATTAAGCAAGCGTGAAGCAGCTCGAGCGCGTTTGATCATGTATAATATATCAATACACCCTCCACATCCCGTTTTATGTCACGTTCCAATGGTATGCATCTTTACCTTTTTTTATAGAGATACTGCCAATCCATGGAACGTTCCCCTGGTGCTACTTCTTCAGCACTTGGTAGTTTTTATACGACTTAAAAGAGCAAAGATCTTCTCACTACTGAGGGAAAGTGTTTTCAACATCGTCATACATCGTTATCTCTTTCAACAAAGTATAACTACGGCCGATACGTACCGCGTGAACAGTTTTGTTAACGTTTGTGCGATGAGAATTATCTGCGGGCGAGACAGCAAATGGCGGTTACGTTCGTATATAAACATTATAATTCAACCATTTTATAGGACTGATAACGTATCGCACAAGAAACTGACTCTATAGAAAAACAATTGGCAAAAGTTGTTTGGTAACGGAGAACAGATTATTATTGTAGGAACAGCCGACCGGACGATGCGTCACCGAGCGCCGAAATGTACACGTGCGCTCGGTGCTCGTTTCTTTCGCTACGTTCGAGGACGTGCGAGGCAGGGGTCGAAGAGGGGACCATGAAGGAGGAACTCTCAAGTTGTTTTGGAAGAGTGAGTTTAGAGCGAGGAGTCGAACGAAAAAAATCGAGCGAAAGTTGCGTGTAAAGCCCGATTTAAAGTCTATCTAACAAGTTGAGCCCGGCGCCGATATTGTTGTCCTTTCCGTTGAGCCGGCAGCGAGCAAGCACTTAACGGCGATATTTGAGACGGTTGGAATGAACAGAGATAAATAAATAAATAAATTTTTAACTTTGATACTATCGGACCCACGGACCGACGCTGTCCAAACGAAAAGTCCACTGTCGGTCCCCAGGGACCGACGCCGGCCAAACGGAAAATTCACTGTCGGTCCCCAGGGACCGATGACGGGCTCAACGTGTTAATGGTTGGTATTATGCTAAAGAAGAATTTGAATTAATAATCAGAGTTGACCTGAATGGAAACATATAAAAGTTCTAACATTGAATTTGTTTCTGAAAGCGTTAATTATGAATGCAACAAGACTTATTATTAAATAGGTCTTTTTATAATTTATATTTTATACTTATGTACTGTATTAATATGAAATCTGTATACAGTAGCTCACGAAAGTATTCGAACGCTTCCAATCTACATCGTTAACAAATAAAATACACTCGTTAGGTTTAAGTTTTCAAAATAAGATTGTAAGTAAAGACACATAGGAGTCTTGAGAATGTATAAGTAAAATTACAAAAAAATCTGACAACACATACAGGATTCACAGGGCATTGAGTATAAATATACCGTTTACGGACGTCACAAAAGTATTCGAACGCGTAGACAAGAAGCGTATTTCTAGTGATTGAAGTGTAAACATTACACTTTAGTCGATTCCGAGACATCGTGTGGTTCATACAGATTTCGTAGAGTATAATCTTTCATAGTTATTCTAATCATGAGCACGAAAAAATCAGAAACCAGTAAATGTGAACGTGAATTAATATTGTAGTTGCATAATGAAAATAAATCTTATCTTGAAATTGCCAAATTATTAAATCGAAGTAAATCTACGATACATTATATAGTAAAAAAGTCGAAAACTGAAGGTAATATTACAAACAAGAAGCGTACAGGACGTCCAAAGAAATTAACGCCCAGAAAGGAGAAAATGATTATACGTGAAATTAAGAAAAATCCAAGCACATCTGCACCAAAACTTGTGGGGATTGTTGCAAATAATTTTGGGAAAGATGTATATCCCGAACTGTGTCGTAGGGTTCTGCGGAGTAATGATTACCATGGAAGAATACCACGAAAAAAGCCATATATCAGTAAAATTAATAAAAAGAAAAGACTAACGTTTGCAAAAATGTATATTGATAAGGATATTTCATTTTGGAATAAAGTTATTTTCTCGGATGAAAGTAAGTTTAATATTTTCGGTTCGGATGGACAGCATTATGTGTGGCGAAAGTGCAACACAGCATTGCAAATACAGAATATGATTCCAACTGTGAAACACGGAGGTGGCTCAGTGATGGTATGGGGGTGTATGGCGGCGAATGGAACGGGAAATCTTGTTTTTATTGACGGAATTATGGATAAGTACAAATATCTGAATATTTTGAAACAAAATTTGAAACAAAGTGCAATTAAATTGAACCTATGGATGATTTCTACTTCCAACAGGACAACGATCCTAAACATACAGCTGGGATTGTAAAGGAATGGATCATATATAATACCCCCCATACACTACCAACTCCTCCACAAAGCCCTGACATAAATCCTATAGAACATTTATGGGCCGAAATTGCAAGAAAACTTATGAATTTTGACATAACGTCCAAGGAAGTGTTAAAAACCAAAATAATAGAAATATGGAATTCCATTGAAAAAAAGACAACGGAAAAACTTGTATATAGTATGGAAAGCCGGCTAAGACACGTTATTGATGCCAAAGGAGGACCAACCAGATATTAACATCAAACAATTCAAGATTTATTCGTACGTTCGAATACTTTTGTGACATCCGAAAACAGTATGTTTATACTCAATTCCTTGTGAATCCCGTATGTGCTGTCAGATTTTTTTGTAATTTTACTTACACATTCTCAAGACTCTTATGTGTCTTTATTTACAATCTTATTTTGAAAACTTAAACCCAACGGGTGTATTTTATTTGTTAACGATGTAGATTGGAAGCGTTCGAATACTTTCGTGAGCTACTGTATGTATAAAGTTTGGCAAAAAATAACTTTTACTTCGGAACCGGTCATTTCACCGGTTACGGTATGAATAGATATACAAAACTCTCGGTACATTTATTGTTAAATGTGAGTAAAGAAGTCCTTTCGCGATTCCACGATTGTGTCTGTGTCTGTACGGTGCCGGAACGCGTGCATACTATCCACAACGACAGAATTGCAAACTATCCACATCGGCCGTCGGGCCGATGCGGATACGTGTCTGTGTGGTGTCGTTACGGTTAGTATAAACACTTCCATCTAAATGCATTAGAGAATATTTGTTTTACGTATCTGTGATGGTAGTATAAATTGGGCTTATTTGTGTTCCTTTTTTCCCTCTGTTTTATTAAATTACCTTTCTTATCCGACCACATTTGCTATCCTCCTTGCCCATACTACCCTACGTTACGACTAGACTGCGCATTTCGAACATTTACGGCAGAAATGTGTGGGAAAAAGGAAGCAGTAGAAACGTTAGAAGAATTAAAAAATATATTATTTTCAAATAGGAAACAAATTTCTATACTCCTCTAGTTTGTTGTAACTGAAAAATTTGTAGTTTTGTATAAAAATGCAAAGATTATTATAATATAAACAGGTCTCTTCTAACTGCCTGGTGTGCTGCCGTTGTAACTTTATTTGTAAGGCTATTTAATAAAATTTAAGCACGTTATTCAACACAATTTAATGAGATTAAATTGGGTTACTTTCTAATCCAAGGTATTACGAGAGGAAATAAAATACGACTCGACTTCACTTTCTTAAAGTTAGTTCGTAGAGCTGATAAATGGCATAAATATCTGAGGTTTAATAATAACAGACATACATAAAAACAGAGTTGTAAAATCTGGTCTGATCACAGATCTGCAGCCTGTTATTATATCGTTTCTGTGCTAGTTTCATGTATGTGTACTGCTTCTACTTCCTATACCACCTTTACATGGCTCGGCATGTAAACAATAAAGAAACGTATTGATTTATAAACAAATACGGACGGTAACTGTGACAACCGACTGACTCTAAAACTCGTCTCTGTGATTATTGATTCTACCCCTTCCCCCCATCGACTGTTGGGTTTACTATCCCTGGAAAAATATTCAGTGTTCATTAAAAGCCAAAAGTAGCTAAAAATAATATAAAAGTTGAAAATATTTAAACAATTATGAATGCTCTTGCCATTTTACCAAATAGAAAATAATACATTGCATGTACGACTACAGAAGAAAATATGTATAACGTTGCATATGTGTTGACGTAAGTAGCTCGAGCGGAGTTAATAGTTAGCAATTAGTTAGGACACTTAGCTCACTAACACTTCGAATGCTGTTATATGTGTAAGATTTCTCGGTATAAGACGGAGCGAATATCAAAGGAAAAACACTACGAAGAAAACTTTTTTCGAGGTTACCTTATCTCGAAATTTCACAAAGCAACGATGCAAATGCAACGAATTTTGGAATAGCGTGTATTTCAGATGGTACTAGTTATGAAAATAATTGGTATTCGGTAATTGGAACTTCAATAGCCTTCTGAAGGAATATGAGGAGGGCCATTTCAAGCTAGACATTGCATCGAATAAATCGTGGCACAGACAAACTAATTAATATTAGTTTGTTGCACATATTTGAATATTTGAAACCAGTTTGTAATTACTTCAACGTACATATTTTCCATCGTTATATCACGTGGAATTTTTCCATTTATTCTGAAGTGGAAAAAATTCCTTCGCATCGGAACAGCTTCTGATGTTAACTTTTAAGGAGATCGTTATAAAGGGAAGACTTCAATCTTCAAACGCGTGCTGATTTGAATCGCAGAAAGAACTCTGTTGAAGCTTCTTTCAGTCATTTGTATTAAAAAGTTTGAATAAAAAATCAATTTTAATTAATAAAATTTTCATAATGTACAATACGAAAAGAAAACAAACAATTTAATTTTAATTTTTTTCTTATTTGTAATTGTTAAGTTTTGTTAATCTTACAGATGGAAATACTTATTCACAAATGCTATCGTAAAAAGATGCAAAATCTTTACACCGAGTAAAAATTGAATTACATGAATTAGAAAATTCATCACCTCTGCCTTTAACACTAGAACCACCGGAGCAGTCAAAATGACTGGTTCCTAATTTTTTCTTTTACAATTACTGAAATTGTAAAAATGTTTTCATCGGAAATTTTTTAATGAACCTCTTCATTGAAGCTCATATTACAATAAAACTTATATGTAGTCTGAATGGGCACAGTCTTGTCACTGTTACAAAGCAATATACGTCAGTCGCATTTATTGCTCGGTCGTTCTAGTGTTAAATGTGATTTCATTCTCAAATTGTTTTCAAAATCCAAGAAAGGCAAAATTATTTGCAAACGATATTGTAGGATAGTATGGGCGATTGCAAGAAGTATAGCAAATGTGGTTGGATAATTTAACAAAACAGAGAAAAAAGAAATACAAATAGCCCGATAGGTCAGGCTTCCCATTCTCACACTCTGTCTGTACGCAGCTCCGGTAGCTCTGTACAAAGCTCAACTTTTTTTCGTTCGACTCCTCGCTCTAAAACTGACTCTTCGAAAACAACTGGAGTTGCTCCACCACTGTCCTTTCTTCGACCTCCGCCTCGCGCGTCCACGAACCTAGCGAAAAAAACGAGCACCGAGCACAGCTGTCCACTTCAGCTTTGACTGAAAAACGGGCGCCGAGCCCACGTGTACATTTCGGACCGTTCCTACAATATTAGTAGTAATAATGTTATGGGGACCAATGAGTAATCAATTACTTTGAAATCTAAAACAAATTTTTATTTCTTAATTTTTTATGTAATCTCCATCATTATCAAGGACAGTTTGCCATCTTTTTTGCAAATTTTCAATCCCCTTCTTCTAGAAATACAGGGTTCGTGAAGCAAAACATGACTCAAGGTGCCTCCTTACATCTTCTACAGAAGTGAATGTTTTATTTCTTAAATAATGGTCCGGTAAACTTCCCATTGCAATTCTTTGATTTTTCCCTGAGTGAGTTTCGCTGTATAGGGCCGGGAATTTGTAGTATTACACCTTTTCTGTGGACTAAAGATGCCCCCTTTTTCAATAGTTCTGAATACAGCCGTTGTAATTGCTGACAATACAAATCAGCAGTAACTGTTTCTCCAGGTTTCAACAACTCAAAGTGAATAATGCCACGACAGTCCCACCAAATGCACAGTTAAGCTAGGTTTCGGGGTTGATATTGCGGTTTGATTTGCAGAAAGTCATTGCTTGGAACGCTTATGTTATCATAAACAATCCATTTTTCATCTCCGGTAACGATTCTGCTAAGAAATGGATCTCTACGAGCAATAGCAATGAAGTGCAAATTGATCGACGAATATTCTTGTTGGTCTCAGATAATTGATGCGGTACCCATATTCCTTGCCTACATGCCTTTCCTATTTCGTGTAGGTGCCTTTGTACCATGTAGACCCAAGGCTTCTTGATAATTCTTGTATACTTAATTTTAGACCAGCTTCCACTCGAGATTTTAGGGTGTCGTTATCAAATTCAACTGGCCGTCCACTTCGAAGCCTGTCAGAGAGATCATAATCACTAGCAGCAAACCTTCTGGACCAACGTTGACATTTGTTGACCTTCAATACATATCCATAAAAATCGCAAATTTTCTTTCTTGTCGCCGTTGCATTAAATCCCGCATGAAAATGAAAAAGTATGCAATGACGAATATGATCCTCGGAAGGTACGGACGCCGCCATTTTATTACAGGGTTGTAAAGAAAATATACTTTTTAGAATATTTTAAGCACAGGCTGCTTTACCGAAAACTGTAAAAAATACGTGTTTCCTCTTCAACGATCGGCACAGAACTGAAGGCAAAACAAATTCTTTGCAAATAATTGATTACTTATGGGTACCCCTAATATTAAGCAGTAAGAAATAATAATAAAGAAATTGAAAATTAAGAAATATGGATTCGCCCATTTGGCCCATTGTACGTCGGATGGTTAAAGGAAACGTATCATAAAGTTCAGCAACTTTCTGGATGCTCGAAACAAAGTGTTTTCGATTTCATCTAATTGTTGTGGTCGCTGCGTCGGCGAACACGTTGATTGAAAGGACAGAGTCAACATTTCCTGCTCTTCAACGTTTTCGCTCGCGAGCACCGGCATCGGCGACGTCTTTCTTACAATTAGACCCGATCGATAGAAATATGATAGGAAGCCAATTCTATGTGACGCAAATCCATGTCGGTTGTCGCACGAGGCTTCGGTGGGTCGCGGCTGTCTGTCGGATTAATTGCGGGACCTTCCGGCTGTTATTCTTGGTCTTCCCGGTTTTGACTCTTCTGCCGCGTCGAACCGGTTCCATCGGTCTCGCGAGCATTACGCTCTTCCAGATACGTATCTACATGTAAGGCACGTGCACACCTGTATGCGGTACACGTGCTTCCAGGCAATGAGACTTCGTTTGCGGCACGGACCGATGATGGGAGAAAGAGGGATGACGGGCCAATTGAACCGCTAAGTGACTTCCACGGGACAAGTTTTCTTTGTCCGTGATCGTCGCGTCGTTAGCTGGGGAAATATTGCACGTGCGGTAACCAGGCCCATTTTGAATTATTGCGGGGCTTTTTTTAATACTCGTTGGAATATCGGTGCAATATCGTCGCACGCGTTTACGCCAAGGAACAGATAAAGAGCGCTATATTGATTTTGCCAAGTAGAACGGGTCTCGAGCAATCTAATCTGTTCGATCGAGATGCTAGTAAATGACGGCAGGCTAATACAAAAAATTACGTTGTCTCTACTTCGTTTTGTGGTGATGGCTTTTAGATGGATCGCAGATGATTGCCGTCGACTTGTTGTTTTCACTACAGTACACGCCTACCTATTTTTTAACCCTTTTACAGACGACTGAAGTGTGTTGGATTGGTCATGTCGAATATAAATAATTTAACCACAAACCGATGCGTTTAAAGAATAGACATCCAGAGTGATTTTGTAATATTTCCCGAAGGACATGACAGATTGTAAGTAGAAGAGAGCAATAGGTATATTTGAAATATTTAAGCATTCAGTAGAGGAGTATTAATTAATATTAAGTTACAATTTATCTAATAAAAAGGAAAGCTAGGATTGCAGTCAATTACAAAGACTTAATTACTTTCAAATGAATTTGCTAATTAAACTCTGATGACAATATTACCCGCTTGCTTTATTGTTGCTTTTAGTGCTTTATGGACCAATAAATTATCTTTGGGTTCTACGTACGTAACTGGGTCGAGTAAGACCCGGCAATTATAGTATGATAACACACGATATCGAAGAAAGTTTCTACGCAATAATTGAACCGCGGACATTTATCCTTTGTAGATCCCTTTACAGTTCATCAACTTCAGGCGAGCACAAAGCTAATCAAATAATATGGAAGATACATCCGAGGCAAAAAAATTAAAAATAAGAAATAAAGATGTTATATATGACCATTAAAATGCAATTCCAATTTTAATAGAACGGCAGAACTGTTAATATTTTTACGTACCTAATTTTAAGTGGAATCCAACACTATTTATAAATGATTAGCAATTTAGATTCTCCGAACTTTCTCAGCCAAACAGTCGTAAAATTTAGCAAATAAAATAAAAGGAAAACCTTTTTTCTGTATGGCTTATTCATCGAGCTTAGTCGCAATCCACCTAATTTGATTACACAGTGTCGTAAATTCTAGAGAAAACGTTCCACTTTATATTTCCCTTAGGAGATGATGCACACTGAACCGGTACAGCAACTGATGTGACGTCTTGCGCAACGCGTGTATGTACGATAGTTGGCGCGAAACTGCAAGAATCTCCATTTATTCTTCTGTATAAACTTGTCATTACGTAATTCCACACACCACACTACTTCCTACACATTCATTCTGAACAAGATTAATTTCAAAATAGAAAATTCTTATGAATTTCACTCTTTAAACTTGAAATTGTAATCGTTTACATTTTTAATTTTATTATTTTCTTTCTAATTTTATTTGATATTTACAACCCGTTTCTGTATTCTCAAAATACTAAAAACATTAACGAGATATTTTAATTTTATGAACATTGTGAGACATTGTTATGCACAGAAGATTGAAACTAGCTTTTGAAATAACACTAAACACGATATAATTTGAACTGTGTTTAGTGGTTTCATTGACGGTATGTATAGTGCGTATTCGGCCGTGCGGTCCGTGTTTACTGCGCTGTCCTTTTCTACGTTCGGCAGGGTCGACAGAGTCACAAGAAAATAGTAGGACCCGAGAATTAGATCAAGATTTCACTGTATTCAGTTGGAACGAAAATTCGTAGCATTTTATTACCTTACAAGTAGACTGCCGATTTTATGCATTTGTGACAAAAGTAAGTAGGCGAAACACTTTTTATTATTATTTTATTACTTTAAACCATATAAGGAATATTAAAAGATTTTAACAATTTGAAGGTATTATTTGATTCACTTATTACTTTAAACCAAATAAGGAATATTAAAAGATTTTAACGCTTTGAACGTATTATTTGTGATTCATTTATTGCTTTAAACCAAATATGGAATATTACAAGATTTTAACAATTTCGACGTATTATTTGTGACTCATTATAATTATTAGGAGAAGAAATCAATGTCTATGCAATTCCTGTCTCTTGCAATCGATGCGTAAAATTTTCATTCTACACAAAGATCCGCAGTCTACTTATAAGTAGCGCAGGGTTTGTCACAGCAAATACATTTTCTGAAAACCTTCACACGCCATGTAGGAAAGCGGAACAGATAAATGATACAGCTTAAATGTGCGATTTACGAGTTTCGTGCCATTTACCCGAGAATAGTACCGAAGCAAATGTGACAACGATACTAGAAAGAAAAAAAAAGCGTTTGTTTGCAATCTGGCGGTATCACGGACCTTATCATTCTGCTAGTATAAACATCGGTAGAGTACTGATTTCTCGTGAACTCTGGCTAAAATCAGTCACACGATTCCACAAGCTTAATATTTTCCAAAGTTTTATGCCTACCATGAATCGTTTTCAAAATCAGCGATGTTCAAGCAAAGGTGGAAAAATTAGAGAAAAAAAGGAAATAAAACAATGAAAATTATATATAAAAAAGAAAATTAAAGAAAAATAAAAATTGTGCATGAATTATTCGAAATAGAAACTAAGCGATATTTCAAGCAATAGATTATTTTTCTGATCTCTACGTCGAAGATATTTCGAAAAATAATTTCACCTTAAATGATATTTGTGCCCATGATTACGCGTAAGTGATCTGTCAATTTTTAAAAAATTTTGGATATTAAGTTTTATAAAGGTTTTGAAACATTTACTAATAAATTATCAATACTTTCATTTTTTTTCAAATATTGACTTTGACTTTTTCATAATTATGAACAAATTTAAACATCAAATAACCTGATAGTAGGTGAGTAGAAATTTAGCGGGTTTAAAGCATCAGAGACAATTCCAGAAATTGCAATGATATCCGTCGTAAAGCTTCTGGATAATGGAATCCACTGTTACCAAGCTGATAGGCAGCACATGTATTGGCTTTAAAATATTTTCGCGAAATAAAACCCTTAATCTTGAGTAAATATATAGTCAATAATGATAGGCAGGAGTCTCGTCTAGAACTGCAATAACTGATTAAAACTGGATCAGAAAGATTAACCTTAAAATCAAGAGATAACATTAAGACACTTTCCCAGATAGTACGCGACGTAAAGACGTCGTTTTTACGTCCATTTCACGTCTGAGAGTCTTACGTCTGGAAAAGACGTCTTTTAGACGTTTTAAGGACGTCTTTTTCGGGACGTCGTTTTTAGGTCTGAAATAAGACGTTTTTTTCGAAACGTCTTTAAGACGTCTCATTTCAGACGTAAAAACGACGTCTTATTTCAGACGTCTTAAAGACGTACACTTTGTAACAAAGACGTTCCAGAGACGTTCGTAGGACTTTCAAGATGTCTTTAAGACGTCTGAATGTCCATCGACAGACGTCTTTAAGACGTCTGTGTGCTATCTGGGTTAGAATACAATTCCATGTGGTAAGAGGCAACGGTTGATACAATTGTAATGATGTTTGTCCCAATTTGCATAATTCACGAGATTAGATTATTTTCGAATCTGCATTCAAAAATCTGTTGTGCATAAACGCTCCACTAGTAAAGTTTTTCATGATTTTGCAATAAAATGTTCAGAAATCATCACTAAAAGTACAAGTTATATGTTGGAACTTGATTGAAAGAGTCAGCTTGGTAAATTGCTTTATGTCGCTATTGTTCCAAAATTAAGAATAAAATTGAAAGTTACAAGGCCTCACGTTCTGCGCTGCGCATTCCTCCTTAGCGTACAAAACCCATCTGCCTCTTAAACCGACGTGACTTCACACAAACAAAGAGCGGAATGTTTGCATGAAAAATAAATACGCAATAAAAATCCGTGCGAACGTGTAGATAGTCACGTGCAAGCACAGAAATTGCGAATCAGCGTGTCGGATATGCGAAATTCCTCTGTTTCTGCATGTTTAATCAACGACCACATTAAGAAAAATTGCTATAAAGACGAAGATGATTAAATTAGGACCAAAAATCCTAAACGGAATTTATTATGTCGGGTTCGCACGAAAGTTCGTAGCGTTTTTTAAATAAAATTCAAAGTTACCTCAAAAATAGCAAAGAGTAGTAGTACAGAATGGAAAACATGTGATTGAATAAATCTCTGAATATATTAATTTTATCTTCGAATTTTTATTTAAGTTAAAATGCTACGAATTTTCATTCCAACCGAATACAGTGAAGTCTTGATCTAATTGTAAGCTCAATTTTTGGGTCCGGTGCTGTGACAACGTGTGGGGCTAATATAGAAAAAGAACAGCGCATGTAAACACAAAGAAGGCCGAAGGCGCACTGTGTACATACATACCGTCAATGAAACCACTAAATATAGTTCAAATTATATCGTGTTCAGTGTTATTTTAATCGGAAAGAGGACACAATAAGTTAGAATCGACTCAGTATTACGCGGCGGCATGTTTACGATTTCCAATGTTCTCTTTCCATCTCGAGCTTCATGGCACCTCACGGGGTATGTCGCCCAGTAGAGTCGATAGGCGAATTGGGACACATGAGTCCCATGAACATCACCGACACAAATTTCCCCGATATGGGTTTTACCGACAATATTTAACCGACTCCAGATTTGACCGACAACAAGTTTGGCCGACAAAGCATTTGTCCAGCAACGATTTTAGCCGACGGCACTAATAACAGACAGTAACATGATTTACAACGATATGCATTCTGTTGGTTGTTACTGTCGTCGGCTAAAATCGTTGTCGCTTCTTGGCCCTTCGCGGGGTAATCCCCACGTTGAGGGACTTAGACTTTATTATATCATGAATCCCGTTAGGAATTTTGGTCCTTCATTTATACGGATTTGGTGAACCAACTGTCCACCATATCGGCGAGCTAAACCCGCTTTCCCGGGTTTTGCCAGTTTTCCAGGTTTCTCTAATTTTCCTCGATTTCCCGGTACGTGTACGTACGGCCGAAGAAGGATCGCATGGTTGGGCCTTACAAGTTGCACTACCTGGAGGTCATAGTGCGATCAGGTAAATACTTCGACAATTATAAAGTAATTTGGTTAATTTCAGGCTGGGACTTCCGCTTAATTACTTTTCGTGTTCCGTGTCGGAACAAAACTAATATCCCAACCGTGGAGGATTCTGCAAATTCGATATTTATAGACCTATTTGTGAAGGATGGAATTATACGATTTCGTAACAGTTCGTTTCTTGGATTAGCACGGATATAAAGTTGAATAGAAACCTCGTTAAACTATATTAACTTCGTTGGATATAAAGTAATTTGGTTAATTTCGGGGCTGAGTCTTTCCCCTAATTACTCTTCGTGTTCCGTGTCGGAATAAAACTAATATCTCGACCGTGAAGGATTATGCAAATTAGATTTCTTACGGACCTATCTTTGTGGTTGTATGGAAGAACGCCTATGTCACGTACTTTCACTTTCGAGACGTTGCCCCACTAATGTTTCCTCACTGCATTATTTTTGCATGACTTTTTTCTGAAAAATACGTAAATCCTATATTATAAAGCTCAATTAATGCATAAACTTATATTTCTTCAAATTGTGAAATGCGGCGTTTTTCCTTGCAGCCACAGATTTATGAACGTTGTACTAATTAAATAAACGTTTCACTAGTTAGATGCTAAAATAAAATCAAATTCGATATCCGTACTTCGTGAATAGTTTCATTAAATTAAAAAATAAATCATTTTATCATTCGTCTGTGTATATGTCTTTACTTTTCTTGATGTACAAGCTGCAATTGTCAAGAATAATCCAAAATTGAAATACGAAAGATTACTTTCTGCGTGTAGGTACGATTTGATTTCCAAAATCGAAAATTCAAACTGTCTTGGTGAATGCAATGGAGGAGCTATTATTGTAAGGTAAAATTACAGGTAATTGGAGATGCTTGGTCACGGATCTTCAAATTTAGAATAGATTTTCTGTTGCGTGTTCCTCAACATTAATTTACCAGGACTAAATGCCATGAACCTATAACAACTGACATCGCTACTTGATTAGATCCTGGAGCCATATTAGCAAGGCCATATGCTGACCACTGGGTTATCCTATAAATACACGTATTTTTGGTTTTCATAAATTGATTTGCAAAATAATGATTTGGCTGGTTACCGTATTTGGCCGTACTGTGTAACAATTAGTGTGTCTGTATTAATTATACTTATTTTTAAAGCATAATGAATATTAAAAAATATATATAACATATATATATATATATTTTTATACTTTTTATAAGTATAATTAGTATATACACAGTAATTGGGCCCCTTACCCAATAATTGGTCGTACCAATGATCCTGCTTAATGGAACTAATTGTAAGAGTTAGAATGATCGATTTACTCAATTTCGTTCACGAAACGTTCATATGTGTTTTCGTTCTTTGAGAATCGAACGCAATGTTAACACATTTATAGACGGTGAATCGAAACCTCGTAGGAGGAATCAATACATCGGAGAAAAAGGAATTTCCGAACGACCTATTTATAGATTAACAGATGCCACAGCCTTGAGTGTATAAAAGTTGATCTAAAAATACAAGACCAATCCTGAAAGCTCATTTACTAATGGGAAATCGGCTCGACGATGTGTAACGGTGTATGTACCCTACGTGCATGCAATTACAGTTCAATGGAAACAAGGTAGCAGAATTCCTTTGTTTTTAACGACGCAACGCCGCCGCTATCATTAATTCAAAGAAAAAATCAAAATCTTTGAAAACCCACGTTATAGAACTAGCAATGAAATCGAGATTAAAAACTGTTTATAAAAATAATACATTGATCGCTCTGCTATGCTACAAGATAGAAATTATCGATCGATAATTTCCAATACCTCCCTGTCTGGTAATTAACTGATAAATGTCGTACGATTTTTTGCTGCAAGCATTAATTTGTGATTTTGTATAATCCTCCGCACATTAATCCGATTAAAATTATTTTTCACATTGAACATACTTTAATTTTGTTTTTCAGGCTTAATTATTCGTTATTGTATTTCACGTTGTTCTTTAGATTTAGCTAAAACAAAATGCATAGCCATTTTATCCTGGGATCAATCGTGTAAATTATGTGTCGTTTGTTACACTCTCATTTATTTCTATTGGTCCACTCTAACTGCAATTGGTCCCACATACTAATGTTAGACGATGCGCTATGTTGCAGATACACTATCGGTCATAAGTATCCCGGTACCCAGCAAAATCAGAAGCCATTTATATTACCGGAAAATATACTAATACCCCCTTTTACAAAAGGCATCTTGTTTAAGAAAAAGACCTTGAATATACGGATTTCATTTTACTACTGAATTCGTCCCAGAATTTTAAACTACAGCATTCTGACATCATGATCGTCATACTTATAACTCAAAATTGTACAAATATTTCGTTCGGACATCAATTTTAATGAGTAGAAAATATAAAACCACAGTTACAGTCACTTAAACTGTCTATACTATGTTTACACGTGCGTTCACACGTAAATTTCAACATAATAATTTTGCCACCATCGTCTGTCGATAAATATCGCTTGTGTTGTTCGATGATTCTATATTTCTACAATAATTTAATCAAATTCGTATGATATTCCGGTTATAGCAACAAACACGTAAGGGTCAGGATACTTTTGAATGGTACTGTATGCACCGGATGCATTCGTAAAAGTTCCCGAGCCCTCTGCGTGTCCGAGGTTGGTCACCATGGAGGTTTCAATGTGTACAAACACTATGCAACCTCCGATCCCTTTCCCATAAGGTATAGAAGGCATCTTTAACCCCTTGTCCTACCACAACGATTGAGACTCGTGGTAAGAAACTTGGGCCAAAAACAATAACCACACCCGTGGTACCTCATTCGGACCAAACGTAAACAACATGAGTCAGACCCGTGGTTCAGTTGTTTTCGATATTTTAGTACTTTCCTTGCGCCAAATTTGTACATGTCATAAGACGCAAGTTCGAGCACACGGCTTAAACAGCTAAACGAATCGACGCGTGACCTTCATGTTTGTTGTGACTCGAGCAATCGGTAGTTGGCGGGTAAGACAAAGGGTGAAAAAAATTTCCCTTAACGAAGAACCATTGCGTGTGTCTCGCAGTGTTAGAGATGAAAGATTTAGTGGTATTTTGATAAATAAATCAACTTTCTTTGCATTCTCAATTTCCTAAATTTAATAAGGTCGAATAAGAATGGTTTGTTAATTCTACCGTAATTTCTTTCGTTCCACTTCAAAAATTATTACTATTTAAAATCGCCTGTTCTGTCCACGTATACTATAAATGTGGAGTGTGTATAATCACAGGTATTAATTAGTGGAAAATCTATTGTATTACGTGAGGGAAGTATCGATTACGTGTAATATAATTAGCACATTTCCAGGGCATCCGAATATTGTACACGCAATATTTCATTAGTGTTACGAAATACATTAACATCAATGTAAATTAACCAGTTTCTAAAGTTACTTTCCAAAACAATCTTCAAATTATTTATTGTCACGTAAAACGTAAATTTTTTATAGATTGTTGATAAAGATTATATTATTCAAAGATGTTTCTCCATTTTTAGAAAATGCATGGTAGATGTCACAATAACAGACAAATACATTAATGAGATAAATATACTAATTACTATAGCTTCTGTACAAACATATGGAAGCAGCGCTTGATGGATGTCGAAATTTAATACCACCGGCTTTCGAATTATTATTTGTTATTATTAACAGACACCAAAACGATAATAATTTCTAATAATATTGTCATGTGATCTTATACATATCTTATTAATGCGTACTGTTAATATTTTAAAATCTGTATATCGATTTATACAACTCGAAATATAAACTTCCTTCGACGTAGTATCTTAAACTGCGAGAAAATTTCAAAAATTTGAAATCCCTAAAATTAGAGATCCCCTAAAAAAAAAGCTATCGATTAACGCGTCTGATTGATTTACCACATCGTCTTATTCCACTAAAAATCCGTCAAAAGAATATTGTTAAGTTACTTTTTCGTTAAAAAATGACCATTAACAAGATTTCGGTAGCTAAAATGTATATTTAAAAATCACTTTTTGAATTATTTTCCCTCTAAACTATTATAGTCAAAATATGGCTTTACAAATCGAACTTCACATTACCGTTGAAACACATTTCTGCCAATCTTTGTCGCATACACAAACCGCGTACTTATCTTTTAATGCGCTCCATGTCTGTGCAGCATAGGTATAATAAAGATATAATTGCTTTCATTGTTATACCTTACCTCTCTCATCACTTCCATAACGTTCAAGTATTTTTCTGCATGCCTGAGAAATTTTACGACGCAAATAATGTCAGACCCTAAATTCCCGTTATCTGCGAATCCTTCGGAAACTAACGAATTAATTACAGCTAGAACTTGATTACACCTACACAACACCGCTCGCGTCTATTTTCCACAATTACGTAAATCGAATGAATCCGTGCTCATTAGCCGCACCACCGTCGCCGAAAACGTACGCATCGTACAAGGCAGAACATAAGAATCCGTGCGTTCGCTCTCGCGATAAGATGTCGCGCAGGTGAAAACACTTATCAACGCCGGCATACGTCTCGATGAGATTGTATCGCGCGAACATACACGGGAGTTCGATTAACATGCGCGCGAAATTAATTCGCAGCCCGACTGATACGTGAATTTTCATTTTAGATGGTGCACCATGCATTGGCACGACCAAAAGTTTTAGAATCGAAAAGACAATTACAGTGTAACAAGATAGTACACTGTAAATATACTGTTCGTGTGAAGTCAAAGAGAAAGCACTTCTTTCTACACGTACAACAGAGTAAGGAGCCCAATTACAGTGGGGGTAGCCCAATTACTGTGCCTACATTAATTACACTTATTTTTAAAGCATAATGAATATTAAAATAGAGATACCAAATTTTTTTCATTAAAGCCAGTTAATGTAAGGTAAGAGACCCAATTACTGTGGTGGTACCGATTACTGAGCCTATATTAAGCTTATTTTTGAAGCATAATGAATATTAAAAAAGAGATATCGAATATTTTCATTAAAATCAGTTAACATATATATGTTATATATCTCTTTTTTAATATTCATTATACTTTAGAAATAAGTACATTTATATTGGCACGGTAATTGGTGCCCCCATAGTAATTGGGTTCCTTAACCTATTTGCGTTATCAGAATGTTTCAATGGAGCGACCTTGCCAAGATCAGCTTGCCATCAACTACTACCATGGTCAAGCCATAAAAACGAATTCGGACCACGGATGAGCATCGTGGCAGTCCGAGGTGTTAATAACGTAATGTATTCATGCCAGTGTGCAAGAGAGCACGGTCGTAACTGATTTTTCAGGCGTAGCGATAAATACAAAGGTAAACAACTAGACGACAAACGTCAGGAATAAAAATATTCCACTCACCCGTTGAAGGCAGAAGAGGATTCATTATTGTTCGGTGGTCCCGACACGTGGACTTTGGGCACGTGGTAGGCATCCCCTTGTCCTTGACCATGACCATGACCTGGTTGTTGATGATGGCCATGAGCCGTCGTGTATTCATCGCTATCGCTACCGTGCGGAGGCTCGGGGCCTGCACCGCCACGAGGTCTGAAACAATGAAACCTCCGAGATATTACAACAAATCATTTCTCGCGTACCCTAATCGTCTCTAGCAACTCCTTCTCGTCCAAGCACAGTGGCTTTCCGCGGCTTTACGTAATTTCCCACGTCTCATTAACCGTATTTCATTGGAGCAAGGGGATCTAATCAAACACGTGAATCCACTAACACCTTAATCCGCGTTCTAATGTGAAGCTCGACAAACGTGATGCTTTACGTGATTCATTATCGATCGAGCATCACGCGAAACTTGTTCTACCGTTGGACAAGCCAAAAACTCTTCTGGTTTTTTCGGTATGGGCAACGTTCGGAAAAGATTTCTTCAGCGGAATAAGGTTCAAGAACGAGAGGAAGACTTATTGGCCGAACCGTGTTTCAAACATGTTCGAATTCCCCGTGTATTACGCAATCTATGAAACCTCCGAAAACATTTCACAGATGTCGTGATGATTCCTTTTACTGGCTTCTTTCGTCCAAGTCTTGTTTACATTGAAAGACATTGAGAACGTCGCAAAAGTGTACAGAATTGGTGAAAACATGAAATAACTCAACACATATAACAGAAGCGTATGCATGTACACGCGTCGTTTCCTGGCTTCGGTGGGATGTCGAGATACTGCCGAAGACGTAACAGAAATAAGCAGTTCCATTTTTATTCGCAAGATGAAAGGGCGACCGCGGGATAACGAGCGTACTAAAACGTTTGACAACAGCCTAGCTACTGGAAACTACTGGAAATATCGACGGTCGTAGGGTTTAAGATCGAATAGAAATACTACAGAACGGATTTTGAAAAGTCACACCTGCGATGAGTGTTATCGTAGCATTCGGTCCGGTAGAGGGGCGCCACTGTCCCACGTTACCGATTCACAGTCGCATGCGAAAAATCGACTCGCAAATTGGTTCTCCTCCGGCAAGCGAAAGCTCTGATTTAATAGAGTTCCTGTATCCTCGTACCGTTTTTCGTTTCACGCGCACTACAGAGGACTCTGACGAGTTTCTCCGGAGAATTAGGCCAGCTCGGAAGCTGGCACGGTCAATACGATCACAGAAGGGTATCGTTCCTCTCGGAAGCTGCGGATCAATGAGACTTTCAACGATCGGCACTGGGACTGATTTTTCGATAGGGTCCCTCGCGGTGTTAGACCGGGCAAGAGAGACACCGAGCGCCGTAGACGTGTCGTACGCACTGTCCGGTTTCCGCGTGCGTTTTCTGACACGCAACTCCGACGTCTCTAGATCGAATGCGCCCCGGAGAGATTTCGTTTGACGCGAACGGGACGGACGAGGAACGTGAACGGCGGCGTGTCCCACAGAGATGTTTGCAAAGTTTGCATCGAGAATACGGCAATGCGGTGCGTGGTGGAACACGGTGCAATCCGCGCTCTAGCAAACTCCTCGCTAGTCGACGACACTTCCGCAGATGTACACCAATGGTACAGCACCGTTGGATGTACAGCGGACGCACACTCAGCTGTTCAGCCGCGTCTGCGCCAGTCCCGCCAGCTATTGACCGAACACCACGATGCTAGATATAGTTAGCGGGACATGAGCGCAAAAAGACGCGCACACATAGACGCCCGGGAACCTGTGCAGCAATATCGGTGCACCGGAGATCGCATCGCTGCACCCACTCCACGGAAATCCACCGACAGAGGGATCGCGGGTGCTGGCGGTCAGCTGATCGGAAATGTTGTTCCCGGGACTAGCCCAAATCGTGCGCCTCTTTCTCTTCCTCTCTCTCTCTCTCTCTCTCTCTCCCTCTCTCTCTCTCTCTCTCTCTCTCTCTCTCTCTCTCTCTCTCTCTCTCTTTTTCCCCCTCTCCCTCTACCTCTCTCTTTTTCTCTATAACAAGCGTGTGGACCAGACAGAGTGATACACGTGCTCAGTCTCACGTCGATATATGTTTACACGGTGGACGTTTAATTGCCCCACAGCCTGGTGAAATGAAAATAACTTCCTCATTAAGGGACTACCGGTGTATACCGGTGACCGACAGTGGCGTAACTAATCGCACGGGACACCCGCTACCACAGTCACGCTGCTGGGAAAAATTTGAAATACTGCAAACACGCGTACAACCCTATCAAAAATTGCTTAGAAAGACACTGTGTATGTATATCTTCTGTGGTAGTAAGTGTATTTTCAAATAATTGTTTGTAGGTACATTTATTGCCACCTAAAATAGATTCCGTACTCTTTAAACGGTTTCTTTGATCGCGTTAGGTGCGACTCCACTGTATGGTCTACTGGGAACTGATGTTAGCTCTCAATACTCCGAGTACTTTTTAGTGCCATCAACAACAAATTGTTGAACCGATGGTTTAGAAACCAAAAATTTTACTTTGACTTCTTTTACTGATTTACTTTATTTCAAGATGAATAAAAATAATATTGCTAATGAACATTAGATTATGAATGTTTCAAGCCATTAGTATCGAAATATATACATACATATGTGTGAAACACTATTTCTTGAAACGTTTGAATCAGGTGAATCAAAATATTCATTTATAATTATCTATCTAAAAAATCTATTTTCCAAAAATTTGCCAAGCTGGCCTTTCTGTACAGCTAACTCTAAAATGTTGAATATTTGTGTTCGTTTGAAAATTTTTGAACTTCTAATGTCGCAAATTCAATTGGCCGATTAATTGTCGAGATATTCTTTTACAAACATTGTTTTATGGCAGAACGTACTGAATATTATTTTTTCGAATTGTCATGTTTATAAACTTTTTTAATATTGTTTTAGGAGTCAACATTTTAAAATCGACGTTTTTATATATATATATATATATATATCACCATTTGAGGAACACATTCAGTTATTTTATCCTAGCACACATATATCTAAATTCCAGTTTATTGATCGTTATATTGGTAACCATATACGTATGTATTATTTGACCGTACTGGATATGTTTGATAACATGCTCGACGCTAGCAAATAGCCCTGAAATCGTATGTGCAACGATAAATGCAAAAGTAACGTACAGTGTAAATCAGTAAATCGATTTATCATTATTCTATTATCTCTTATACAATTTGTAACAATAACCGAAATATTTCTTAAAAATAATTTGGAGTGTTCTATTGATGGACTTTAAAGAAGCATTGTGTAGTGCGGACATGAGTAAAGAAATAGGCTTCAGTAAACATAAATTAATAAACCGATTGCTTCTCAAATATTTCCTTTTTTACTGTATAATTTAGTGGATAAGAAATGTAGATTACAATTTCGAGATGTACAATGTGTTCGTTAGCGTTATAATACTTCATGAAACTTTCTTTCCCAGTGCCAATTTTGTGACCGTTTACGAGACTTTCCCATGGATAACAATCTTTCAGTTGTAATTCCACAGGGTGTTACAAAACCGTTGCACATTTTTGAGATCGGTGATTCCTAAGGTCATTTGAAGTAACTTAGTATTTTTGTTTTGTTAATAAAACCTTAACAAAGCCGCGGAATCACTTCAGGAGTTACTACTTTCAAGGAAATATTACATTTTTGAGACAACCTGTATAAAAGAATGAAACGCGATGAATATTAAAAATGATAAAGTTCTAAAAAACTTTCTACGCGTTCCACGTGGAAGTTCACGATGAATTCCAAACATTTTAAGATAAGATGGTAATAAATTAATGACTCGAAGCAGGATAGTATAGGATGATAATCATTATAATAAAATGACAGAGAGCATTAGTTACGAACACAATATATTATTACAAACGAAGGATATTTTTGGTTGAAGTAGTTATTTCAATAATCGTCATATGTATTTTGATTCAAGCAGAATATTTGTTGCCACTCAGAATTCAAACATTGTTTTTACTTTACTTATTACATGTTGTTCAAAAAAGAAATTTACATGATGCCCGTAGACTGAATATTATTGATCATCGTATTCTTGAGAGAATTTCCGTTTTAGCCCTCCCATGAATTTCAGTTTAGAACTAATGACTCAATTTCTCTTGTGAATTCTGGTTACAATGGCTGTAAATATTATTAAGATCGCCTTTCCGATGGCGATCGTGACCATAAATGATATTATAGGAGGAGTGTGAGCACTCGAGTCAAGAAACACGAGGGTGAGCCAGGTTAGGCTACATTCAATCAGACGTAGCCGAACACCAGTTAACCACACCATCCTTTTTAAGGACATACCATCCTTTTTAATGAAACCACAGTTCTAGCCAGAACAAAAGGATATTTTCCCAGAAAACACCGGGAAACATTGGAAATTAAGAAACACTCCAATAACATCAACAGAGATACAGGTTATAACCTTACTCCAATATGGCACACGCTCTTCCCAGTTTTTTAATTGTTCGGCCGCCCAATTAAAAGTCTACTCTGATTGGTACTTACCGAACCGGAACAATGAGCAAACCCCACTATATAAGTGGAGCACAATGCAACACACATTAGTATCAGTGTGTCTTCTGACCCCCTGATGAAGCTAGCTGCAATGCTTGCAAAACGTTGGGAAATTTCTTCCTTTAGGACACGGCTTACACTCAAAAGCCTCAACAAACAAAACATTGTACACGTTCGAATAAACTTTAAAATAAAAATACGCGTTTATGCCATTTGAAATAGTGAAAACATTAAGCAAATTTAGAAGGCGTCAATATATAATTATCACCTTATTAAAATTAGTAAAGAAGATGCACAAAATGTTTATATTTTTATAATGATCCGCAGTCTAGTTACGACTTACACCGTTCTTAAAGATGTAGAGCTTCAAGATAAACTACTTCAAAGTTTGAAACGATTGTTCCTACAATCTACGTTTTACACGTTAGTTAATTACGTTGAGCTTCACAACTTCCGTAATTATGCGAATCTTCACAGAACAGTTCACAGAATGTTTAAAAAGAAGAAAACTTTTAAAATCAACAAGAAAGCCAACACATTAAGTTTCAACAGTCTCCCTTAGAAGAATTTACACTATAAGCTCACATTACAGTAAGGACATTCCGAAGAGTATGGCATAGCAATAGAAACATCCTAATTGAGAATAAACAGCTCTCGGTGGAGCTGAAACGAATTGGCAAGGTACGTGTGGGAATTGATACGATCGTAACAAGTGTCACCTTCGTGTATTATTCACGGTGTAATCACTTTCTTGTGAAATTCACTGAATAGGAACTTTTTTCCGACTTGTATGTTCCGTAGTCAACACACCTCTTGTTAGTCATGGTAAACCGCAACGCGCAGTCCAGCCTCGCTTCGGAATAAAATGCGCAGTATTTCGGTTCACGGAAAACCATCGACAATGTTACTTCGCGAGGATTGAAAACCGAACAGAGATGGATCCGCGGGCCGGATTCGGGGAGCCTTTCGGTGCACAGCCACGTTAAATCGGAAGGACTTACGTGGGCATCGACACGACCGGGCAGCCGAGTTGCAGGAGGTTCCTAGCTAGGTATTCCGGCGCAGGTGCGTCAATCGTAGGTGCGGAGTGCCTGGCGGGCCGGACTGGCGCATCATCGGAGTTATCCGGAGTCCACTGCACGTTGCTCAACTTTCCATCGTAAGAGGACACGTGTAATCGGTTACGATCGATGGTAGGAGACTTGGGTATCCTCAAAGAGCCGCTGCGACGGATCCGCGTACCCAATTCACTGTCTGAAAATGATTAACGTTTCAATGTTGTGTACATACGCATCCTTTCCATTCGCGTCGGTCACATGGATGGCACCCGTTAGGGAAAAGACAGATAGCTCCGGACACTTACATACATGAAACATAAAGAAGTACAGTCAGTCTCACTATTGATGGTACACGCTATTTAACTCTTTGGGGCTAGGTGGGTTAAAAACTATCCCACCTTTTGCTTAGCTTTGCATGCATGGTGGGATATATTTTAACCCACCTCGAAAAGTTGAAGTTACTCATAGTCATGCAGTTTAATATTTTATTTAAAGTTTTTCGTTCAGTTGACAATGCTATGTACCAATGGTAAGTGCGTAAATAAGTGAAAGAAAAAATGTATGCAAATCAAAACTCATCGGTAGGTTGTGTGTGCTGCTGTGATTAAGGTTGGCGCATAGTTTGACGCAGTGAATTCGCAAAATTCTGTGCAACTAAGGTTTTTATTTTCTTTAAAAGCGTGTGCCTCAAAGAGTTAAATCAGAATAACTTCTTCTATAAGTGGACCTAACGACCTCAGATTTTCTGCCAACTAGATGGATCGGTTTACTAGATGATTTCCAATGGAAATTTTCGAAAAATTGTATTCAGTCCGAATTATGAAAAGAATAGCAAAAGTTACTTCCTACAACTTTTTTATTTGAGCTTGTAACGAAAATTTAATAAATATGTTTTCTAGTCTTGTATAAGTTGTATAGTTAAGTTGCCTAATATGAGCACCATTTTTTTTAAATCATAACTCTTGATGTAGGATACTTTTATTAAAAATGACTATATGTTTTGAAGGTATATAGGGTATGCGTTTCAATTACTGTGCCTACATCAATTATACTTATTCTTAAAGCATAATGAATATTAAAAAAGAGATATTACATTTTTTCATTCAAATTAGTTAATATGTATATTATATATCTCTTTGTTAATGTTCCTTATGCTTTATAAGTATAATTAATATAATTTAATAACGCGTGTCTGTACCTTCAAAAGCATCGAGAAAAGGTGAAATTCAATTCAATCTGTGTTGTGTTGTGTCGTTAGCGTTCAATTTTTGTTGCGTTGCCTGTTGAGGCTATTAATTCAAATGAAGGTTCCGTAAAAACTTGGCTAGCAGAATTATTGGCGGGAACCAACATCTCGTAACGTTCTTCTCAACTGACGTGAGTAGACTTCGGATTTTATGCATTTTATGATTGTCATCATTTAACAATTAACCTACCGACACATCGATTTTTTTGCCCTGGGCCAGTGTTGAGGGAAAAAAGTTACTCTCTCTCTTAGCCAGTACCGGAGTATGCACGAGAGAAATGCAACGCGTCACGTGACCGGGCCGTGGCATAAACGTGGAGGAATAGCATCGTAGAAGGGGAAGGGGAGTCAAGTCCGAACATGTTCACGCCGGCGCTTACCAGGCTTACCACCGTTGCCTCACGCTCGAATCTCCCATCAGGCGGCCTGCACCACTGGGTGGCTCAAACTTGAACATTCTATCAGACACACAGTGTCGCGAATGGCCATTTTAGGTGGAAAAAAGTCATGTCGGAAAATAGATGAAGAAGAAAGTAGAAGAAAACGATATATGATTTTTTTTTCCACCTAGAATGACCATCCACGAAACTGTGAGACGGTCTGTACCACCAAAAATGTAGTTTCAAAATTTAACGTATATTAATTGAGAAAACGTAAAGCATAAATACGGACGCCGCCCCATGGCCAGAAACACAAATAGCAGCGCTGGCGTGAACGTGCTAACAAATGTATTGTTAATATAATTAAACGTAGATAATAGATTTACTGAATGAATTGGTAAATGAACAACTTCCATAAAATAACGATACAAATTTATTTTTATATAATTTCGATTATTTTGATATATTTGCCATGAAACAGTATTATCAACCAGGCACGTGCGTAACTTAATAGCGTCTCATTCAATAAGGAGGCTCCTTTATTTCCAGTTGGCCATACCACATCCCATAATTTAGGTTTAGAAAAGTAAATACTTGGAAAAAAATAAACCGAGAAATAAATACTAAAAAATATATCGTATATGTTACGGGCAATGTGTATAAGATGCCAGGTCATTTTATATAATTCCGACGGTTCGTTGGGCGGTATGTTGAATCCATAGATGACATTCCTTTATCTTTATTTATTATCGCTTGCAGTCTGCCTATTACGACCAAAACTTAGTATCCTCATAAGGTCAGCAGATGTAGTCTAAAATAATTCCTTTATGTTTTGCACATCTGGCGCTAGGCCTAATCTTCTAATTATTGAACTTAAATCTGTAGGTCTTTTAACACGTTAAGTGCCCAGCCCGATTTTACTTTCCATTCGGTTCAGGCCATAATTAGGTCCGTAAGGACCGGCGTGGCCTGAACCGAAAGTCTAGCGCCGGTCATTAGGGACCGGCGTGGCGTTTAACGTGTTAAATTTATTGCACTGGTAAATCTTACGCGGAGATAAAGGTTCTTAATTTCTGGAAGCGCTGCCCTTGGTACCCCAGGTAGTGGCTATGCGGCCCTCTCCGTCCCCACCACGACCTAACAAACTCGCTCTCACTTTTTTTCCTAAGGCCAACCAATTTTACCTCCTGCGTACACTACAAGAATATCAAGGTTCGTTGGGTTCGCGACGAATTAACGAGCGCTGACGAGTGTTAATATTTTTCTGTTATACTGTTTTCCAGTCATTTTATGTTTTTTCTCAAAATTTTCTCAAAATTTTCTCAAAATTTTCTCAAAATTGACTCTGGTCTCCTCCACACAATTTCTCGTACTGTATTCTTTATTTATCATATTTTGCTGAGTAGATACTGTCCCTACTATTGATTGCTACTACACGTACTCTAATTCCCTATGTCAGTAAAAAGGCATAAACTTGCACATTCGATTCTTCCGTTCGTTCAATACATATGTATTGATTTACCGTTGCTCCTAAAAGTATTCGAGACGATGATAGAAATTGAAGCATGTATAGGAACATGGGAAATGTTTTTGGTGACTGAATCTACCACAGATTCGAACATTGTAGTTACCTCATTACAACAACCCCCTATAACTTGATATACAATTTTTGTTTAGTGATTTTATAAAATAACAAATGAATAACGAATGAAAAATAAATTCCTCTTATGATCGGGTGAAGCCCTAATGACGTACCTTTCATCGTTGTAATGCTGGTGGTACACCCATGATTGTTATTGTATGATTCTTCTTTTCGAAAAAAATTAATATTCAAATACTTTTTGGAGCCACTGTATATTTCTGACATAGCACTGTCCGTTGAAAGTTTTCGACGCGAAACGGTCAAATTGAAATTCGAACGTCGTAGAAAAAAATGTTTATTGATGTAAGGGTTAAATTACCGTGCGGAGAATACGTGCAAAGTGTTTTTGGTTTGCTTCCGCAGAAAACAATGCTTACTTCCCGGACACAGAGTTGATTGAAGCCGACACTCGGTTCGAATTCCGATGTTTACTACGAGACGTTCGGCGCGATTATTTTGCTTCGCGACTGATTTTCGGTTAATTTTAGCACTCTGTTACCTGATAGATGTTCACGTCTCGACATGATCGCAACTGCGCTTGTTTTATGCCCCGCGGTGTTTACGGACGACGAAAATGTGACAAACTGATCGAGCAATCGGCGCACCAGGAAATAGTTACGCGAACCGATGAGTTTGTTGCATGGATGGCGCGACTGATGTTTAAGAAACAGGTGTGGTAATGTTGTGGCAGACGCGATTCTAACCTATTCTTGGCGACGGAACTTTAATTCGTTTAAAACCTTCTTGCATCACGCCAACCTTAACATTTGTTACACTATGTCTACGGTTTCTCGAAAGTTACGTGAGAGTATTAAAAACGTTCTGTAATCAAACGAACGACGCCACACCGCCCTAAACTTGACCTTCCGCTCGAACACTGTGCCGACTGTTGTGTATTTTCAAACGATTACAAGAAAATCATTAAATTAATAGTATATTCATTACATTTTTAATGTGTATTTATATACATATAGCATACTATATTATGGTTTCCTTTTTCGACAGAAAGTGGTAGAATTCAGATTTTCATTCGAATCTGGTAGAATTAAGAATCATTTCCTATTTTTTCGACAGTTGACCATTACAACGTAACAATACAACATATTTGTAATGTATAAATACATTACATTGTGAGCTTGTAATTTTAAGATAAAAATATCATTGAACACTTTGTTTTAAATAATTTTTTTACGCCGTTTTGTCTGTTTAAAAAAACAGTCGTAGGAATATTGGAGTAAAATTATTTAAAAATAATGACTACGGTAATAAATGATCTCATTTGATAAACAAATATCTACGAATCTTAATGAAGCGGATGTACGTTCTATTAAAATAATAGCCAAATTTTTGTTCGGTACGTGACTTATTTTCAGGTAAACTATTTGCCAAATATTTGTTTACATTATCAACGTCACAAAGCAACAGACTTTTCCAAGGTTTCAGATCTTTCTTGTGACAAAGCGGTACATTTATTTTTCTGAAAAAGCTTAATTCTAAAAAAGAAAACAACTTTAGCACTGCTGAAGTAACATTGGTCGATACAGCATTGATTTCTATTTGAAAATGGAGGTACTGTTTTGGAAGTAGTTTTGAAATAAGAATTGCACAGTATTCGAAATGCTTTATCGTCCGAACACTGTCAAAGGGTTGCGCTAAAAAGGTTTTGTAAAGGTTTGCAAAGGTGTTGTGCTAAAACGGAGCTAGGCTATTGTGCTCGTGGTTTCGTGTGTGTCGCGACAGCTTACCTCGTATTTGATTAAGTCGCAATGCCATATTGCAAAGCAAAAAGTTGCACGATCGTCATGGGCAGAGGCAATATCGAATCAAAACAGAGTTCTCAAGGTGATTTCAAGAAAAAGAAACGAAATATCGGCGGCTGTACGCAAAACACAATTCGACGATGCACATACTATGAAATGAGTATGGGGAACGGAACACTTAATTCTTTCATGACCGTTGTAGACGCAATAAACGAAAAAAAAAAGAAGTGTTAATGTGTGAGAAACGACCTCATGGATCTCTGCCTAACGACGAAAAAGTTGGGCAGCCCCAAGTACAAGGGCAGTCACGTTTTTGGCAAAAGGCCGCGCATCCTTGCCGGGAATACGGCATTACCCCGAATATTTGCGACACGTACGTCGCTTCTTCGCGAACCCCACCTGATTCAGAACTATTTCCGACAATGTTAGCGTCTAGGGAGCTCCAAGGTGATATAATCATCGGAATTTCGAGAAGCACGTGGCCAGCCGTCCTTCTTAACAACACGCAATAATTAACGCCGTGGAAACTAGGATATTTACTGTTCAATGACAGTGTTGCAACATTTCATTTAATCGGACAGTTAAAAATACTTTCGATAACGAACTGATGACAAATTACATGTGACAATTTAATACCACAACCAACAATAATGTTGTATTCTGTAAAATACTATGAACCTTATTTTGTTGAATAATATTGAAACTTAATAAATCACAATATTCGTAAGACGTACCTGCCTTCATGACTGCATATGATCGAGACCACGACTTCTTTGAATCGAAATTGTAAAGGACAGTAAACATAAATAATCTCTAGAATATTAAAGCGACAAAAATTGTTATGCCAATAATTTCGATAAAATTACGACGTCAATGATAAATATTTATCTACGTCCAACTTAATTATGTACGAGGACGCAGACAAAATACGTAGTTATGATACTGTTCAGTTTATGGCATCGTACACTCTTCTGAATTTGAATCTCTCGATCTCTTCTGATTTAGATAACAATTCTATTCTTAAAACCTTGGCTTCGTCTGGCCGGTATCCGCATAATGAAAGCTGTCAAACTGTAAAAAATTTATGATAAGCGTAATATCGCTGGCACTTGACCGATAGCTCATTATTTCGGTCTCAATTAGTATTAAGTGACCACATACGTGATCGTTGTACAGAGAAGGTCACAA
Source organism: Halictus ligatus (assembly GCA_028454255.1). Lineage (NCBI taxonomy): Eukaryota > Metazoa > Arthropoda > Insecta > Hymenoptera > Halictidae > Halictus > Halictus ligatus. Next base: position 19,742,997 of record CM052131.1, read on the forward strand.
GTTCGTGTCTACTTCGAGGATGAGAGTGCAGGCTGTGCGCATGAAAAATGTTTCATCCCACTGTTGAAAGACAGTATGATCAGTCGCAAATCGGTAGGCGTAGACAGAATTCGAAAAAATTGAAAAAAATTAAAGATATTTCCAAATCATTTCTTATGGTGTATTATTGTATGTTAACAAATTGAGAAAAGATGAAATCGATACTTTTGGAAAGATATTACTAAATTGTGAATGTTATGCGTTCATAACAAAAATGAATAGATGAAATTAAGAATATTGTTACCCCAGTTTTGACTTATTCCAGTTATCAGAAGGGAGAATTCATTTTCGGTTAATTTCTGTTCCAAAATACGCAAAATAAAAATCGTCTAAGTTAATTGTACAAATACATTTCCTCTTCTAATAATTTACATAACTTGAGAATAATATAATTACATCATTCAATTCTTCTGATGTCTCTATTATTAGTTTCTGTATTAGAAGCACTAAGTCAGGGATGGGCATTTTTTTCTCGATTGAGGTAAGACCCAACAATAGACCTCACCGTCCCCTTCCAGAGTTGCCAGATCAAGACTTGTTCCCCCACTCTAGTTTCTCTTTCTACCGCGCTATTCCCCCATGCTTCGGTCACTCGCCATACCGCGCTATACCTCCATTACTCCGGTGCTGGCAGAGCGAAGGTGACTTTTTTTCTCTCAATTTGTACACCTTTCCCTCATCTAACAACACTGTACTCATCACTGACCTAAACCCTTAAAAAATGTTGAGGCCCCTTTATACAGGATCATTTCAAAGCAATGTAGAATGGACTTGGACAATAATTTGACTAAAAAGTGTTTTTAACGAAAGCTAGAGTTTTTCCCTTAGCAATATTATTACCATATAAAATTAAGAAAATTTCTATCGTGTTTTCCTTCTCCTGATACCCTAAGCACGTGCTTACTTATTGGTAACCTTTCGTCCTACAACAACGAGTGCAACTCGTGGTAAGAAACAAGAGCCAAAAACAAGAAGCACGAACCTGACCCGTTGTACCTCGTTCGGGCCAAACGTAAACAACACGTAAATGGCTCGACGAGTGACCGACCTTCTTGGTTATTGTGGCCCGAGCAATCGGGAGTTAGCGGGTAGGACAAGGGGTCAATCCAGCGCTGCTTCGAAGCAGCCGAACAGAAATGAATTTGTAGTAACAGTTGAAAGCAGAATCCAAGTCGGAGCCAAGCAATACGCGATGAGGTGAATTTATGACGGCGCTGACAGCGAAAGTTTTCTCTGTCCCGTAATTCTACAATTTGGCGTGCGGTCAAGATCACCTACTTGGGAATGTACTAAAGGACTAAAGAGTTGGAAAAAATGAATCCTGGCGAAGCAGCATTTCAATAATGATCATCGGAAATTCAATGTGGTACGAAGCGTAATAAAATGTTAATACATTTTTTATAACCGGATTCTTTGTAAAAGAAATAACTGAATTTATAGACATAGATCAAATTATTTTATCAGATAAAATGATTTCTTTCCATATTTTGCTTATATCATTTTTCAAGATGATATTTAATTTATTGGCACGAATATATGTTGGCTGATCCTGGATATAAATTGTTTTATAGTATTTCGTATACGCACGGAAAATAAAATTACACATTTATTTGCATCGAAGGCTGTATTCCTGATTTGCGCTTGCGATGTTTTGAACGTGACAGTTTTGCTTCTGCCAAACAGTGCGTAAACAGGATAAATTGCTAGCTTATTCAAACAGAAACGCAGTTCACCGTGTGATCTGTAATGGAGGGCTCTGCATTTTGTTCCTAATGACTACGCCAATGATACAGACAGATGTAAACCCTTATTGAAATACTAATGTATGAACTAAATATTGATTATGCAATGTTACACTCGTAAATTTTCCTAAACGTGTACATTTGAGTCAAATACTAAAAGACAAGTATTTGTTAATATACAGAAATTGCGTCATTCAATTAATATGCTGAAAATCCTAGGGATTTTTATACTTAATATGAAACATGTGGAAAAAGGGATTTTCATCGGTTCGACGGAATGCGATGATCTTCTGTACGCTGGATTATTATTTAAATGAAAATTACACATCCCCGGAGATGCTAAATTACTATGCTTTTTACATTCTTGTAAATACTACACGTCCACGAATACGTATACACACAAACACGAAATTGCCTGCATGCAGGTATACAATAACCACTGCGAAGACTATGAATAACGGATAAAAGGGGAGAGTGTATCTATACGTAGCTAATTAGACGATAGGTCAAGGTTCAAGAAGTTTCTACCCTCTTGCCTGATTTTTACGTTAAAATTATATTCTATTTTACTTTAATCAGAGCGCTTCTCATGGAGATTATGGTAAGGATCCAATTACTGTGGGGGGGGGGAATTATTGTGTCTATATTAATTATACTTATTTTTAAAGCATAATGAATATTAAGAAAGAGATATAACCGATTTTAATGAAACAATTTAATGTCTCTTTTTTAATATTCATTATGTTTTAAACGTAAATATAATTAATATACAGAAAAAATCCCGTTTGTGCACCTTGATTTTAATAGATTAACTTTTTGTTCACTTGCTTACTTCGTTGAAATAATGACAGTCTCTAAAATTTAAATAACTGTACCTACAATATATAAATTGCGGCCTTCAAAATGGCATTGTATATCAATTTGGTACATAGCACTATACAGGGTGGTCCGGAACACCAATGACCTTGTGAAAAAATATTCTTACCAGATATTTGGTCCATTGACACTATGCACATTGCGTAACAAATATTTTTTGCATCGGAATAACCTGAAGAGATATTTGGGTGGCCTTACTTAAACAGACCACCCTGTATACCAAACATTTGCTGTTCTAATTATAAATGACGGTACGCGAGCGGGAAAACTGATCCGCGCAACTATAATGTTCTATAAGTTTGTTTATTGTAATAGGTAGTATTTCAATCAGAAATAACATTTGTAAAATAACTTCATCCAGTATTTTTTCGTTCTCTTAAGGTTTTTCAAATGTTTCTTGTTTGCTTATAAATGTAACATTAATGGCAGCACGTAAGACACACATATATCGAACTCATCTCCTGGCTGAACATTTGAGATTAATAAGTAACTAAAATGAAAATTACTTCATCCGATATAAGATGTAATTCACGAAGTGTGATCATTTCAAAAACCGAGTGAGAAGTAAAATAAAACAGCTAAATTTAATTTTTATTTAATTCCGTCGAACAGTTAATGCTGTTTAATGAATTTACTACGTGAAAAATTTGTCAAGATCACTTTTTATAATTAACTTAGTAGAATATTAATTATTTAATATTCTTAGCTATTCTAAGTTAATAGAATATTAATAATTATATTAAAGTTGCAAGAATAAAATTTTTATTTAAATTTAGTTGCTACAAGACTCGCGTGTCGTCTCTATAACTATGACAAGCCGTTTGCTTACGAAACATTGTACGAAGACACAACAATGGTTTCCTAACTACATATATTCATGTTCAGCACTTCAAAATAATCTGTTAGTTTGCAATAAAACTTTAAACACATTTTGCATTCGATTTAAAAAAGAAAAATCAAGATCATTATAATTTAAAATTCATTTATTAGAATATAACGTACGTATTTTTATATGAATAAGCAACATATTCTTCCATACGTTGCCTGCTAGAAAAATCGCTCTCCACCGCGCACTTACATACGTGTCCGATCAAAGTACCGTATCGTTAACTATAAATAAACACGCAATCTACATGCATGTACGTCAACAAGGAATCATAATTCTTACCTTCCGACCATTATCGAAATACATATTTTACGAACTACAGAACACTAAAAGCGAAAAATTTATATTACATTATAAACGGAACAAGAGTGTATTTATCCTGAGTTTACGTAATTTTTAATCGAATGAATCTCTTTATTCGAAAAATCTTAAAAAATTTGAAACTTGTTATATTAACCGTGTTAATGCAATTATTTTATTTAACTTCGATTAAACGTTCAAGACGATAAATGTTAACCCAGGGCTCATATTTATATAATTAAATTTCCCGTTTGCTCGGGAAGAAACGATACAATAAAAATTACTAGATTTTGATCTCCAGCGTGTTTCTTAGCTTTTTCTTAAATTAATTCGAGAAACAGGTGGGTACAGAATGGATCAAAATGCTAGCAAAAGAGATGGTCTTACCTTTTTTTTGAAACAGCTGCATCGTGTCCGTTCGCGCGGGATCGGTATCTTCAGGAGCGGATTCAGTTTCGGACAACATAAATTCACCTTCCGACGGTTTCTGCTTCCGGTAATGGAACGAACAAAGACAACCTCGTCCGACCCGCCACTGCACACCTTGCCAATGCCGCTTCCTCGGCCGTGTCGTACCGGTGGAATTTCTGAGGATGCCTATCGACCGCCGAGTTGTGCCTCGAGACACAATCGAACCAATCGTCCAATGAAAGTAATAGAGAACAGTCACGTGCGAGTTTCGACGATATATTAACTATTAAATCCGTTACAAATACCGCGTCCCGGGGCGCTGAAAATCTTCGCGTTTCGCGCCGTGTATTGTGCAATAGCGTAACGTCGGTCGCGTTCCGAAAACCCTGTATCGCCGATCGATCGCTCCGTTCAATGAAATTTAGTTCTCGGTCCGACTAGAATCGCAGCTCAACAATAGACCCACAGACACGGGGTGACGGTACTTTCACCGGCGCGTCTAAACTGAATCGAGGACCGGTGTGTGTGTGTGTGTGTGTTGAATTAGCAACCTATATACGCTCCTGTCTGCGTACACCTGTACAGTAACACTTCGGTTAACCAGTCATCTTAGACCTTTTTGTAAACTCGATGTCTGCGTTAATGCCATACCTGACGCTACAGATATTCAACAGCCGTTGCAAATCGAAGATAAATAGTTCAGGCTTATTTAATCACTTGTCTCGTGTAATATATAATTTAATAACTTGAGCACAGTCGTTCGAAAGGCTGACGGAAAATTACTGAATCAAAGGAAATGTAAGTCTAAACCGTTGAATGAATTTTTCAAAGATCAACGCGAGTTACTTTATTTTATGCAATTTTCCTCGGTGAAAGAATACATTTCGAGTCTGGCCATGTTATTTTTACCTCTGGCGACCAAGTGTCTTATAACGCGGCAGTTTCTTGAAACGTATCGGCTACGTTAAGCGGGATATTACCGTGTCCACCGATTTCTCGGTCAACGATCACGATTAGATTGGTATAGCAGAGTTCAGGCCCGGAACGATGACAGAATGCGTGCGCGTGTATTTTCTGTTAGCGTCGATCGCTTGACTGAAACTTTCACGTCCGTCGTCATGCTGCTAGGAAAACGTATCGTCGATGTTAATTCCGGTAATCCGGCGGTGTCGGAAGATTAAGGTCAAGACGAAGACAGAAAAATCGAATTAAGATCGGGCGGGCGGGCGTGCGTTCAATGTGCGGCGTGTCCCGTCGGTGTATGCGGATTCGGAGTGTTACGCAAAGAGATTTCGTGACAGGGTTCACTGAACTTTATTAACACGTAACAATAAAACCGGAAGTTAGTAGGAATCGGTGTATGAGAAAGATCGGACGATCGCACGCGCTTTAACGGATCGTTCTCGGTAGACTGAGAGATAGTCTCAGTGAAAAGTCTAAAGGTTTATTTTTGGTCAGATTGTCGCGCCAAAGGGGTATAACGTGGCCAATTGCGTCGAAACGATTGGCCCGGCCGAATCTTCACGGCCCATTCGAAACAGATTCCGCTGTGCTAAAGATGACTAAAAAAACCATTACAAAACTAACATCTTTTCATTTACTTCGTTCATATTTTTTCTTTTTTTTTTTTTTAGTTTTTCTTTTTATCAATGTCCGGCTATACACGTTTGTTTCGCGATAATACTTCCCTACAGCGTCAAAAGACACTTCTTTTGTTTTTTCTTTTTCTTCTTCTTCTTCTTCTTCTCATTTGTATTACGCAATTGTACTAATTCTCGTAAGGGTCGGACAGCGTTTTGAATATCAAACGCCAACCCGCTCAACTTTTTCAACAGTCATTACAACACGATACATCGCGCTCAAACATCCTTCAAACAATACACGGTAAACGTTTCAAAAATAAGTATCGATACTCATTCCATTTCATCTACACTGTCGTACGTTAGATCTTATTCAATATAAACGGTGCTATAGTATTAACGCGCAGGGGGCTCGCTGCGCCAAACGATTCGAACGAGAGAGCACTATTGAGATACAATTCATAGGGATAGTATACGTATCTAGGAATAACACCTGTGTGGAGTACAGAGTAAGACTTACTGCGTGATTCTTACTTGCGAATAGTGCTAGACAAATGATCCCCTCCGATTACTGTGAAACTTACATCGCAACACGAAAGTCGAAAAAATACCCGATATGTACACTTCCAACAACTACCCTTCATAGTCAGAAAATTAAAACAGTTTTTCTCGCAATTTCGTTTTGCAATTCGTTGGTTCGTCTAAATACGAATAATCCGCAGCCTTTAAACTGTTTCATAAATAGTAGTTTGCAAAATAAAGGACGGCTGCTAAGAAACAATACGTGTCTTGTCAAGTTCTTTCTTACGTACAAATTCCATGAAAGTCGGAGAGGTTAATTTGAATAGCACCCCTCGTTAATGACACTCGAATCTATGCCCGATACAAGTAGGGTTATACAGCTGAATTACGCGCGCATCGTCGTTTATTTAAAAGTACAATTTCAACGGTTAACAGGACGAACACCTGATTCCAAATCCGATATTCCGAAGAAACTTGAAGAATCTCTCGACGAGCATCTTTTCGTGTTGGTCTCGTTTGGTCGCGAGCTCGCCGAGTTTCTCGGTCCGCGCGCAGAACGCCTCGACGAGAAAATCATGGCACAACATCGCGTCGTCCTCTATCGCGGCTAACTTGTTTTGAACGTCTGTCGCTCGGACCGATTCCTCGGCACTCTCGTCCGTTTGGCAGGAATGCTTTATGTACATCGCGATGAAACGCACGAGGACACACGCCAGAAACCTACGATGACACCAGAGAGCCTCGTGGTCGTTATACATGCAAATGGCGCTCTCGTTCGCGCGACATTCTTCCGCCCAGTAAGATAGAGTGCGAAAGTACGCCTGTTGTTCTGCGCTCGTCGAACTCGCATTACATTCCGTCTCCATAACGTTGAACAGCCGCTGTAATTTATGCGCGTCACCCATGTTAGATTTAATGTATGCGAACAGTTCCTCCCTACATTGCTCGGTGATCGCCGGACACTTTATCAACGACTCTCTAGGCAGTTCTTTGAACTCGAACATGTATTTCTGCAGCAAGAATTGCCGATAGGAGAGTCCGCTGTAATCCGATACGTGTCTCTGACACCACGCGAGCGTGTTCTTCCACTCGTTCTCGAAATTCGGATAGGCGAAGCCACGCGACTCCCGGAGTGCCATCACGTGTCGCCGATGACTCCACGCGTTATAGTTGTTTGCGTACCTGTCCGCGCAGATGGTCACCAAGTTCAATTCCGTGCAGAGCGGCGATTCCGCCGAGTCGAAATCGTACCGGCTGTCTTTGGCGTTTAGTACGTACAACAATAACCACTGCCGGTAGGCGAACGCGTCGAAACATTTCGGCTTACGGTAGAGCACCAACCGTGAGAACGCAAATTCCTCCGACACCTCTAATTTGTGACTTCTCACTAACTCCCGTCGCATGTTCCAGAACGTCGTGACATTCGGATTTAACAGGAGGGCGCCCAGTAACCATCTTGCTATTGTGCTGGGCTCCTCGCGCCTGTGTTTGTTCTGGCGAAGTTCAAAGAGTCGCCGATACGCATAGCAACAAAGTGGTTGCACACACCACGAGGCCAGCCCAAGACAGTCCTCCTGATGAAATACCGGTGATTTATTTTCATTATCTTCCGCGGGGATTATTTCGAAGCTCTTCCTGAAATTATACATGAACAATGTTTCGTTTCGTTATTCACCTAACCTATCCTAACGATAGCCGAATGAGTGCCGAGTAATATTTTCTAAACAATTGTTTTCCAATTATTATAAGTTAATGTTAAAACTTTTCTCTGATGAATTATAAAATGTATATTATCGGTAAAGATGTAATGTACTGTGCCTCAATGTTCATTTCTTTCGTTTTATTCAACAAATACAATCTTCGAAAAAATAAAATAAATAATACAAATTATGTTTAAAGTATTTGAGACATATACCTATACACGTGAATTACATAACAACATACGAGCCATCTCGAAAATTCAGTAAAAATAACGGTAATTCCGAGGTACGAACAATGATAGTATTTTTCGCATATTTTTAATCACCATAATTCTAGTTTAACGTTTCACTAGCGACAGTTAACGAATATTAACGATATATAGCATAATTGACAATTAATTACAGCTTGCAAGATTTGCATAGAAATGCATGTACGAAAGAATATACATAATTGATAATACTTATGGCATTTAATAATCGCGATGGCGCCAGTTTCATATCATAGATATCTGATACCAACATTACTGATACTGTATTTACTATGCAAACCTTTTGCGAAGCGTCGTATGTAGTACGCGTGTCTCATTGAGACTTATAAATGACGGTGTTGTAAATTTGTTGGACCGATGATCGAGCACACAATAACAATGTCGTTAGATCCCAAATGCAACGGATACACTGATGCATCTAATGGGAGAATTTAGTGACAATTTTCACAGATATTTTTAAAGACTCCGCCCTCGTAATGTATCTACGAAAACACTCACAATGACGGATTCTTCTTCACCACATTTTCGATGTCGGAAAGAATTTTCTCTGCTGCCGGAAAAATATCGTCTTGCATTGTAATCTTGCCACTATTGTTCGTTACATGTCTCGTAGAATTAATTATAAACCAATACACGATTAACCCTTCTGTTTCTCTCTAGCTGCACCTTTCAATGCAGACACGATGTAGCGTTTTTCTACAGAAGTGTTGGGGGGATATACTGTGATACCGTTTGAAGTTTCCTGTAAGTCTCGAACGTTCGAAATCAGATGGCGCGAAATTATTAACGGTGAAAGATCCTGATAAAGAACAAGATTCGTATTTAACAGTCCTACGAACGAAAAATAAGTAATTAATACAAGTAGAAATAATCTCGATATTATTTTTGTGAGGTTATAATCACTAATACCTTTGACACATGAGTTTATAAATACAAACCTACAACTTCTATCATTAGTATTGTTGCGTATAACTGTGAAATGTGAAAACATATTTACTTAGAACGTTATCATTGTAGTTATTGAAACTATAGATAATTAATGAAAAAATGTCATTTTTTCACATGAAATAAATTCTTGCTTTTTCAAAAGATATATATTTAAATAGTATTTATTTCGAAGAAAGAAAGTAGTTTGCCTATTTTATTTAATGTGAATATTGTACCTTGTTAAATGTAAAATTATTTCCTTACAGTCGAGACACCATGGAGGATAAGCAAACGATTAATCGAAACAAGGATCGAAAGTTTCGATAAGTGTCATGCCATAAAGGTATAACTTAATGGAGTACAAGTCTCCGGTTGTAAATCGGTATAACCTATACGTGACTGAATTCCCTCGAATTCATTTGTACCTACTCATCTCGCCTTATAAGGGAAAACGTTAGTTTAGTCGGTGAACACTTCATTTTCGGCACACGAGGTAAACTATTTAAATTAAAACAATGTCTGATCCCCGAATAAGAACTCTAAAAATTAAAACTGGAGTAGTGAAACGTCTCGCGAAAGAAAAAGTTATGTATGAAAAAGAAGCAGTACAGCAACGTGAAAGGATACAAAAATTACAGGAACAGGGTGAGGATACTATACTGAATAATGCAATCGGAAGCATGTCTTATTATCTTATTAATCCAATCCTTTCAATAGCTATGTTATCTATTGCGACGCTTCCGTAAATTTTTCATCTTTTTCATATTGCTATGATAGATTGTTTACCTGTTTAAGAAGCTGATATGTTCATTGTTGTAACGTTTGTAATCACGTTTATAACGCACGTACTGCTGCAAAATAAATATTACAATTATTCGAGTCAAGTCAATTTCTAAACCATATATTTTCTTATTTTTTGTAATTGTTTTACAGATAAAGATGGGTACGATGTGAAGAAGCAAGAAGAAGTTCTTCAAGAATCTCTTATGATGGTGCCAGATTGTCAACGACGTCTTATAAAAGCATCCGAAGAACTTAAAAAGATCTTAGAAACAGAACAAGATTTAAAAGAAATTGAAGATTACATAGAAGCTGAAAAAGTATTACAAGAAGCAGAAGCTCAACTTCCTAAGGAAGAAGGAATTATACAAATGTGTTAGAAAGTATATCAATCATATTAAAAAACCACCAAAAGTTATGAAGAAACTATATTTTCATCTAACAAATACTTTGTAAGCAAATTAAAATAATCATTTAACACATACAAAAGTGATAGCATTAAGATATTTAATATTTCACCGTGCTGGTGTCAATTTCGAAAGCTTACGTTCAATAATTGAAGTTTTGCAGACAGTTCCATGCAAAATTGCTGGAACTAAGATTACAATATGTATTATCCAATAGATCAATCTATTTATAATACAAATTACAATATGAATGTATATCAAAATTATATTTACCCAATTGGTACAACTTCTTCCGACGTTATTACCAATTCGAAAATTACAACAGAAAAACGACAAGCTGATGAAAAAGATATTGAAATTTTTCTTAAAAACGCTAATCTGCCCAAGAATATAAACGACCAGAGAAAAATTCAGGGAAAGTCGAAAATTGCGATTACCAAAGATGCCATAACAGCAGCGTATAAATTAAATGAAAAATTAAAAATAATTTGTGCAGAATTAGCAAATAATAAAGATTTATCGGAGGAAGAATGGCAAGAGAAAATGAATATTTGTGAAACAGCGAAAAGTGAAATTATGATGTTGTTAGAGCCTATTAAAAACCCAAATTTTTTAAATCAGTTAACAAGAGATTTAGAAAGGCGCAAGAAAAAAAGATTACGAGAAAAAATAAAAAAGGAGAAATGGAGATGTGAAAAGGTAATAAAAATGGAAAGAAGAGCGAGATTGCATGCACAGATTGATTCGTGGATTAGGAAAGAACAAGCTGTAATAGAGAAAGAGAAACAAGAAGAAAATTTACGTAAAGATGCAGACATGATATTATCTGATATTAGAGGCAAACGAAGTGATGCAAGGAAATATCTTGGACTATTACAAGAGTTACAAAGTTTGCGGAATATTAAGACCAATATTGCCAGAGCAAGAGGAGAACATTTATCTTTAGCAGCAGATGAAGCATTTAATAGTATCATAGGTACTATTCTAATTTTATTTAACAAAAATATATTATAAATTATACTAAACAATATATTTTCTGCTTACAGCAAAGTTAACAGAACAGTGGTCAGCATTTGATAGAGAATATTCAATAGAAGAACAAGGTTTAAAATTGATGTTAAAGACTGATAACGAAGAAAGAATTGAAAAACAAAAGAAAAATGTATTTGATGAGTGGGAAAATGTACTCTTTGGAAAAAAGATGTTAACAAATGATCAATATGATTCTGATTTAGCCAATTTTATTAATATGAGGTAAATATAACACTATAAATAAACAATATTCAATTGTTTTAGAAATGTATTTTTACAGTAGCATAATTGCTCTATTTTCAGAACTGCTTGGGATAAGTATGTAAGTACAGATAGTAATGCATCACCAATTCCAATTGGATGGATAATGCCTGATAAACCATCTTCTGCTGCTTGGCAAAAGTGTCTCAAAAAAGAAATATCATGAAATAAACCAATAAATTATAATTTAGGTATATAATTAAATTTTAATACACGCTTTAATATTTGATATTGTATGGACATAGTGTATGTAATGTAACTTAGAAAATGTGAATAACTTCTCTGGTCTATTGCATATTATCTTGTACATTCTGCAATGCAACATTTTTTAATTCCTTGTCTCCCTTATTACAATTAATACCGTACTATTGCGAAGCATATGATACTCATTAACGTGCGAGATAGTGATCAGCTTCGTAATAAATGACAGTATAAAATTGCGGTCCGACAAAGCTGAAATCACTGATCGTCAAAACGTCGCGTCGCGAGGTACCCGGCAATAAAAATATTAGAAGTTCATGGTTGGAAAAAAACTAAAACCACGAAATTACTTTATGCGAGTGTCCGAAAATCTTCCGGTGTTGTCATAAAAGAGACAATGCTATTGGATAACTCCATTGCCATCCTTATACATAAGGCGTTCTGCTAAACGTTCCATGCGACAACCACCGGTCGCAAATATGTTAATGTTTATTCTCAATTTTTATTATTTTATCCTTTAAAAAGCGTAACGAGTGATAGTATATGACAAATGATATTTTTATTTCATTAACGTATGTATGAAAAGTATGTACAAATTTTTCTATGATACATGATGAGATAGTATAATGTATTATATTCATGCTATGCTTAAAATTAGATTTTTTTGAGCAGCATTTGAAGGTTCCAACATGAGATTGTCTTTTACTATTGCGGGAGTTACGGTTTCTGCAGCAGATAATATTATATGTAATTTTCCTTGCAATTCTGATAGAGCTAATATTAAATTTTCTTCTTCTTCCAATTTGTATGCTAAGATAGTGAACACTTTTCGTGGTTCTGGTCCAAGTTCATCCAAATGATCTTCATAGACATCTGTTAAAGTAATATTTATCATTAGAGAACATTCATAAGTTAATGTTTTGAGAAAATTATTTAACACATACCCATTAAAACATTGGCCACATGTATTAATACTCTTCCAAATTGAACGCTCCCCACATGTTTATTTAAAAATTTTATGATATTTACAAGGGATTTTCCATTTCTACCAGCAAGAGCCTGTTTTAAACCTTGTCTTCTGATAAGTTCTTGCATAAGCGCAACCGTAACGTGTGGCGCTTTATTTACAACATAACTCATCATCACGCAATCCAAAGCTTTTGAATATTGAAACTTTCTTAAATAGGTGTCGTGTTTAGACATAATTTCTTTCATATCCTCACTTATAACCATGTCTATATGGGGTGTGTGCAAATTTTTACCCGAATGTCTATATGATACTTTTTTACGTTGTGGTTTTTCGTTTTTCATATCTTCTTCTCTTCTTCTAACGGAAATTAAACCATCGACCATACCAGCTACTATGGTTTCATCGTTAGACTAAAATTGGAAAATTTTATTTAACAATTGACAGTTCTATCGGTAGTTTATACTTTAAAATGCAAATATTTTCTTACACTGATTCCTATACTAAGAACTGAATTTGGATAGTCCAGGGAATGAACAGTCTTATACGTTCCAGAATCATAAATTTTCACGTGTCTGTCTAATGAGCCAGACAAGATTCTGTGGCCATTCGAAGCCATTTTTAAACATGTTACGGTTTTATGATGTTGCACAATTTTGGCAAGTAATCTTCCTCCGGCAAGCGCATCCCACACTCTGATTTCTGTTCCACCTTTTCACAAATATTTAATACATTATTTTTATTGAATCGAAATATATATTAGTAAAATATGAATAGAATTAAAGTACTTTACCTGCAGACAAAAATATTCCGCCAGATGGTAAAAACAATAAACTTTCAACCGGAGCTTCATGACTTACATTGAGAATTTGTTTATTCGTTCTTGTATCATACATATAAATATGTTTGTCGTAACCCCCAGATAATACTACATCTTTGGAAATAGGACTGACTGCACCAGCCCTGATATAGTCTAAATGTTCATTAAAAGATATAACTTGCTTTTCACTAGGTATATCCCAAACAACGACAGTTTTATCATCAGAAAATGAAGCTATATGAAGATTGTCGGCAGTGAAGAACGTTCTGTGTACAGCAGCTTTATGTCCAGAGAAAAGTCGAAGAAGACTCTTCGTGCTAACATCAAACAGTTTAATAACTGCTTCTTCGCCACCAGCACAAAGTAATTTCCCATCGCTGCGAAAAGAGCCGCCGTAGGCTGCTTCCTTAAATCTACTGAGGTTTTTTGTGACTAGCTTTGTAATTGGATTGTATACTTGTACCCTGACTGAGCAAGTGACAGCAAAATAATGTGGTTCCACCGGTGAAAAATCTACATAGTCAACGGGCCCAAATTCTTTAACTAAAACAGGAGCCTGAAATAAACGCATTTAATTTTATAATATATGTAGTTAATTTACCTAGTTCTTAAGTATAATTGTTAGGTTAAGTTATACGCACGTGGGGGTCATAAACTAATCGATATGTTACAAACATTAGGAAATTTGTTATTTTTACTACTAAAAGATACTCACAGTATACTTTTTCCAATATATGTTATCCGGGGTTAATTCAGTTCCCGATCTTGCAAATACTTTGGTATTTATTTTCTTAAAGGACGCCATTTCTTTAAAAATGTCAGCTGTAATAAAGGATAGTAGAGGGGGCAAACTTCTCTCGTTGACAATTGATGGAAACTGTTCTCCATTTTTCCGTAATTATTCAGGAACCAATTCATTTATCGGTATTACTGAATAAAGAAAGTCTACAAAAATATTTTACGTGAAAATTAGACGACATGATTAGAATGTTTCAGTGGATTTTCCCGAATTTTATGCAATTTTGCTGGTCGTTTCAATATGGCGATGGTTAGTTGCTTCGGATCACGAAGGTCTCTTTACTAATGAATTTCGTGGCTTTCTTTTCTATTTCGTTAAATAATTTTAATATAAAGCCTTGATATTGATATTATTCATATTGTAAGTGCATACAAGTTACGTAATTATGAAGTTCTGCATCTACTAGGCAAAGAATTACTGCCGACGGTAACTTTGCTTAGGTAGCTGGATAGAATTGGCAATTACCGTCCTTTTAATAAGGTTTGTTACATTTTATAAATAATATGTAATATCATATATCGTGAAATTATGATATTTGAAAATGCTTTACTTTCATTTTTTTTTTAATTCTATAAAAATTCATATCTTGATTTTGTTCTAGTTAAAGGGGAATTGCTACAAAGAAGAATTTCTTCTTATTTCATTGCACACCAACCGAGTTTATAAATATTTCGACAACCTAAATTGGAATTTCCTTTGACAGCATTGTTTGCAAGATTTTTTCAATGACACGAGAAAAGTTTACCCATCATTGCAATGATCGGTAATACATAGACATAAACAACATGATTGATCTATTTAATTCTCTTTGGAAGTTAAACGAATGAATGATAATTTTTATTATAATGATAAGAAGATCTATGTATGCTCCATTTAAAACAATAATTTAATCGAATGTAGTAATCAAGCATATTTAACACAATATTTTTAAGACTATAAGTTAAAAATAGTCTCAATTATTACACACACAAGAGATAATTTTAATAATTACCAAAACAATTTTATATGCAACAAACTTTAGTTTCTAAATTATAAAATTTAAACAAAATGGCTGAGACACAGAGAATGACTGTTTATGGCAGATATCCTGCCTGTGCAGATGCAGACCGTTTAGAAGAACGTCGTGCAAGGTAAATTGAAATACAAGCATTTGTAAAGCATTTGTTGTTTTGTACATTTTAATTTTACTTTAACTACTATTTTGACTTCTTACTATAGATTAGCCTTAAGTGTGGAAAGGAATAGAAAGCTAGATAAGCAAGAAGACTTTGTGTGTTATGAATCAAGTGACGATGAAGCAGAATCTATAAATGAAGGAAAACAGTTTTTAAGGACATCTTTTAACTTTGTAGACTATGTATGTGCTAGGGAAATAGATACAAGAGAAGTGCGGAAAATTAATCAAGAATATGGATTTCGACATATATTGACTCATGAATTATTTAAAGAATATTCAGTTAGTTTAAATAATATGAATAAAGTTTTTTGCTCTCAGTGGTTAAGTGATAGACAAGTAGTATTCGGTACAAAATGCAACAAATTGATGGTTTATGATGTAGCAACGCAGAAGTTAGATCAAATACCATCCTTACATGGAAGACAAGTTAATTCAGGAGGTGCTGCAGTTCCTGAACAACAATGTGGTATACATTGTGTTCAAATTAATCCATCAAGGTATATATATATATATATAAAAATTTATATCATTTAAACTGATTGTATGTTTTTCAAGTTCATAATTTTCTTTTTTACATTGTAGAACACTTTTATCGACTGGAGCGAGAAATAGCAATGAAATTGCAATCTACAGGCTACCAACATTAGATCCAGTCTGCGTAGGAGAAGGTGCACATAGAGACTGGGTGTTTGATATGTGTTGGCTAGACGATGAATTTTTAGTTTCTGGTTCTAGAGACACTAAAATGGCTTTATGGCGTATTGATAATGATCTTGCAGAAGCTCCTGACAAAGCAGATGTACCTACACACAGGTGCAACTCCTAATGCAAAGTATAGATAAGAATATATGTAAAAAATTTATTTTAATCAATGTTTTTTGTTCTTTAATTAGGTTAATTCAACCAGTTTGTGTTAAAGAATGCAGATCAGCTCAAAGGGTTCGAGCACTTGCTTTCCATAGGACGTACAAGGAAATTGCAGCACTCACTTTGAATAGTTTTATACACATTTGGTCTGCTGAAACATTCAGACAAAAAATATCTAGAAAATTACCAGTTTCCCAAGAAAATGTTTGCCTTGCAGTACAAGATAATGGTGTATATGCGGTAGGATGTCGGTCTCATACATTATTGCTAGATCCAAGAACATTACAAATTATTAAGAAAGTACCATCGCGGTACGTAACATCCGATTTAAATTTATTTGTTGTAATTACATCTGTATATGTATGTTTTATTAACAAGTTATATTTTCTTTACAGATATAGTGGTTGTGGAATTCGGTCAGCCAGTTTCCAAGGTTCCATTTTAACAATAGGAACAGGTTTAGGAATGTTGATGTTTTATGACGTGAGAGCACAGAAGTACCTCGAGTCTTCAATCAATTCTATTAGGACGGTTATTCTCAAAGCTTCTAAAGGATATGTAGTATGTTTCATATTTTTCAATTTAAATATAAAGTTATCTTTACAAAAAACTAATACCTACATGACGATAATAGTTTCCTGATGAAGAATACATTGATGGATTCCAAAACGTGAGATATACGCCTGCAATATACACCCATTGCTATGATGGCTCAGGTACGCGGCTATTTGCGGCTGGTGGTCCTCTACCTATGAATCTTTACGGCAACTATGCAGGATTGTGGCAATAAAAATAATCTTAATTGAATATTGAATACCATCGATTTTTACGTAAGTAATCATAATTTGTACATTTAAATTGTCCAAGATATATATATATATATCATATATATACATATATACATACATATATATATATGTATGGAGAGGTATATATGTCTATTCACATCGC
Source organism: Halictus ligatus (assembly GCA_028454255.1). Taxonomy (NCBI): domain Eukaryota; kingdom Metazoa; phylum Arthropoda; class Insecta; order Hymenoptera; family Halictidae; genus Halictus; species Halictus ligatus. Next base: position 19,760,511 of record CM052131.1, read on the forward strand.
TACGAGAATTTTTGCTTGTTCTGTATTTTTCCATGAAATTTTCTTTTATTTATTTATATTATGTACAGAGTGTTTTGTGACTGTTAGTATCGCCAAAGTATAAATTTCTTTGTACTATGCAATATAATTTCACTATAAGCTAGTGAAAAAGTAATTTGTAAATGTAAAATATTTATTTTCTCATACGTCTTCTGACTCTGTTTTCAAGACAATTAAATTTAAATGTTAAGTAGATATCTATACATACATTTACTCAATACGGCATTCAAGCTTGAAAATTATCACAAGACAAAAAGTAGTGTTTCCCTAATTTTCTTATAAATGTCATTCCCCTTATCTTAAAGTAATATCCAATCGCGAAAAATCGTGCTTAAATGTATATGGAATTAACTAATATACAAGTTAAATTTTCTTGAAAACAAAACCTCCCATGAAAATATTGTTTTCTAAAGTTTTTGTTTATTCTTTTATATAAACACTTCTGAAAGTATGTTATCAGAAGCGAAATGCTCTATTCAGATTCAATAAAAGAAAAATGACAGCTTCACAGAATGTAAAATCTTATGAATCTAATAATGTTTAAATCTATTACAATATTCGAACATTTTTTATTTCTCAAATAAATAAGGAAGTAAAGAAAACTAACAATAAGAAAAATAAATTCTCACGATGTATATACCTCAATTGCCTGACTAATAGAGTGAAAGACGTGACACAACTATCATTTTTTTAACATTTCATTCGCATATTTAGTCGTGAACGAAAATTTCATTTCACAGTTTCATTTAATTAAACAATCATTAATATACCAATGTATCAGTGTGAATGAGAATGAAATTTTAATCATATAGTTAAAATGTATACTGGGTAAATGATATCATGATTTTACATCGCCAGTTTGTAAGGATAAGACAATGATTTATATCATTATGTAACATACAAATTTTGCACTCGCACTAGTTATTGTAGGTAAAATTTAACGAAATATTGAATGAAGATCTCTTTTAGATTATAATAAGAATGACTTTTTAAGAAGTGATAGTAATACTGCCTGCATATAGCGTGGTTTTTAAAGACACCTTGTATTCCATATTGTATATCTCCATTTGTCTGAAAATTTGGAAAAGTAATCAACGAATAACACTGCAATGAACATTAAGTTTTACCAAATACGATTTATAACGTTGAAATTTTAATACTGGCCTTAAAAGAACGATATATATTGTGATGTGTATGACATAAAGCGTTTCAAGTCGTGAGCTTTTTAATTGTGTTATGAATATACTAACTGTAGGATTGAAACCTACCATAATACAATTTACAAGATCAAGATATGTGTGACCACTGAAATTGCGTTTATCTCAAACAGTTTCTCTAATACTACGTTGGCATCTGAAAGTTATGAGTCTCATATAGTTAGTTGGATAGTCACAATCGTACACTAAAATGTGCAAAATATAAATTGACAAGATTTAGAAACAGATTAACATTCCTTTTTATTAACTATCTCGATTTCAATTAATTATGAAACGAAATACGAATAATTTCGAGATATTCCAATTTTAGATTTGTTGCGGTGTCAATCGCATCACAATATAAAATGAATATTTGTTACACAATCTTATTTTCGACGTTCAAGACCTATTGCATCTTTTACCATTCATTTCTGTATCACAAAGTAAAGCATCAAGTGTATGAAATTTCGATTGATGTTCGTTTTATGTTTAATTTATGCGACGATTGTTAATATTTCGTTAAACCAAAAATTAAAAGGTAATACAATTTATAGTCTTTCAAAAATGAATTTACTCGAAAACATTTTTATTCAATATTGTCATAAGTATTGAATATAATAGTTGTAACTATCACTACTTGGAACACAGAAGGTACAATGCAGGTATTTTAAATAGTGGCAGCTCAACATTAATTGGATTCAGTACTCATGTGTTAGACAATTTTATGATCTTGAAGTATTACTGAATGTATTATAAATTGTATGCGTTTACAATAGGGTATAATGATATGCAGGACCTGTGATTGTATAAATGTGTTTGTTGGATGCAATTGAAAAAATTCATTTTAACAAATTCATCTTTAACAAGTGAGATATTATACTATGTATAAGAAACGAAATGAATTATGTGCGATTATTTTCAAGTTCAATCACTAAAATTTATTTGATTGAGAAAATGAATTGTACTTGAGTGTTTGGTGTACAGTAGTCACCCCATATCCGCAGGGAATATGTTTTAAGATACACCGCGGATAAGAACAAACATTATAGTATTATATATACTATTATATTTGCGTAACACACATAAATAGGCAAAATCAAATTACAAAAATTGAATGCGGTAACAATAAAGTATACTATATACTATACTATTGTATATTCCTAGTATACTTTCTCTCATCTCTCTTCCTTTCTTTCTCTATAAAAGTAAAGAATTATGACACTTTACTGGATGTACAGCATTATGTACAATACCAAAGAATAACTACAATTGATCCTCTCCATCAAAGGCTGATTGCTTTATTATTCTAAATTATTTTAAATAAAGACAAGATCTCTGAAGAAGCGTGAATACAGTGGGACAAATAAATTTAAGTTTATTTTTTAATTTTTAATTTGTTGAACCGCGGGTACGGGGTCTCGACTGTAATTAAAAAATAAAGTTCGCCATTATGTTTACAGCTGTGTTAGTATGCTAAATTTGTTGATGCGGTAATAATGCAAGTGCATTTTTAATATTTAGGATAGAACATTTTAATGGATTGAAAACTTGTTGGCATATAAACAATACGTATCTGGATTGTCAACATTGCAATGAATATATGATAACAGAATATACTCTGTGTACTTATATATTGACGGATTATAAATTGTTGTCATATACTCACAACATCATTTCATTATATAAGTAAAAATGTGTGTTGTATCTAAAAAACTCGTGAATAGACTGTATAAATATGTATGTGACCGTGCATAATGAATGAGTACATTGAACATATTTCAACATTAACTATCGCATGTACTTTTAGCGTAATCACTACAAGAAGAAAAATGCTACAAAATATCAATAGTTCTGTTTTGCAATAATTTTATGCATTTTTGATATTTTTTAAAAATACATACCTTATAACAATTAAGTTTCATCCATTATTTTGATATGAAACACTGTAAACAATACTGAGTAAAACTACCATTGGGGTACAATGTATTATATAATATTCACGTTGAAACGCTCTAATTTTGATGCTAGTACAATTTAAACAGGAACACCTAAACATTATACACTTTATCTGATCTAATATGAAAAGTATGAATAAATAATTTTTATACTTAAATATACGTATAAGTTATATGATAATTTTGTACAGTTATAATAGCTGCATTATTGTATCGAGAAACGCTCTATTTAATGTCATTTCATATTAGACAATCTATTGCAAATTATTTTAGGACAACTTCCAAATATTTATCTATATATTTCGCAATATTTGTTTCACTTTTTGGTGAAATGTATATCGTCTCATATGTACATATATCGAATCATTCTTTTTAATCATTTATGTATAGTTAAGTCCTTTATGTAATAGTTTTTGTATTTGTGTTCGTATTTTATCGGTCCTAAAATGTTACTACAAAAATTAAACATTTTCATGTTAAAGGTAGTGAGATATGAAGATTATCTTTTAAAATGTTTTCTTACTCTTTTAGGTTTAAAGTTTACAATACAGTTTGATTATTAAAAAATAATGAACATGTGTATAGAAAATATTTATAAACCTTATTCATTTGATATTAACTTATCATGTTTCACCGAAGTAGCACTGTAAATAATTGTAAATTAAAACAAATATGTCCAACAATTTAACGCCAAATGAAATTGCATACTGTTACATGCATGCGTCGAGAGTAGCTGTGCAGATTTTTAAACGAATCGTTAAAAAATAATTTCGTGCCAATCTTACTTATACATTTTGGTGACTTACGCAAAATTGGGATAAAGTTTTCCAGAAATCTCATCAAATGAAATCTTGATGATGAAATATTTGCAATTGAATAGTTCAAGATCGTCGTTATTTTTAATTTACGACCTATCTCCTCTTTCTTCGGATCCTAATGAGTCAATAGTTTTAAGTACTGGCCACGTTTTAATTATTAATTCTTTAATGAGTTCACCAAGAGGCAGGAGGCGGGATTTCTCATACACACAGCACATAGAATATGACTGCACAGAGAGACTCGCACAACATCAACAAGGGAACAAACGTCATTTCAAAGGATGATCATCTTTTGTCACTTCAATGATATCTCAGGTACATCAAGAAGAATCAACTAGGAAACCATCACCATGCAGACTATCAATGAAAATGTTAATTGTAATTTGAAGCAGTCAGCTCCGTTTCCCATTAATATACTGTCAAAGGATGCTTTAAATATAGTCTTCTCCGATTTTAATAAAATTTGATAGGTTGACACATCTACACCCATAATAAATGTAATTGTAAATATATCCTATATTCTATTGTATATTCTATGGTTCTATTCTATATTCCAATCATACGCCTGTTTTTGTTAATTGGCAGAGGTTGATGGACAATCAGTTAATTTTTCTTCTATATGTTGCACATTAATCATTTTCTTATCAGATTAACATCTTTTTCAGATACAATTCTTATCTTCAAACAAATAATCTTATTTGATCGACGATGTTGATCCATTAATTACTTCTTTTCATAGTTTAAAAGAGAAGATAATGGTCGAAGTAAGACAAAAGTTATAATCCTTCTTATCAATAATTTATTAATGGTATATTCGTACAACATTTCTTTTTATTTCATTGAGAAACATCACAAATAATATGTAAAGTGTGTATAATGTGTACAAAACACGCGTAAACCGCGATATACTTGTAATACATGTGATGCAAATTGTTTTCAATTCGATTATTGATGCTTAGCCGTGATTACATTAGATATGTTGTGTGTTGGAAACGTAGCAAGGCGCAATATAGGTAAAAACGAGAGCCATCTTGCCCTATAATGCACTTGACGATATGTTAAAGTATAGCTCTTGACGAGTAGAAGATCAATGCCTTTAACATGAATATTTTTTTTCTTCCAGAGCGTGTATTTCTATTAGCGTGAATCGCCGCGATAAATTGCTTCTTTCACGCGATCATTCTGTGGGGACTATTAGTGAGGCGTTTCTACCGTCATCACTATGAGGCCCGTTGTCGGGCGTAAATAAGCTCATTTTTCTTTTTGGTATAGATTGACAGTTCGTATCCTAACACGCAAGTACCGTAAAATAAATATACATTAATCGTACAATATACATTCTGAAAATAAATAGAGTATTTCACAATTATTGCATAAATCAGTGAGCACTACTATCGAGCCGTTTCCGCGGAGAATGTTTATATGTCCGAACCATATCCCCGGTATCAACAACATATTATTAGTTTTCTTTTTCTTTTTTACAGGCAATCATAAGTAACTGTTCAACGATTTCATTCCTTATCGTATTCGAAAAAAGAATACTCTCGACAGCTCTGCAATGATAATAATACACCGGCAAGTCTGGAAGTTTCCATCCATTCTTTTTCTAGCGTGATCATGAAGGTACGGTTACGTTCGCCGAAAAAAATCAAAGATGCCCAGCATCTAAGGCCTTATTGATATCACTAACTAGCATTCCTAAGATAGGTCTGAGTTCAGAGTCCTGTCTGAACACAGAATCCAAAAAGTCGGAATGTGTTAAAAAGTCGAACATCTGGTCACACCGGTCTTGAGATTTGTCCGTGAGATGCGGCTTTATGAGGGACTGTATCGCGGCTCTACAACGCTCCAGCGACTTTATTAAATAAGCTCTATCGAAACTGAATTCTAGCTCGTAAAAGGAAACCACAGACATCGCCACGGCTCTCAATGCATTTCTTATCTCGACAAGCTTCGCGTCGTCGGTGGTGTACAATTGTTGATTACGCTGCAGCAATGCCACCTGCAAGAAAATAAAATCTATCGTGAGCAGGATAATAAAATAAATACAGATTAGATTATGGCTTGCTACAACATTGTTCTGCGTACACTGTTTAGCAAAAGCAATGTAGACAACTTTCACAGCGTTAACGATATAAAGGATAGATAATAGAAAACATGAAAAAATTACATTTAATTTTGTTTTTAGTGATTTTGTTCGAGCAGATTATATTATAGTTATATATTTTTTTAAATGGAGCTTCGCATGCTTTTGTGGGAATATTTTTTGCATAACTATTACTTTGAAAACGTTGTTAGTTCCGATTTATGTTAGCAATTATTTATGTTTTTTTTTAATGCCTGGATCTACCTACTAGTAATATAACAGAAATTGAGACCATAATTATTGAATTTTATATTTTAGTGATACAGTGAATTTCCACTTTCGTACTTTCGTTACTTTACTTTCGTAATTTTGTAAAGACGAAAGGAAATATTTCTTTCGTTAACTAAAACGTATCTTATCCGCAACGATAAAATAATAAACATGCGAGTAATTTTTGCATGTTTCCTTGTACTTCGGAAGTTCGTGTTTGTTATAAATGTACAAGTATCCGCAGTCTGACCGCAGTGCGACCTCCCATTACAGTTCTTTCTCCCCCAATTTATGTTCAGATTTAAATAAACTAATTGATCAGAGCTGAATGTATTATTTTCGAAGTCATCCTATTTCGATGAGAGAAAACTTAGAAATGCGGGTCTGACACGGTTGAGGAAGAGAGTGAAGCTAAAAATAGTGCTCCCGTTTGACACGATTAACAGTGAAACAAGGGGAACAGGTTCCTCAGTTTCATGAAATTCTAACATTTCAAAAGGTTGTCCGAAACATACAAGTGTACCTTAATGGACAATTTGACAATGTTTTTCAGAACTTTCTCCGGCTGTTTTTTGTCCAAGGTAGAATTAGTCTTTGCAGCTCTCTCCATGAGCTTGTACAAATTGTCTAATAGCGACGTGGTTGCGTCATCTATCAGAAGCGACCTTCCTGCTCCTGTGGATACGACTCGGCCCAGAAGTTTTTTTTGAGCTCGCAGACCTAAATCACGGGCACGGCTTCCGGTGCCACTGGCGGGATAAGATCCGCCGTTCAGTGTTGTCGCCGACTGCATCACTAAACAAGAAAAATTAGGTACACTGTACGCGGATGTTTGATGAGATAACAATCGTGTCACCGTTGAACGCAAACGGAGAAAGCGACTGTGAAAGACAGTGATCAGTATGCATAAAAACAAAAAGTATGCATAAAAATATTTAATAGAAATAGCGTTTACTCAATTTTACTGTTTAGTATTGATAGAAAATTAGAGTAGGCTCCCGCACAATAAAATAAAAAAATTGTTTAAAACGACTATATACATGTATATATACACATACATTTTAAACAATTTTTTGTACATTTACTGCCACATGAAACCCATTATACAGTCTTTTTAAGAAACATAATCCTCAATGTTAACTTACAATGTGTTGCATTTATTAAAATATATTTAAATAAAATTGTGTGAAAACGACGCATTGAATGTTATCGTTACAAATGCATGTCCGCAGTAACAAAACATCGTAAATTCGTAAGTCACTGTTTGACTAATGCGTAATTTCTGGTGATTCACGCGAATATTATCTTACTGACGAAATGAAAGGGATCTTGAGACTTACCATCAAACATCGGTGAACCGCTGTTTCCTCTAGGCGATAACGGAATTGTAAATGAAATAAAGAAGCGGTAGCGTTCTGTGAGCACGGTTGAAACTCAGGCAAAAGTAACTAAAATAACCAAGGATATAAAATGACGAATTAATGATTTCATAAAATATGAAACGGTGTGCCTGAAATCAGGTGAGCAATCTAGAATAATGTTTGGTGTACTCCTGTCCATGAGAACGTATAGAAACACAGATATAATTCGAGAAATATCTTGATACCTTGGTTGCAGTCGGTTACAGCCACAAGGTGATAGAGCAGCCAGCTCTGCAATTCCATTACTGCCGTACCCCACGCCACCTGAAAAATATTTAATAAGTACGCATTTTAAAAATAAATCAGTTCTTTTTTTAATTAATTTATTTTAGCCTGGAATTTTGTATTATAAGTTTAAGAGGGTATTCTAATTCAGACGTTTGCAATGCATTCTTTTTCGAGTATTAATTCCAAGAAAACGATTGAACCCAACATGCTGAAAATTTGCAAATTTTTATTCGGTGTAACTTTTTTTTTTTCAAGTGACTAAAACTAAAATCAATTCATCCGATTAGACAAATCTTATTATATCTCCTATTTTATCAAATTTTTGATAAAATGGCTTAGGAAAATTTGTGTTATTAATTCAAATATGTATATATAAAAATCTTCAGCTTACTAGGTTCAATCGTTTTGTTTGAAACTAATTCTCGTCTACTGCACCGAAAAGCTCAGTACATTCTGGAATAACTCCACACGGAAGATTTGTGTATTTTTATATTAAGCTGAAACATGTGCCTCGAGCGTCGCATAATTATCATAAACACTTTTATAAGGAGACCTCTCGCGATGCTCTAAATTGAACAGCTGAGAATTATTTATAATCTTCAAACTTATTTTTATGTCTTGTATTATAGTCATAAATAATAAAATGTTTACAACCAATATTGGTTTTTCAATAAGGCTATAATTTATTGCCTTTAAAATATGTTAAAAATATTTATAGTATTCGGGTATTACACATGATGTAACATGGACAAGTTATTGTTTATCGTAGCTAATGTTTAAGATCATAGTATTATTATATTATTAATATTTCGTTAGAATAATTCGTAAATATTTAAATATGCACAAGTGCAGGAACACAGTTATAATTTAAAATAAAAATTAGGAAAGTTATTGAACAAATTATTGTACAAATTGATAAAAATTCAATCGAACATTACAACTGTTCAACTGATATTTCTTGCATATTTTAAATTATTAATGGCTAAAACGTAAAAAATAATTCCCCTCTACGGTTAGAATATACAGGTAAGACGCTGAGGGTCTATAAACCAAATTCTGCCGACAGGATTTGTTTACCCTATTTTGCATCTGACGTTTATAGACCCTCAGCGTCTAAATATATTATTATGCTTTAAAAATAAGTATAATTTATATACGCACAGTAATTAGTAGCCCCCACAGTAATCGGGCCCCTTGCCCTAATAAAACTACAAATATGCGGGATTAGAAATTAGCTGTCGACGTAAACTATAAAAATCCTCTCGGCTAGAAGCATCCTACTCTTCTCAGCGAAACATTCTTCGCATAACGTTTCACCGTTAAGCTCTACTTGGTCATTAGAGGATCAGATAAACGAACACCGCGAAACAGAAAAAATTAATATCACAAGTCCGCAACGGACAAAGGATTAAATAGGTTGGAGCGTGTATGCTCCCTCAGACGTGTAATTTATGTCAGTGGTCGAGGTCAGGCCCGGCGCATTTGAAAAGGGACGTAAATGTGAGTTGTGTACATTTGTTGTCACCGAGTGTAATCGTATATGTACCGAAGAAGCATAACGGCATGGCAGATGGATCGATTTGTAAGGAGCGTCAAGGCAAGCCAGAGATTCTCATTCGGATCGGTTCGACAAACGGAGACACCATGGCAGCTCATTATAAGAATAAGTGGCTTCGACGCGGTCGACACGAGTATCTCAAGCGTGCGCGCGATCGGCCATGTTCGAACGTTTCAAAATTTCCGGCCATTTGACCCAAAATGCGAAACTTCGAGGCTTTCGAGGATCCGACCGATCTCATTGCCACTCGAGCTATATCCAACGTGCTTGAACGTGCTCGAGTTATCGAAACGCCGCGCCGTAATGTATTCCAATTCGAATCGATATGTGCCATGCACCGATTGAAATTCAAAACCACTTCAAGCCGTTAAATCGTCCGTTATGAACAACAACAATACACGGCACAACTTTTACTGCAGACATACTGCCAATTTTTACCGTATAACCAGCAAAACAATTCCACTATACAATAGTCATTTTCGAATTTCATATATTCCAAGTTTGGAACATTAAATTTTGGTGCACTTACAAGGAACATTAGCCAAGTCTAACACGCCGATTTGAATAAAACTTATGCAGGACATAGTTTGTGGAAAAATATTTGACACGTCATTTTTTTATCTTCAATGATCCTTATCTAGGGGGTGATCTGGGTCTAGGTCTAGACCTCGGACAATGACTTCTGTTTGTGTGTTTTCGATCAAAGAATACAGATATATAAAAAGATTTCAGAAGAAATTATTTGCTTACACAGTACTTAAAAAATTCATCTTTTTTCTGAAATCTTTTTATATAAATATATTCCTTGATCGAAAACACACAAATTTAAAAGAAAATCATTGTCCTAGACCCTCTAGTTCTCGAGATATTTGGAAAAATAGGGTTTTCACCGCCGACTTTGAGGGCTATTTTCATCCTGTAGATATGGATCATTGATTAAAAAAAAGTTAAGTGTCAAATGTTTTTCAATAAACCTGTATCCAGCATAAATTTCATTAAAATCGACGTGTTACACGTGGACAATGTCCGTTGTTGGAGATGATACCTACACGTGGTACCCAAGATGTGACCAAAGATCATAGGGCTGGGTCTCTAAAAATATTTATGAACGACTGACCTGCAAACCAACGTTATCTCTATAAAATAGTTCCCTCGGGGACACATATACGGCGGAGACGTTGCTCTCGCTTCTAGAAATAGTGTTACATAGAAATCTTCAACTGGGTCTGCTTCCCCCGGTAACCTATTATGACCTTTTGGAGGTCGTTCACAAATCTGAGATAGCATTCGTGGAATAAAAATCGCAAGGACAATAGAATCGTGTAAGCACAGAAATATCCTTTTAGCAGACATAATGCTACGCGTTCGCGTCAAAAATTAATAGATCAAATACAAAACGATAAAAATATTTACTATTGATTACCAACTATTCTCAATGGTAAACGTTGATAAAGGCCCGATTAATACCTGTTGAATCACATCGGTTGTGGATGGGTGACGAAATTCTTCATTCATCTTTAAAAGTTTGTCGTAACATATTTATGTAAATCGATTTTCCTTAAGGTTTGTAGGATCTGAAAGGATTTAAGGTGTGACAACTATGTTCTATTTTACTTTTTAATTTTGATTTCATTAACTAAACTCGTTTAATTTTGTGGTACATTGTCAGTTGACGTGCCAGAGGCCTGATTTTCGTAAGTTTTTACAATGGATGGCTCTATAAAATTAGATTTTTCTTTACTAATCTACCAGTTATTGAAACACTTTGCATCACTTAGAACCTAGAACTCAATGCCCTGGTTAGATAGTCTACCTACGTTTATCGAACAATTCTGTTGCGTTGTTCTGAAGCTTAACAAGAATTTGATTGCACAATTGCTGAATATTTCGTCGCCCCATTTTCGTTATGCGTCGCCCATGCAGACGCACAACTCGTTGTAAAATAGCACCTATTAACATTATCGAGTTAAAACTATCACTGAATGTAGGGTAGGCATTTACGTCTCGGCTGGTGTCGTCGCATTTCCACAATGTTGCCAGTTCTCCATAAAAACGCGATTTACTCTATTTAGCAATTATACTCCTATATAAATATACTCCTATGTTAAAATTTCAACTATAACACCTTTTGAACTGTTTACTTCTTATGCGTAAGATGAAAAGAAACTATGAAAATGTAAGATATTTATTTTATTCTGAATTTCGTAAGTGAAGAAATTAAATTTGGAAATCAGGAACAGTAAAATTTCATTTTTCATTTATTTATTCATTACCGTTTATTATTCTTCAGGTTTCAGTACAGGTGATGTGACATTCTGTGTAATGCTTTTTTACTATCAAATCATTTTTCTGAATAGAACATGCAAAAAATATTGTTTTCACTTATGGTTATTTTGCTTGCTCGAATTATCGTCCAGAATTTATTTCAATTCAAACTGTAATTAATAATTCGCACAGTAATTCAATACAGCAACGGAACACAAATAAAATTGGTAAAATAATTTATAAAATCTTCATTCATTAATGCCAAGTTTTTTCTATTTTACTTTTTCATTTCAGTTATCGACAACTGCGTCACACGATAAAATACATTTTCATTCGAAGGATTCTGTCTTTTATTTAAATGTAATCAATATCTACCTCTCAACGCATACCTACAGCACCACCTAGTTGTATTTTTAATTTTTTTCTTGTTTTCATTAAACCCGAGAATACATGATCTGCTCTTTTTGCGTGCGATTCGGGAAAACGTTGGGAACGTTGAATAACGTTTAAACTCGTCGAAATGGAAATAATGTCAGCCGTGACGTCACGGAACCGAGTGATTTCATTTATCTTCGCACACATATCTTGCACCGTAGTGTTTACAATGTCCGACGCATTTCATTTCTCGGACGAGTATTGATACGCCGAATGTGACTCACAAGCGAAGGATTACGTGCTGGTCACTTTATCAATCGATACTGTTGTAATTAGAGGTCACCCACATACAACTAATTCATATACGCTGCGCTTACGCGAGCACGAGATCAGCATTGCTAATACGTCATTTCTGACGAGAATGAAACGAAGTTCCATTTGAAAACAGGTTTCCATTGATGATATCACCGTATAGGGGCACCAACGGAGAATTTCACGAGAAAACAAGCAATCGATCGCAGAACTTTCGCTCTCTTTCCTTAGCCGTTTCCCCAACTACATACAATCGATCGACTGGTTACACGCGCCAATTAAACAGTTGCTCCGTGGTTCGATACCCGTATTAAGTGTTGTTGCTTTGCTTCTAGCCTCATCGCCCATGCAACATTTTATATTTATTCAGAGGAGGTTTTCTATGTCGAAGAATTTCATGTATCGTATTATAAGAAAGCAAGAAGATCAAATTGTTTGATCTTTATTCTTTCCGGTCTAGGAGACATCGGCATTTCAAATTCTTTTTACAACGAAGTAAACAAAATAGGAATCTGTACTTCTCGGCGTGTATTAATACAGTGCCTATTTGATATATGTCGAGAACACGGGTCTGGCCAGGGACATACATCGGCTAGGGGATTCTTTGATACACTGCCGAACGTAGAAAAGGTCAGCGAAGCTCGAGCTGCCTCGGATGCCGAGGAGTGTAAACATAATACGGGTCGGGTATATCGGTGTGAGATCACTACTAATCCGATAACAACACTTCTTTATTTCTGGTTATTTTTTGGGACTTTCACCAAAATATTCGTGGCATTTTTCTAATGAAAATGATACCAAATATGATATAATTCCAATGTGGGGATAACTCTGGGACTTTTATTGGCTAGATACTTGCGACATATATCGAGTAAAGACTGTATATCGAGAATCACTGTATTAAAAAAGAAGTATATAACATTAACTGATTTTAATGAAAAAAAAATATAATATCCCTTTTTTAATATTCTTTATGCTTTGAAAATAAATATAATTAATATAGGCACAGTAATTGGTACCCCCACAGAAAGTGGGTCCCTGACCCTAGACTGGAACTTCCTCTTAATCCAGAAGCGTTTCACGGATTCATTCGCCAATAAAGAAAACACCACCCTCTTTCCCCTTTCTCCTGTTATTTCTGTCGTTGGAATGTTTTCTAAATTGCTCCGCTTTCTTTCATTTAACCTCCATACGCTCCTCGGTTGCAAAATTCATCCATTTTTCTAGACACTTTCAAATCCTGTCGAAATTTTTCGTACGATACAAACGCGTATCGTTCGCAATACCGAAATTTTTACATAACTAACGTTTCATATCTTACGCGATGTAAAGTGAATTATTTTTAACCAAACTGAAAATTTGACTGTGATCGATCTCGATAAGTCTACCGGATCGTTTATCATTGGCAATCTTACAATCTCTTCCTATAATGGCAAAAGAAATGATGGAAGACTGCCAAAAGTTTGAACGAGTGAGCCACCCGGCTCTTATGAATTTGGTTGCTCTTGATTTTTGAATTTTTGTTATGGCACAAAGTTTGAGCACTCAAACATTAAAATAATTAATTAAATGCTCGTAAAGTCGCAGTATCTCCAGATCTACAGGTTTTCTCTAACATATTTTTCAACACGATCAATAATTTATAAGATATTCTAAAAAAACGACTTTACGAGTATTTAATTAATTAGTTTAACGTTTAAGAGCCAAGGGTCACGTTTCCCCGTTGTCCGAGGGTGTTCAAACATTGCACAATTCTTTTTTAAATTAATTGAAACAATCCTGGGGAGTTCGTTAAAAAATTTCTTTAAATACTTTCTTTAACAGTAAATAAGAGCCACCGTAGTGTCTACAGTATAGCAAACGCATAAAAAGGACTATTAAGAAATTAGAGTATCCGATAAAGTACAATAATACGAATTAACATTTATCTAAATCTCTTTTTGGAAAATTTTATCAAGGTTACAATAAACTGCATTCGAATTTCCCTCGGTGAATTCGCTGCATGCAACACTGCAAACGTAGTGTGAAAGAGAGCCGTGTGAAATTTATGGCATCCGGCAAAGCTTAAAAAGCAGGTCAAAAGTTTCCATTCTTTTTCGTGCGAAATAAATTGAACTTTTTTCTTCTCTACGTTCGCGTTTAGTCAAAAATAATTTTTAAAAAATCGACGATAGTTATTCCTTTATCTTGGAGAGCGAAATTGCGCGTGAGTCACGTAGCACTCGATATGTATATGTATTCAGTGAAACTTGAACAATTGTCAGGCTGTTATGTCACGAAGATAAGATTTCAAACGTAAAACACAACGAGACCTTTTACGTATAATTTTGCTAATCGCTGTTTTCATTTTATCGTTCAAAATTTAAAGCTTGCAAATGATTCGAACGATACGACGTATTAATGTGTTATTGAATTGCGAAAACGGGCTCCGAGCGGTTTAATTATTACAAAAATGACATGGCAGAGGAATTTTATTTGGGTCTAGCTGGTAACGACGCGCCGAATATTGCCGGAATTGCCGTTCCGTGTACGTGTGCGCAATATAGCGGCTGGAATGAAGTGAATTGCATTTCGCGATTCTTGACCTCATCGGTGATATCATTTTAACGACGTTACGTTATTTTGACAGAAACGTCAGATAAACCCGTTCCCAGACAACTCTCACCGTCAGGAAATAGTTCACTCCTGCAGCTAGGAAAGTGGAAAAATATCTCGACACCGGGAATATAGCTCCGCTTCTCTTTCCTTTCCTATTCATTTAACGGAACTATTTGCACTTGCACTATTCAACACACACGAAACTAAATTCAAAGGAGCGTGCACGCATATGGAATGCAATATCTTTTTTCGAAATTCACCGAGTCGCAATAAGGAAATTTCAACGTTACGTAAATAAAGTTGAACAAACGAACTAAAAAACGTATTATTCTCGAGCGACTGAACGCGAATCGATAGCTGCCACGAACAAACAATTATTTTCGATAAATCAATACGCTCTCTATGCGCTACGTATTTTTTAGTCTTGTTGGCATCGATAAAGCATACAGCTTTGATTGGATATTTTATATTCTCTGTTCGCGTGCATATAGTCATATCAATATTTCATTCTCTTTTTTTTTCTATAATAAAACGCACTCGGTGTATACAAAGTTTAAAAGGAGTGTTATTATTCGTTACTAAATCAACTCGACCAAAATTGTTACGCAATCATATATGCAAATATATCAAACAGTTTGTCTTGGAAAATTGTTTTGGATTCTTTAACAATTTAAAATAATAGACAGACTAAAAGAATTTAAAAATATTAATGCATTTGTTTCAACTTAGTAAAATTATTAAAGGAGGAAAGAAGTTTCTACTTGACTCCTAGGGTAAGTCTAGGGGAAAGACTTTTTTCATTAAAATCATTTAATGTCATATACCTCTTTTTTAATATTCATTATGTTTTAAGAATAAGTATAATTAATATTGGCACAGTAATTCGTATTCCCACAGTAATTGGGTCCCTTACCCTATTTATCGCAATTCAATTTTTGTTATATTGAAATATTTGTAGGTCGAACAATAGCCACGGGTGTGCAGACTACACATTTAAAAGACGAAGCCGACCGAGTCAATCATTTCTGAGAAAAGTATGCGACACTGCGTAAATATTAAAAAATGAAGTTTCGAAGAAATCCTTTTCAAGTTTCTCGAACGAATGCGAAACATACAGTCCAGTAGACACTGATATTGATCTATTCTTCTGGGAACGGAAGGAGGAATTGTTATGACGATTTTTATCTACTCTTTTCTCCAAATCTTTGTCAACAAACGTTTTTTACTTGTTCCACTTGTTATTCCTACTACAAAAATAACATGTTATTTTTATATTTCTCTAAAATTTTAATTTTGAACCGACTAGACTGTACCTACACGAACTTTTATGACCAATTTCCAATTTTATAATTATTGAAATGAAAGAGGCGCTGCCACGGGAAACGATCAAGTTTTATCATTAAAAGGTGTATTACAACAAAAGCCGTGCGAAATCGAAATAAATACAATTTTCTCATTTTTGCAAAGCAACAGAGACAAGACACGATCAATGCTTGGCAGATCGAGTATTAAAATATTAAAAGGGAACGGAAATATATGATTTACTATGATGGCTTTGGGATAAGAAACCCTGAGTGCTTTGACCCGCGAGGGGGTGAGCTATGCGGAGTCGGAAAATAAAGTATAGAATTTTATCGCGGTGGTGAACGTGCGAATATCAATAAATTATGTTTCATTCATAGCGTCACATCTTAACCCTCATACGCCCCTCAGAGTGAAAATTTGCCAATTTATTATTTTCACATACTGTAAAACGATTGATTCCTATTTGTTTGTGTCGTGCGATGTATTTGTTTAACCGTAAAGAGTAAAGCAAGAGTGAAGCAAACGTTGGGGGGGGGGGGGGGTTACGAGGGTTAAAGAAATATTTGTAATACTTATATTTTATTTTCAAATCGGACTGGAACTTTTGAAATCATCTGATACATTTCAGAGCGAGTCTC
The DNA here is from genome assembly GCA_028454255.1 of Halictus ligatus. Taxonomy (NCBI): domain Eukaryota; kingdom Metazoa; phylum Arthropoda; class Insecta; order Hymenoptera; family Halictidae; genus Halictus; species Halictus ligatus. The sequence continues at coordinate 19,777,575 of CM052131.1, forward strand.
CCTCCCCTCGTCGCCCCTCCGTTTCTTTTTATTTCTATTTCGAAAGATGCAGCTGTCACCCCGACAGCTGTGCAACCGCCACGAACCTCCTTGTTAAACTGAGCATCTTGTCTGAGAATATACCCACCACCTGCCCCTCAACCAACGTGTTGAGCTTTCGTATACATGGGCACGTACTACACCTTAGCCGTGTGCGACGCGCACGTGGTCACACGGACGCAGTTACGAGACTGATTATACTTCGTCTACAAGGGTCACGCGGTGGTTTATTAAATGCGACTTTTGAGAGGACCGCTTTCATGGTTGAGCTGCTCCTCTATTTTCGAAAACGTTTTTAACGTTGAACCGTTATCGCGTTCCTACGAACAAATATTTATGATCGTCTCCTATCGTCGATCTGGATGTGTCGATCATTGTACGGTTATCACTGGTCACGGAATTCTATGCAAATTTACAGTATTAGAGATACGTTCGTCCAATCCAAAATTAGTAACTTTTTAACGTTCCTAATGTCGAATTGTTGCAGACAATGTGTTGCGTTTAACTAAATTTGAATTGTTCAGTAATCTCGTTCGGGGACTTCGTTTCCGAACTAATCGGGATTCAATTATGATCGAATGCAAATTTAAGGAATTAAACTGATTATTGTAACTCGAATCAGTCCGTTGAGTGCTGTGGACGATATTACGAACTCTCGCGGAGATAGGAATGAAAGGAGGCTTGCGAAAAAGCGAACAGCGGCGCTTCTACTGGTAATTAGAAACAGGCGAGGAGTGCGCGCTGCACAACAGCGTCATTCATTGCACAACTCGAATGGAATAGTTTGCGAGCCACGATTCGCGGAAACGAGCAAAATCTCGATAAACATTCGAACGAAAAAGCTGTTTACCCCAGGAGTCGCCAGATCAAGACTTGTTCCCCCACTCTAATTTTCCCTTCTACCGCGCTATTCCTCGCGCTTTGAACGTGACGCGTTCCGTCTCTGTCGTACCGGTGTCACAATGTCAAGTGACTAACCCGGTATTGGCATAGAGAGGGTAAGTTTTTCCCCTCATCTGGCGACAATGGTTTACCGTGGCGTCGCGTTCCCCTTCTTTTCTTCGGACGCGCGGCCGACCGCGTGGATGGAAATCATATACCGTGGAAATTGTTACACTATACCGATAATCGATTAATTCACGATCCCTTGAATAAGGCTTTGGCCGTTATTTCTAAATATACACAATGCATACAGCTATAGCAACATTCTGTTAGGCTCTATCAATCGGCGATCCATTAGTTTCGGCCGTGGCAGAGGCACATCCAGTAAATTAAGTTATACAGGCATCCGCTCGGTCGTGACTAAGTGACGCAATTAAGCAGACTCGGTTTTGCGAAACTCGAGTTTCCCCATGTTATACACTTTCCTGTCTGTGAGAATCAGAGTCGAGAATGAATGATATTATAATGCGGTCGTCGCGAAGTTTCAATTATTGAAACTCTTTCCGAGTGACAACGTGTTTTGTTCGGTATCATTCATACAACGGAAATCTACCTACTGCTGTGAACGTAAATGATTTTGGCGCGATGTCATTTGTGTTGTCGAACTTAACGACCTAACGACATGCAAATTCGAAATCCATATCTATAGGGGATCTTCAGTTAAAGTTTCTGGGGAACGTTTAGTTGCGTCGAATTTTAATAAAAATAAATATCGGTCAAAATATATTTTCTATCAAATGTACCTTTCGCTATTTATACGGCAATGAGTTCGTTTATCTCGACTAGTGCATGCTCTCCAAAATGTCGTGTTCGGCAAACGTGGTTTCGTTTAGATTGAAATGATTTAAATTTTGGGCGCGCACTAACCTCTGCTGATGTTCTGGGTCGCGGATGCGAGCCCAACGCTTAACAATGAAGTTTCTCTTTTCCGACGGCCAGGAGATAGAATACTGGTGCTATTGTTTTGTTTACGTTTCACTGTGCATGCATAGCCAATTTCACCGGAGGAACAAGGCTCGAACGGAATGTATTCACGAACAGAACCTAACTAACACAATTCACGGAAACATGCGGAAAAAAGGTGAAAATTCCACCGGCTACGATAGTCAGGCTTTCGAGGCGCTAACAGTGTCTCTTCGAACGAACGAACGACGTCTGTTGTGGCTGCGAACCCACCCTGGTTACCATGGAATCATCGTTCCGCGAGGTGGGGCGCACGAGCCAGCTGCGCTGCGCTCAGGCAACTTCGCACTGTCAGGCTGTCAGAGTTTCCTTCCTCACAGTGTACGTCAGCTCATTGTGCTGGTCATTGGATTTTTAGACACGAAAGAATTTCGTGCGGTCATGCAACTTTTCAACTCGACGATCATAAATTCACATGCTCTCTCCATTAGGCTGACACGAAATCTCGGATTTTTAATCATTCGCAACTCGATCGCAGAGAAAATATAACACGTTCGTGACTAGCATTCATTTCAGCAATAGCCTTTATAACCACAAGATTCTATTAATCTTCGGATGGCGAGACTTTGGTCCATTTGGAACCAGAGTTTCAAACGTACCACCTAAATTTTTATTTTCAAATATTTCATTCAAATCAACTATTTGTATTAGGTTCACTATGAAGATCGATGTTAACCTCAAAGAAGTGAGTTCAAAAATGTGTAAAAAAATTGAATAGACATGGCTATCATGAAATCGTCAAAAGCATCCGCCTCGCGAGATGGAAAAATATATTGTCACAGAAAAGTTACGAGTTCCCCGAATATCATGCTATACGTTATAATTATAAGTAACAGCACGCATAAAATTAATTTGATTTTCTTCGTGTGATACGCAAAATCGTAATCGTCACGCATATTTATGTAACGCTAGTCGTGAACGTGCTGATAGTATCTAAAAGTTTTATTAGTATTACTTTGAAATTTATTCGCTTCTTCATCAATTATCATTTTTCATTTTTATGTGTCTATAATTTTGATAGAAAGTTTACATAGTGGCGTCGACCAAAGAAGTAAGAATGCCTTTTCATGCGAGTTCAAACTCGAGTAATCCATGTCGAACGGCATTATTGAATAAAGAAGTTACCCATATGTTTTTGGCCAACATTGTTGTGTAAAACTACTGCAAAAGTTACAGATATCCAAAATCCTGAGAACCATAATAACACTTCGAAAGAGATTGTATAAATTTTTATATGAAGAAAAATTTGATTAGACTGATTACATATTCGACATTACACATTATGATCTAATACAAGACAATATTCAATGTTTTTATTTAAAAAAAAATAAAACTTGTGAAGTATATGATCTTTTGTAAAAGGATAAAATAAAAATTGCGAATACTTATACATATATTTATTGTTTTATTATAACTTTAAAAATTTATGTATAATGACACTTTGCTGTGTTTCAATTATGCTGCTAGTTTCCTCTTCATTTCTGGCATGTGCTTTATGTACCTTTAATAACTAAATAGTTAAAACAAGAGCATTAATTACACATTACTAAATCATAATATTCTTCTTAATTGACGCTTTTAGAATAAACGGTTTTCTGCACAGAGAGCTTATAAGAACTATGTAAACAACATAGGAGACAAAATGCAAAACTGTTACTTTTTCTTCGACATATTAATTCTGTGCGTTTGATATGGTATTTATTTGTTGCAAGTACTTTACGTAAATGTTGATAAGATTACCATACTTCGTGCAGTTTTAATAAATGTTTGTATGCTCTATCGGAGATGTTAAAAGCAGCGTTTAATATACATAAACCAGATTCTCCCAATAAGCTTAAACCGCATATACCTACAAAGTAAAAAATAAATATTATATATTTTGGTTCACTTAGAAACTTTATTTTATACTGGTAGTACTTCCTATATACCTAAGTATGTATGAAGAGGATCAGGATGACTATTAGCACATTTTGCTAATCCACCTGTAATATTATCTTGGGTTTTAAGAAGAAATGCTCTATGTTCATTAGGATCTGAAAATCCATTCACATCGAGCATTTGTAGGGTCGCGCCAACCCAAAAGCTGTAGCAAGTATCAGCTGGTTTTCCAGGTCGTCCATGGAAGCCACTATCTTGTTTCATGAGACACCATCTTCGTAGTCTATTTAATTGATCGTTTGTCAGGACATTGTGAAGTTCATTCATGAGAACTAGACTAGCTACAGCACAGAATGTAGATCCTCCGTGTGATTCAAGGCCAGGTCCTTGTCCCATTGCTCCATCATATGACTATAATTATTGTTGAGATATTGTGCTATGATAAAATTAAGTAAACAAAGCCAGTTTTTGTTAATACTCTTTATAAGCAAACTAAAAGTGAATAAAGTTGAAAACTTACAATACTGTTTACAATGTAGTCAATGGTTCTCATTTTATCAACGCCGGACCAATCATTTAAGATACTAGATATACAGCAAGCACAGTAAAGAAATCGCATATCGCTTTCATTTTCATTTTCATTTTTGCTATCCATTATTACAGCTGCAAATGATCCGTCTGTATTTTGAGAAGCTCTTACTGCCTCAATGATGGACTTTCTATCGATTCTGCTTAAGTCGTCTTCAAGAATTAAAAGGGTGACAAGCCCAAGGTAAGTCATTGCTAAATGACCGCACTGATATTTTGGAACATCCTTTGGTATCATTGTAGATGGTTGGAAGCCAGAACGTGATCCAGCTCCGGTAACTTGTAGCCTGTAGATCCACTCGATTGCTTCCAGTTTTGTTTCTTTGCTAAGTTCGTCTAAGCAGTTTAATATATCAAGTCCTGATATAGCAAAGAAAGCTATAGCTAATCTGGCATAATCATGGTCTTCCAAACGACTAGGCACGACTTGCAGTAACCTTTGAAAATATTTCGCGTGCTTTTTCGTCGCTAATTGTGGCGGCATATTGAACGGTGTTATCAAACAATAAGTAAAATATGTATTACTTCAAACTATACGTCGACGTACTAGAGTAGAGAACGTTGATGGAACTTGTTCTGCGAGTCGGAAAGAAGTCCATTAGAATTGGTAATACATAAGGTCTACTAGAGTGCGCTTCAATTCCACTGATACTGTAATAGAAGTAGTTGCTGCCAGGGGGCGTTGAAAAAATTCGTTAAACGCACGCGTAGCGCGTAGCCGGTAAACTAGCCCTTCCTTGCGCACGCCGGACGTTCGTTGCAACTTGCAACACTCATCAGCCGCGAAAATTTCGCAAACTACATACTACACCGGAAAACGGAGATAACGACAAACACGCAGTAAGTTAAGTTCCAATTAACCGTATACACTTGTCCGCTTCGTGAATACTTTCTCGCGGTAGTTCTCTGGCTAGTACGGTAGCGCGTTGATTTGCGCGGAGGTAGTTTGTCGGAGGACGACGCAGGGTTCTCGTGGAAGCGGCCACTGAGGGCGCGGCATTCTTGCAATTGTTGCGCCCGGCTCCAACAGAATAACCAATAGGAGCCGCGGCAGCGCCGCCATTCTATCGAGTTCGTGGCACGCCCTACAACTTCCTCCATTGTCCTTCTTTCCGGGATTCTCTGCGAGGAAGGATGGCTCAGAACAATTATTTTGGGTTTACTCACGGCGGAACGCAATATGGGTACGAAATCGATTGCATACCATAATTATTAAGTAGCTAGTGTTAAGTTTATCAAAAAATCGCGACGGTAACTACGTTGGCGGGAGTAATAACTGTTCGTTAAAATCGGTGCACGCGAGAGCCCAGCCGGCTTGGCCGCCATTTTTTGCTGAGAGTTAGAGCGTCCATCGAGCGTCTCTCCCGGGCACGGATCCGATAGAGGTCTTTTTCGTTTTGCCCGTTTCCATTTCTCATTTTATACCTTGTGCGTAACAAAATCTATTTATTCTTTCGAATAGAGCGACCAGTGCAGCCGCTTATCAAACTGGTCAAGCGGGATACGCAGTAACTCCAGCGGCAACCGCCGCCACGTATACTCAACGACCCGCTGCCGCCGCGGCTACAGGTTACGAAACTTACCAAGCGGCCGCTGCTGCAGCCGCTACAGGGACCACGTACGCTGGTATGATTGTTTTTTTCTCATTTATCTTATTTTCGAGAGCGTCGTACTTCGTTCGATTTTCCCGCAACCAACATCGATTCTTTAAGTCGAGAGTTACTCGAGCCGGTTCTATCGCATTCTAATTCTTTCTTCTAGCTGCTAACCCTGGTACTGTGGCCCAAACATACGATTACGGTTACGGACGTGCTGCACCCGCAGCTACATACGACGCTACTAAGACGTATTACCAACAACCCGCAGCAGCAGCTGCAACTTATACTACTACTGAAACGCACTACCAAGCTGCAAAACCTGCATACAGTACGACTAGTGCTTACACAGGCACGGCAAGACAAGCTACCACTACTGGTCAAGCTAAAACATACCAAGCATCTAGTACCGCTTATCAGCAATCTAATCCGACACAGAGTGCAACATACTCTTCAGGATACACAGCACCGGCTACTCCTGCAGCTACACCATCGACAGCAACAAATAGTAAGTTTTTATTGTAATTGGCTCACATAATTGTGCGTAATTGTTTGTCGCCAAAATTCAGAATCCTATGTGAACGTCCTGTTAATCGTAACTTAGGCACTAATAACATGAAATTGATCCTCTGGCTATCGAATTATTTATATACGCAAATACAAAGTTCTACTAATGTTTTAAACCCTATACAGTTTGGAAATTTAGCAGAATGAAATGTATTTGTGTGTTGAAAAACAAATTTTAAATTCATTATATAAAAGAAATTTCGTATAGTGTGTACTGTATCTTTGAAATGTTGAGGTAAAAATATAAAATACTTGTACCGATGGGTACAAGTTAGTAGGATGGTTCCATGAATACCAAGAATTGACTCCTCCAAAGTTTGAGGTTTCAATTTCATTTCCCTTAGAAACGGCGAGTACAACGTATTCCGGCTACGACGCAGCGCTATATAGCGCTGCGACTATGTATGTAGCCCAACAGAGTGCAAACAGCAATTCAACTAACCAGAAGACTGGAGGTTGGCAGGGCTACCCACGGAAAGCATTTGGCGCTGCAGGGGGAGGAATGAAGGCAATGCGGCCCAAGCAGCCTCCCAAACCGCAACAGCTTCACTATTGCGATGTCTGTAAGATCAGCTGTGCTGGACCTCAGACATATCGTGAGCATTTGGAGGGACAAAAACATAAGAAGAAGGAAGCCTCTCTGAAGGTACCGCAACAACCACCAGCACGCGGAGCAGGAAACAGTCTACGATGTGAGCTTTGCGACGTCACTTGTACTGGAAACGATGCATACGCTGCTCACATCAGGGGTGCCAAACACCAAAAAGTTGTCAAACTACATACTAAACTTGGAAAACCTATACCGAGCGCAGACCCAACTGTTTTGAATCCGAAACCTGCAGCCGCTGTTAAAACGGCTGGTACTAGGAAGCCTACAATAACAGCCACTCCGAAAATTAATTTTGTTGCTTGTAAGTATCTCACGTTCGCATATATGTGTGTGTATGTACACACACACACACACACACACACACACACACCTAATACTTAAATTTATATGATATATGTTTCTAATCACGTTTGTATATTTATCATGGCAACAATGTTCTTTTTTTACAGCTGGAAATTTGGGAACTGTGAACCAGAATCAAACTGCAGAAATTAAAACCGATGAAACAGCAGCAGAAGAGACTGTAGAGGAAACAGCTGTTGATGAAAAAGACATCCAACCAGTAGGTCAAGAATACATAGAAGAGAATAAATCTGAAGACGGGAAAATCATAAGTTTCAATTGTAAACTTTGCGAATGCAGATTTAATGATCCTAATGCCAAAGACATGCACATGAAAGGAAGGCGGCACAGATTTGCATACAAAAAGAAGGTTAATCCAGACCTAGTTGTTGACATGAAACCAAGCTTGAAACAAAGAAAACTGTTAGAAGAAAAGTTGCGCAGGCAACAGATGCGAGATGAATATATACGTCGCCGAGAAGAAATTAACCAATTGGGACCAATGGGCCCGATGATGGACGAAGAAATGATGTATTGGGAAGAACGTCGACGATATGAAGAAGAATGCGAATATTATGAATGGTATCGACGTTATGGGCGTGGACCAGGAGGAGCTCCACCAATACCGCGACCTTTCCCAGTACCACCTCCGATGATGATGTTCCCGGGTCCTCAGCGCAGGCCAGATTCATCCGATGACAAACATGTATTAGCCCATCATACAAATATTTATCCAAAAGAGCAGGAACTGCTGGCGGTTCAGAAAATAGTATCAGATACAGAGAAAGCATTGAAATTTGTGTCCGATACGTTAGCAGAAGCTGGTAATTACTTGAATCTTTCTTGTTGATTTATTGCCTTCATATTAGAGGAAATATAAAAATATATTGTTTTCGATCGCAGGCAAGAAAACTCCAACGACCACAAATGCTACACCTGCAACTCCAGCTGCACCTGTTCAACAACAACAACCATTAAATGCAGACACAGCGAAGGTAAAAGAAGATCCTGATAAGAAGAAATCTACAACCCCGCAGAAGGAAGATGGTAGTGATGGCAATTTATTCTCGTTCCAAAAGGAAAAGGAGGATTCAAGAATACTTAGGGGTGTTATGCGTGTTGGAAATTTGGCAAAGGGACTTCTTCTATCTGGTGATAACCATGTTTGCCTTGTAGTTCTGTGTGCAGAGAAACCAACACGGTTAGTTATTACTACTGTCTCACATAATTCGCATGTTTGATTTAAATATAGTGAAGCTATTTTCACTATATTCTTTTTCTTTTTGTAGGACGTTATTGAATAAAGTTGCTGAAATTCTTCCGGCTCAATTGAAGATCGTAGCTCCTGAGGATACTTACAATGTTGGAAAACATCCGGAATCAGCTGCTTTAACCGTTTCTGGAGGCAGCGTGACTGTCAGTGTAACACTCACCAGTCCATTAATGCGCGAAACGCCCAAACCAGCAGCAGCTGCAGGTAATTCGAACGTTTTACATTTTCATAGTGGCCAAGAAAAGGATAACTATCTGTATTTAATGTCTTTCAACAATTTTACAGAAAACGTCCTTCATTTTCATGCTCTTTTTCTAAAAAAAAAAAACGTTTCTGAATTACGTTTGTTCTTTTCATGGCCCGAAAGCTTTTTTGTAAATTTTTTAAGCACCAGGAAGATGCAGGGGCAGCCACGGACTTCAACGGTTGTCAGTGTATATACGCTCTAACATACAAAATTCCTTCCCTTTCTAATGCAGCTGCAATTTGGTGTGTCCACGATTGATATATGATTGTTAAACCTTTCGAACGAATTAAAAAGAGAAAAACAGAAAAAAGTAAAGAAAAAATATACAATGTAAGAGCGTACATAAAAGTATCATAATAGGCATTTAAATTTTAACGGAAAAGAGAGAGCGTAAACTTGATACGATTAAGACGTTTTTCTTCAGTTTAAGTTATCTCGCAGTAACACATTCTATAAGTTTTATGATAAACCAGTTGAGCTGGAGTCTCCAGTAAAGAAGAGTATGTTAACAATGAACGTGGACACGCTTTTGGTATGAGGAAACAACGCTGAGGCAATCGTAAAACTATGGACTTTTTGATCATGCATAGATAATCTAAAATGAAACAACCCTCAATCATCGAATGTTGTACGTATATTGTACAATGCGTAGTAAATTCTACATTCTAACCGACGATTCTTTTGATAATGCTACTTTACATATTTGACTTCGAGTAACATTATCACCTCGAGCGAGAACCGTCGGTCGTTCTTTTCAAACATATTTTATGTAAAATAAAAAAGGACGTACAGAAATGGAAATAACTCACCATTGTCACGTACTACATTCGATTAGGTTTATTTTTGTTTTGATGACAATGTTGTAGGTAATATTCCTCGAGCGAAATTCATCTGCTTGAGTTCAAGTATAATTATAGAGGGAAAACCCAAATTGGGCATGATCAAACACTCTAAGTGTTGTCTAAGCGTGTTGTGCTTTCTTTGTTGGAATCTCAGATAATGCTGGACAGCAGCAACAGGGAGCTGCTCAACCGCAAGCAACGCCCGCGGCGCCCGCTGTGACGAAACCAGATCCACCAGATGTACTTCCCAAGGCTAAGTGTTTGGAGGCTTTAGCTGCACTCAGGCATGCCAAGTGGTTTCAGGTTTGAATCAATCAACTCTCAGTTCAAGATCTCGAATTGTCGGTGCCATTTTTGCTGGCATTAAACGATTGTTTTCTGTTATTTTTTCCTAAATACGCGAAACGCGTGCAAGTTGTCCTCTCTCTCTGTCCGCCAAAAAGAGCAGTCTTAGAACTTCCAGCCTTGTGACAAATTTTATTTTTATTATCATCTTCTTGTTGATATGATTTTGTCTGAAACATTTATTTGATCACGTTTGATGTTCGCAATTCTTTATGCCTGCCAATCCAATTTGTCCACTGATGAGTTTGTATGAAAGACAACCAATTAGGTTTTGTAGAATCGTTTGCTATCATGGATTATTCTACGCGGGCGACAGTGGCAACATTTGGTTATTGGCAATTTGTTTTGATACGGAAAGATGTGTACGTACATGTTCATATATGATTTGTGAAACAGAAACATTCAACGTGCAATCAGGTAATCTCAGACAAGAAGTTTAAGCATTATGTAAGTGTGAACTGTAGCAATTAATACATTGATGCACACTGAAAACTTACATTTGCTTTACTTTCAATCATCAACATCCAGAATAATAGGAAACTGTTTGCGAAAAGTCATTTCAAAGTATATATGTAACTTTTCTTCAAAGAATGTAGTTTTGTTTGTTTTGTTTATAATGCACTGAACTGCTTTATGATGCTTATGAATAAGCTTATTCATTATTCTGGATTTAATCTTAATGCATTGTAGCCTAGACTGAGTCTGTCCTAGGTCTGTCTTAGAAGTTCTTAATATTAGCATCTTTGTACTTTATAAATATGTATCTTATTCTATGCTTTCTACACGATGTGCGTTGTACGCACTGTTGAATGTTACAAGACAGACAAGCACAAACACACAGTGGTGTCAATAAGTATATCGGGTGTTTTTCCAATTATAAGTTCAAGAAGTCTATTTGGCACATTGTCGAGTGTACATTTTTTTCAAATACGCTGTACGTTTTTTTTTCAATATTATGTTAGGTATTATTCAGGAAATACTTAATAAACACCCGATAATTTTGATATGGGCTAATTACTCTAGGGGTTATAGGCACGAGGCTGGGAGGATAGCTAAAGCCCACACAAAGCAAATTAAAAGTAGTTTAGGGCGTCGCATCTTCAGAAGACTCAGAGACTTTAATGTGTACATTACAATATGAGTACTAAAGCATTAATCATATTTAACAGGCTAGAGCTACTTCGCTGCAGAGCTGTGTTATGGTCATTCGCATAATGCGTGATCTTTGTAACCGCGTACCCACTTGGGGACCACTGAACCCATGGGTTAGTATTAAATAATTTTTATAATATACTTACTTTTTTATTCCGAAATTTTCATTTGCTTATCTGATGCGTTTCAAATGTAGCGTAAACAGTTACTTTCTTGCATAAAATTAAATCATTTTTTATCTTCCTGCTTCCTGATTTGAAGTTAATAGCTTAATACATAGGCGAAAGTATGTGATTATTACATGATAATAATTTTTAGGCTTTGGAACTGTTGACTGAGAAAGTGATCAGCACTGCTGGGGGACCTCTTAGTCCAGGAGAAGCTTTACGACGACTCCTTGAATGTGTTGCTGGAGGAATATTGCTTCCAGGAAGTCCAGGTACTTTCTTCTTCCTTGAATACAAAACACATCAATTTTTTAAAAGTGAATCGCTGAAACAAAAATGATGATACAGATGACGAGACTGAGCGTATCGTGAAGTTCATTGTTGATTTGAAAATCGAGTATTTCGATTTTTACTTCACTATGAAATATTTCATGATATAGCGTAGATGATTTGGCAATCTGATTTTTTAGTTTATGTATAAAAAATTATGTAGATTCCATAATAGACCGCAACATTTATGTAGAACTTTTTTGTACAGGATTATCCGATCCATGCGAGAAGGAACCAGTTGATGCAATTGGTAATATGACAGCTCAACAAAGAGAAGATATAACGGCTTCGGCGCAGCACGCTTTGCGATTGGTCGCGTTCCGCCAGATTCATAAGGTCCTTGGTATGGAACAACTTCCTCCACCTAAATATAAAGGCCGATTCGCCAGAAAGCGAAGACGCGACAATAGTAACGGAGAAGGAACGGACAGTGAAGCTTCAAAAAAAGATAAAAAAGCAGAGGAGATCAAAATGGAGACAGACTCCAAATAGATCTACCAAAATGTTTGCTTTACCGATTTACTCATAACTTATATAGTATAAGAAACAAATTTTCCTCGTGTCAATTGCTTGTTCAATGAAACCTGTCTATACTGGGAAGATGTCAAAGTTTAGATCAGGACTAACGACCTATTACTATATTTCGACAACTGTTTCGAGTGTAGGTATTTCTTTGGACAACTAGTGGCATCATTTTAATTCGCAAATCATAATTTTAATGGCGAAAGGAAATGATTAAATCAGATTATACCATTATATATCTTGACTTTATCTTATACGTATGGTAACATTATGAATTCTTCACCTTCCTACTAGTACTAAGTCCAACTTTTTAAGGAAGAAAATTATGTATTGCTTGCATTTTTGCAAGTTTGCAAATTTAAAATAGGTTTCGAACGTGTGTAAAAACATGTCATTTCTCCAAACTTAATTCATCCTAGGTTTATTTCGCGTAATATTTCAACGTTAACGGCAAGTAATAAATCTTGTTGTTTTTAGAATTTATAAGGACATTTTTGCAATTTTGTTAGCATGTAAAAAATTCGTGAAGAAGACTTAAGATCTTTCCCAAACAGGCAATTGGTACGATTAGTTCCAGCACTAGAATTTTGTCAAAGGAAATGATAAATGCGTTAATTAGTTTGAATTACTTATTTAGCTATATTTCAAAGTCACAATATATGATGGAGGAGTTTAATAGAAAAGATGGTAATAAAATGAAGATTTATAAGTTTTGAAGTTAACACGTTCACAGTCCCGTGTTCCATATAAGGATCATGATTCATAAGGATTTCAAATAAAAAAATCAATATGTCACACCATTAACAAAATGACCCTGAAAGCCTTCTTGAAACTAGTAGAATATATATATATACAGAATATATATATATATATACACTGTTATAGTCTAATGAGGAGGAGACTGCTTACTATTGCTCTTAAAAGATCTTGCGTTTCTTTATATTCGAGCTTATTTGTCCGAACTGTGAACGTGTTATCCATAGGTTAGTTTGTATTGAGAATTCGTGTGTATGTTGTGTGTGTAGTCGTAAAAAGTGCAGTATGTTTACTGCGCCCTATAAGTCGTATGTTCACGTCGCGTATATTAATTCACGCAGAAGATTCCAAGAAAGCAGAATTGCAAGTCGATTATTGAAATAGACGCTTTGCTGTCCAATGAGGGTTAAGTGCACGTGTCAAGAATTCTAATATTTGCTGCAGTTTTGTTTACAAAGAATCTTACAGGAACTTGCGTAACATTTCAAAATGTTCGCATTAAAATAAATTTCTGACACAGTGTATGGATCTTCTGTTGTACACATGCAAATCCTCTTTGAATAAATCGAACATGCATGCGATAAGTATAAGTATTTTTTTCACTACCATATTCCTTTACGTATGTAGTATAAGGTATTTTTTTTTATTAACAAATCGGTCTAATGATAAATCCTCTATAGTATGAAGGCCACACACACAATAGCACTCAAATTGTATGATTATGGTTACTAGGTAATTTTTTACAATAACGAACACTCATACAAAAGAAGTTACTTTATTTTTGGATGGCACCGAGCAGAACTGAGACTGATATTTTGTATTAATTTCCAAATAAACATATTAGAAGATACTTTTAGATGAATCAAAATTTAATTTATATTTCAGTTATGAACTTTATGTGGCATATTGATTCTGTTTGGTGCAACTAGTCTATTCAATACTCTTGTTTATTGATTTAATCCTGTCATTTTTCTTACGATCTTGTATTTTCTAGAAATAATATGATTTATATTAATTCCCTATCTTGACTGAATTGACACGCGCTTAAAAATCAATATAAAGTAAAGCAGAAGCCACCTTTCGTTTCCTATTTTACAGTATTAATGAAAATGTATTTGTACATACTCGAGCTACATGACATATGTATTCTTAATTTATTGTCATTTGAACCAAATATTAATGTAACACAGTATGCTGTATGTTTGCAGGTATTTTACAAAGAAAATTCGCAAACTTTCCTCGCTTAGTCCCTGTAACCTGCAAAAATAAATGTGTGTAGAGCCTTGAGGAATTTTCAATTTAAATAGTATATTTTATTTGCTCAGTATTAAAGAACTGACCAGTATAAAAAGAAAGCCAAGCTCATTCTTCCGTTACAATTATTCGCGAATATATTTATGCACACACACATATATATACATATACACATAAAAGAAAACATATCATTTTCGTGCCATTCTATTTTATTTCCAATATTCCATTTCTTAAACAGTAAAAATGTTTCACTAAAAAATTTCAAGTTTTATAGAACTTATGAATTCAGTTTTTAAAATATCGATGCAAGTTGTTAAAAATCATCGATAAAGTATGCGAGTTTTCATTTCATTTTTTCGTTTATATTAACCCATAGTAAATGAATACTGACAAATTATATAATTATGCATTTGACTAAAATCGATTATTTCGATGTTAACCATGAAAATTAAAATAAAAAATGTACATAGACTATCATAAGAAAATGCATGTTTTCGAACTTGCCATGTATTTCATACAAAATAATTACATAAACAAAAATGAATTGCCGACAGTTGTAAATGATCTAGTTATTTTAGTTTTTTTTTTAACATCAATTTTACAACGAAGTAGAATATACATATTTATGTAGTATATTGTTCATGTTTATTTATAAATGACTGGTAAGTAGAAGTAGGTGTGTAGAATTTTTAGAGTACTATTCTATGAATAAATAAAATTTTCTTCACAGATCGTTGCAATGAGTTCTTTTCAAACATGTATAAGGTAATCATTTATTTTTACGATGAATTCAGTATAAAAATAAAAACAGTTATGACAAATTCTCAACCAATATTTGTGTATTTCATTTGCGCAATCAAAGAAAAAACCTCAATCTAAACTTACAACAATAATTTCTTAAAAATTGGTACGAATAATTGTTATTAATAGCACGTATGTTTAAATAAAAATCAATATGAACACTCATTCTAAAAATGTAACAAAACATTAATATTGACTTGCAATATTTAGAGAATTAATTCACAATTATTAATTAAATCAAAGAATTTCATCAGTTTTTAGAATTCTTGCACCAGTGAAATGCTACTTTACAACGTAGAATGACTGAAAATTTCAGTTTTTATCGATGACCGCTTCTGTATTACTTTACGCAGTTTTGACTATGACAAATAGTCGATAAAAGTTGTATATTTAAAATCAACTTTTCTCTGTCTTATATTTAACTCATCACCAACTGATTTCATACTTTATTATTTCCAACATAACCTAGATTATGCTTTATTCAAATTAAACTTAAGTTTGATTATTAATACACTTTATGAGTGCATGAGATCTAAACGAACAGAATGAATATTATAAAATGTAATTGTATAAAAAATAATTAATTGAGGTTCCCCTTGGTTTAATGATTAAACGTTTGCGCCATCTATATTTATCAAAGTATGACAATCAAAAGAAAAAGCAGGTCCAAATAAAAATTGTTCGTCTAATAACTTGCATTATGTTGAAAGCGAGACAAATATTACAGGTGATTTCTATAAATGCTGCTGTTCAATGAATTTTATCAATGTATGATGATAATACATTTGCTCTTTGTGTTAGGTACCAATCGGATGCAGTAACGTCACATAACCAGTAGCGGCAGAAAATTGGTCCAATAGACATCTCTGCAGATATCTTGTGAGGCATCTGCGCATGATCACTCAGTATTCTATTAGTAACGTGAGGCAACATAAAAGGAACGCCCGTATCTGCCTTTGTTCAGTTCCACGAGAACTATAAGCGATTTGTGTAGAAGAGATACAGTTTTACTGAATTTTAGAAAAAATTTTTGCTACTTTACAAGGTAAGCACTTTTTGTACTACGTGGAAGATACTACAACTAATATGTGTATTTATATGATAAAATTATAATCAATTTATTACTACTGACATTACTAATTTAGGTTTACTTGTTTACTGATCGTTTTGTAATCACAAGTTGTCAGTTTTATCATTCATGAAAAGGTAGAAATAGGGGACAGAATGAGATACGTATTGTTTTGAAAAATAAACTCAGCTGTCAAAACGTCAAAAACAGGGACAAGAGTTACAATTAGATTTACTGACAGTTGTTACAAATATCGTATTATAACTTCGCATTTGCAAGGGAACAACTTTGTAGAACAATTTGCAACAGCAATTCCGAAAAATTCATTAATTTTCTACTCCGTAATAATGGAACACAAGATGGCCGTTATTGATTCATCAACCGGTCGCCATTGTGGAATGACATTTAAATGGTTCCAGACATAAATTTTTGTGATTTAAACTCCTGTCATTTGCATGCGGTACAAAATTGCGATATAGTCATTGTAGACATATGATTTACGATAAGAACAGGCTACTGTTCGCGCAGTCTGTATGTATATCTAAGGTGCATTATTTCATATTAATATACATTGTGAATTCTTGTAAAATCAGACAGAAATATATTATACTTATGGTTTTCAAATGTCAGCTATCACAATTCGATTGCCCAAATAAAAGAAATCCGTAAGAGAAATTAAAAAATTGTTAATAGCAGTTTTGCAACAATATAGTGCATTGTTAAGAAAGAAATTATTGAAAATTTCTATGCTATATATCATATCGAAAGGATAACTAAGTGAATAACTAAGCAAGATGCTTCATATGACTGCATCCATATTTTTTCTGTTCACAGCATTTGTTTAAAACATTTTACCATTTTATAGAATGAATGATATGGCAGTTTCAATAAATGAAAAAAAAGAAGTGATTTATATTTATAAAATACAATTTCAGAAGTACTCACATTAGAAACTAATTATCAATTTAAATAGTTACAAAAATCTTAAACATTAAAGTAACATTGTAAACCTTCCATTAATGATAATATGTTCTTGTTATAATGACATTCATAATTTTTATTTTAGATAAACATGCAGATCTTTGTTAAGACATTAACTGGGAAAACGATAACCCTAGAGGTTGAAGCATCAGACACAATTGAAAATGTCAAGGCAAAAATACAAGACAAGGAAGGTATTCCGCTAGACCAACAGAGGTTGATCTTCGCTGGTAAACAACTTGAAGATGGACGCACACTTTCTGATTACAATATTCAAAAAGAGTCTACATTGCATCTTGTATTGCGGCTTCGTGGTGGCATGCAAATTTTTGTAAAGACCCTTACAGGAAAAACAATAACTCTGGAAGTTGAGGCCTCCGACACAATCGAGAACGTGAAAGCGAAAATCCAAGACAAAGAAGGTATTCCGCCAGACCAACAGAGGTTGATCTTCGCCGGTAAACAGCTTGAAGACGGTCGTACACTTTCTGACTACAATATTCAAAAGGAGTCCACATTGCATCTTGTATTGCGACTTCGTGGAGGCATGCAAATATTTGTTAAAACCCTTACAGGAAAAACTATTACGTTGGAAGTTGAGGCCTCCGACACAATCGAGAATGTCAAGGCCAAAATCCAAGACAAAGAAGGTATTCCCCCAGACCAGCAGAGGTTGATCTTTGCTGGTAAACAGCTTGAAGATGGACGTACACTTTCTGACTACAATATTCAAAAGGAGTCCACATTGCATCTTGTATTGCGACTTCGTGGAGGCATGCAAATATTTGTTAAAACCCTTACAGGAAAAACTATTACGTTGGAAGTTGAGGCCTCCGACACAATCGAGAATGTCAAGGCCAAAATCCAAGACAAAGAAGGTATTCCCCCAGACCAGCAGAGGTTGATCTTTGCCGGTAAACAGCTTGAAGATGGCCGTACACTTTCTGACTACAATATTCAAAAGGAGTCCACATTGCATCTTGTATTGCGGCTTCGGGGAGGCATGCAAATATTTGTTAAAACTCTTACAGGAAAAACAATAACTCTGGAAGTTGAGGCCTCCGACACAATCGAGAACGTGAAAGCGAAAATCCATGACAAAGAAGGTATTCCACCAGACCAGCAGAGGTTGATCTTCGCTGGGAAACAGCTTGAAGATGGCCGCACACTTTCAGACTATAGTATTCAAAAGGAATCCACACTTCATCTTGTACTTCGCTTACGTGGTGGCATGCAAATTTTCGTTAAGACTCTTACAGGAAAAACTATTACATTGGAAGTAGAGGCCTCAGACACAATTGAGAATGTTAAGGCGAAAATCCAAGACAAAGAAGGCATTCCCCCAGACCAGCAGAGGTTGATCTTCGCTGGTAAACAGCTTGAAGATGGCCGTACACTTTCTGACTACAATATACAAAAGGAGTCCACATTGCATCTTGTACTTCGCCTCCGTGGTGGAATGCAAATTTTCGTAAAGACACTTACCGGCAAAACTATTACATTGGAAGTAGAGGCATCTGACACAATTGAGAATGTGAAGGCAAAAATTCAGGATAAAGAGGGAATCCCACCTGAACAACAGAGATTGATCTTCGCCGGAAAACAGCTTGAAGATGGCCACACACTTTCTGACTACAATATTCAGAAGGAATCCACTCTCCATCTTGTACTGCGGCTTCGCGGAGGGATGCAAATATTTGGTAAGACTCTTACTGGAAAGACAATTACCTTAGAAGTAGAGGCCTTTGATACAATTGAAAACGTGAAGACGAAAATAGAAGACAAAGAAGGAATTCCCCCAATGCAACAAAGATTAATCTTCGCCGGTAAACAGCTTGAAGATGGTCGAACACTATCTGACTACAATATACAAAAGGAATCCACTCTCCATCTTGTACTGCGGCTATGTGGAGGGATGCAAATTTTCGTCAAAACTCTTACAGGAAAAACAATAACTCTGGAAGTTGAGGCCTCCGACACAATCGAGAATGTCAAGGCAAAAATACAAGACAAAGAAGGTATACCCCCAGACCAGCAGCGGTTGATCTTTGCCGGTAAACAGCTCGAAGATGGACGTACACTTTCTGACTACAATATTCAAAAGGAATCCACTCTCCATCTTGTACTTCGCCTCCGTGGTGGTATGCAAATTTTCGTAAAGACTCTGACCGGCAAAACTATTACGTTGGAAGTTGAGGCCTCCGACACAATCGAGAATGTCAAGGCCAAAATCCAAGACAAAGAAGGTATTCCGCCAGACCAACAGAGGTTGATCTTCGCCGGTAAACAGCTAGAAGATGGCCATACACTTTCTGATTACAATATTCAAAAGGAGTCCACATTGCATCTTGTATTGCGGCTTCGGGGAGGCATGCAAATCTTTGTTAAAACCCTTACAGGAAAAACAATAACATTGGAAGTTGAGGCCTCCGATACAATCGAGAATGTCAAGGCGAAAATACAAGACAAAGAAGGTATTCCACCAGACCAGCAGAGGTTGATCTTCGCTGGGAAACAGCTTGAAGATGGACGAACGCTTTCTGATTACAATATACAAAAGGAGTCTACACTTCATCTTGTATTGCGTCTTCGTGGTGGCATGCAAATATTTGTAAAGACCCTTACAGGAAAAACAATAACGCTGGAAGTTGAGGCCTCAGATACTATTGAGAATGTCAAGGCTAAAATTCAAGACAAAGAAGGCATTCCCCCAATCCAGCAAAGATTAATCTTCGCCGGAAAACAGCTTGAAGATGGCCGTACACTTTCTGACTACAATATTCAAAAGGAATCCACTCTTCATCTTGTATTACGTCTTCGTGGAGGTATGCAAATATTTGTCAAAACCCTTACAGGAAAAACGATAACTCTGGAAGTTGAGGCCTCCGACACAATCGAAAATGTCAAGGCAAAAATACAAGACAAAGAAGGTATTCCTCCAATCCAGCAGAGATTAATATTCGCTGGTAAACAGCTTGAAGACGGCCGTACACTTTCCGACTACAATATTCAAAAGGAATCCACTCTTCATCTTGTATTGCGGCTTCGTGGAGGGATGCAAATTTTTGTTAAGACCCTTACTGGAAAAACCATTACATTGGAAGTAGAGGCATCTGATACAATTGAGAACGTAAAGGCGAAAATCCAAGACAAAGAAGGTATTCCCCCAATCCAGCAAAGATTAATCTTCGCCGGAAAACAGCTTGAAGATGGACGCACACTTTCTGACTATAATATTCAAAAGGAATCCACTCTCCATCTTGTACTGCGGCTTCGTGGTGGGATGCAAATTTTCGTTAAGACTCTTACTGGAAAAACTATTACTTTAGAAGTTGAGTCTTCTGACACAATAGAGAACGTGAAGGCGAAAATCCAAGACAAGGAAGGTATTCCCCGAATCCAGCAAAGATTAATCTTTGCAGGTAAACAGCTTGAGGATGGCCGCACACTTTCAGACTATAATATTCAAAAGGAATCCACTCTTCATCTTGTACTTCGCTTACGTGGTGGCATGCAAATTTTCGTTAAGACTCTTACAGGAAAAACTATTACATTGGAAGTAGAAGCCTCTGACACAATTGAGAATGTTAAGGCGAAAATCCAAGACAAAGAAGGCATTCCCCCAGACCAGCAGAGGTTGATCTTCGCTGGTAAACAGCTCGAAGATGGTCGTACACTCTCTGATTATAGTATTCAAAAAGAGTCCACGCTACATCTTGTATTACGTCTCCGTGGAGGCATGCAAATTTTCGTTTAAATTGCTTAGCTATTACGTTGGAAGTTGAATTCTCTGATGCCATTAAAAACGTTTAAGCTAAAATTCAAGAGAAATAAGATATTCTTCAGTCAAGCAAATGTTGATTTTCTCCGGTATTCTACTTGAAGATGGGCACACTCTTTAAGATTATAATATTCAGGAGGAATTCACTTTAAATCTTGTACCCTTCGTGGCGCTATATAGACTTTAATTAAGACGCCTGTAAATAAATCTGTTACATTGGTAATTAAAGTCTTTGTTACTATGTAGAATATAAAAGCGAAAATTCATGACGTTGTGGAATTTCCATGATATTAAAAAAGATCGGTCCTGGTTGGGCCATCAAACCAGTGTGCAATTGAACGAAACATTCGAAAATGTAAAAGACAAGTTTTTAATTAAGTATTTTCTATTTTGTTTACACAGTTCTGCTTTTATACTTGATCAAGTAATGTATTGTTAATAAAGAGCCATCCAAATATTGCGATGTTAATAATTATTTTACGTGTTAACCATTTCGATTTTATTTTTTTACGTCAGTATGTTTAATTGGTAATACCGTTCATGAAGAACAAGCAGAAGGTGGTGATAATGAGGGAGGAAATGGGAGTGCTCACGCTCGGGGTTTAGTATCCCCACTTTTCTGCATCATCTTTTTAGCCTGGAACAGAACCTGCATCATCTTTTTAGCCTGGAACAGGACCTGCATCATCTTTTTAGCCTGGAACCTGCATTAACATTTTAGCTTGTATTAGAAGCTGTAGCATCTTTTAGGCTGGATCAGAGCCTACATAGAAGAGCCTCCTTTAACATAGAAGTAGCATCCACTCTGGCATTATTAGGAATCCGCTACTATTGATGCAAGTAAGATGATGCAGGTTCTGGTGTAGGCTAAAAATTGGACTAGGGTTAGACTATACCGACACGAAAATCCCTGGCGTGAGCATTCTCATTTTCTCTCTGATACCTCGTCTGTGACTTAATGTTGTGGCGGTTGTAGATAATGTAGATTTCTGTATCAATTAATTTGTTTATATTTAGTCGTTAACATTTATTTTGTTTTTTGTTTCCTACCAACAAAATTATTGACATAACAAATTGTAACATATTAAAATAACTACTGAAAGAGATAACACGTCTTTTATTTGGAGAAATATATTACACTCCTACAATGTTTGTATATGGCCGCCATCTATCTTCAAAATTGAAATGGCAGGAATTGCAGGTTATACTAGCGAATTATTAAAACCGTTGCTAGATGGCGTAACAGATTTTGTAAACGTGCTGCAACCACCGTTGATAAACGGATTTGTGTTCTCCCCAAAATGTTTTTCCCTTCTACTACCAAATGTGGCTCGATACTCCACATAGTGGGAATAATGTAACGCTACGTATCCCCTCGTGCTAGTGATATGTTTTGCCTCGTGCAGAAAGTCGCGTGAATACAGACTGCATGCGATGGTAACGATGGCTGCAACTTTGTTGCCAATGCAGCAACAAATTGCTTATTGGGAACATTGTTAACTTTTTTTTATTGTTGCCAGATCGTTTACCTTTCTTTGTAATGACTTAAACATCAATTTACAACACCATTTCTTTCGTAACAAGATTTACAGTAACATAAAAATTGCTGTACTCGCTTGATGGAGAAATATAATGTTTGTTATCCAGTTAAGATTTTTTTATTGTGTGTACACACGATAAAATTAAGTTATGATAAATTCGAGAAAAAAATAAAAAAGGAAAGAGAAAGAAAATAGTCACATGAATTTAATCATTTGTGTACAGCATTCTTCTTCTTTAAGCAATATAGTTATTCAATATCATGGAAAATTGAAGGTAGACTAACATTCTACTTGAGCTTTTTCGAGTATTTTATACAAATTGAACGAAATTAAACAGGGTGACGCGGAATCGCCACTGGCACAGGCAACGTACGGTCAGTCTACAATTATTTATACTTCAGCTGCTCCGATGCATGCACGCGGCAATTCGATTAAAATTTTCACGCGCTGACGAGACGTGAACGAATTTCCGAGCGTTCCAGCGCTGCTCGGTTGTTTAATATCACGGTTGCAATTATGAGAATTATTGTTGCATTTCGCTGTGCATTTAAAATGTTCATACCCTCATGCAACCTTACTTTAGGAACTGTTAGTCGCCTAAGAAGATTGTCTTTACGAATATACACGGACGAATGCACTGATTCACAGTTGTTTCAATGTTTTGTTTAACAAGCATATGTCTAGGTTATTTAATTTGCAGCACTTCCACAGCTGTTCTAATTTTTTGTTAAATAAGCAAATATCCACTCTATTTAATTCGTAGCACTTAGGTACAGTTGTTTCAATGTTTTGTTTGACAAGCAAATCTCTAGTGTATTTAGTTATCAGCACTTAGTCGCAGTCGTTTTAATTTTTCATTTAACGAGCAAATTTGTATTTATTTAATTCGGAGAATATGTGTCAAGAAACTTTACATTGTAGTACGATCCGAGATAGTGGTTTTGGAACACGATACCATAAATCATTAGAGGAACGACTATTAGTGATAGTATATGACACAATATATACTAAGTTGTCTTTATTCATTGAATAATGATATAACACTTCATTGTAGAATAGCATTTTATTCACAATAAGTCATGTTTTATATTACATTTAGTTACGACAGACTTTCCTTGATCAATCATTAACTATAAGTGAAAATGATTAATTTGCATAAATAAAAGGAACAATTCATTAGTTACTATTTTATATTATTATAAAATGTTATTATTTTAGAATTTCCATGGCAGTAAAAACGTTGAAGAAACAACGTGGATTTCTCTGTAATTTAGTTGATAAGCCACGCAATTACTATTCCTGCAGGACTGATTAAACTTTCGACTAATATCCATTTTGGAGGCATTTAATGTATTTTAACAGAAATTCAAAATACTGTCCATTGAAAATCATGTTTAACATCTCGCATTAAGAAGGGCTCGCAAAAGAATCCACGGACCAATTTATTCGGCTACTCTTAATTGTATTGTTCATTGTATCGTTATAAGTATATATTGCTATTAAGAAAGTGTCCACATACTTTAGAGCGACAGTATTATAATAAAGTGTAACTAAGGATGAATGAACGGTTGATGCATGAGTGAATGAGAGTGTAAGACAAGCTCCTTTTTCATAGCCAGGAGGCTGTAAAATAAACAATCTATCTATTAAGTGTACAAATTAATTAATTCTTTTGAATTAAGACCTTTCGACCACCAAATTGGAGGTAGTTCATTCGATCATTCGATTCAGATTATTGTAGAGAGCAGAATGTATTCTAATTGTAAATAAATCAATGAATTCATGAAAAAAGGACTACATATTAATTTGTACACCTATTATCATTCAAGCTCTAACAAAAAGTGTCCGAGTTTGGTTGTCGATGGGTCGAATTAATGCCAGCACGAGGCGGGTTTAGCGGGTCCAGAGCGTTCCCTGGGACCCGACCCGCGCTTTATGGCCCCGCGTTGCAACTTGCGTTGAATTTTGATGACGTAATTGAAGACGTTGCAACGAAAAAGACCAGAAAAATGATCAAATAATACCCTACCATTCGATATAATATGCAATAATGTGTTCATAATAAGTAATTGATTTAGAAGTGTGTTTTTTGGCCCTCCGAATTTTTGAACCTGGTCCTGCAAACATTTACGTCGGCTCTGGGTCGAATCCACGGTTGTTGGCGAGTCAAGCAAAATGATTTCCGATTTGAAGAACCGTTTCGCCGCGCGATAGTCTTATCGTTTTGTTACAGGGCCGTAGGCGAGTCTTCGAGTCCTCGAAAAGATCCTCGATAATCCTGCAACGGTTTCTGGAGCCGCGGCGGCGTGTCTCGCGAAGCAAGTATCGCGCGTTGCCTAATGGTGGAAGGAAACGTTATCCAGAGGCGGGCAATGGACGGGCATTACTGTACCGCGTACCCCTGGTAGGGCCGAGAGAAGTCAGCCTCCGGGATATGGACTCGTACTCAGTCTTCGAACTGGCCTCGAACCGCGCTCTATGCAGTGTGTCATACAGTCCCGCAAAGAGCGGCAGCTTAGTTAACAAGACCGCGTGGTGCTCGACACCGTCTGCTCCTCCAGCCGCCGCCACCGCCGCCTCCGTCGCCGCCTCCTGCTCCTCATCCTCCTCCTCCTCCTCCTCCTTCTTCTTCTTCTTCTGCTTCTTCTTGTCCGCGTAGTGTTCACCACCGTTCTGGAACTCCACGTGAGTTCTCTTCCGGCGAAGTTGAGGAACGGTTCACCGGGTTTTATCGCGAACGGGTTCGTCCCTCTCGACGGGACGGGTGCGACGCGTTTTCGGGCCTCGTTGATTGATCGACAATTTCACCCTCTTACCCTGAGTGATCTATCGAGCACCGGACAGCGAGGTTCACCCACCACATCGATCGTCGCAGACGCAAGCCAAGAGGGAATCTTCGAGAAAGAAGAATGGACGCTCTCTTCGTCGGATTGATGCTGTTTCATCTTGTGGCAGGTGAGATGATATTCTGTGTTCTAGAGAATTTTCATTTGGGTTCTTACACCGTCTCACAAAAAGTTCGGACATCTTGCATTGTTTAAAGTTCTTCAGTAGAAACTGGTAAAAATACATTTCCCATGTTATATTACTAGCCTTTGGGCATACGTGTGACATCGATATCTTCTCGGTTGTAAACAAGCTACTGAATAACAAGTGTCGAACGATGGGATATAGTCAATAATATGTGTAATCACTAGACTGCGGATTTTATGCATTTATGACGAAAATAGGTAGGCGTGTTTTAAAACAGTAAAACATATTAAGAAAGAAAATGATTTGCTGTTTCAGTTCTGTCTGTTGCAGTTCAGGTAGAAAATTTTTATTTTCCCATAAAGATCCGCAGTCTAGTAATCACATTTGTGAAAAGTAACTGACTGCTCGTGAAACGTATACCGTATCGAAACTAAAAAATAAACAATATTCAGTGGCATACATATGAAAAGTCACAAATAGAAGTCGCGAAGTTATAACAGATTTATCGAACGATCCAGAAAATTACGGAGAGAAGAGTCCTAAACGTTCGCGGATCCTACCTGGTCGCAAAAAACGGGCAATAATACGAACGACATTAAATTCGTAGGTGTCCGCGAGAGAAATTGTGTACAGTGTCGACGTAGACATTAATACAAAGAACGCGAGGCGCGTTTTAAAAAAACTATTGTTAGAAAGGAGAAAATTGCAGAAGAATTCGTATTTGAAGGAACAATATGAAATGAATTTGTCTGCAATTTGCAGGAAAGCATATATTTATGATTAAAAAATGCTGTAGGAGAGAGAAATTCAATTGACAACTTGATCGATGATCCTGATAGTTTAAAAGCATCATGATTTGAGACAGGAGCAACAAATTTTGCGCCGTCGCCAAATGGAAGGTGGCGGCGCGGCGCGTACAGATTTGGTCTCTCGTTATCGATTCACAGATGAAAGACTAACAATTGAGGGAAAATTGAGGGAAAATTGATAAAAAATTTTTAATAGCGATAACAATTTCACTTGTAAACCACCCAGTTATTCTAAGTAGTATAGTTTATTCGTTTCTTTCGGGATTGTTACCTGGAAAGAGATTTTCTTTTTATAACATCAACGAACTAGGAAGTCGGAATTAATATAAACCACAGCGTCATACAGCTCTATTAAATTATGGAAATAATTTATGTAGGTATTATGTCTAGAACTTCGTCCTCTATTAATTCCGAAATTGCTTGATAGTTATCAAGTGAAATTTTCTGCGATATCAAGGATAATTTCGTCTAACGCATTATGCAAGCAGATTTTTAAAGGGTTTTTACTTTGAAAATGACTCGTCCACAAAGAAAAAGAAAAGATTCTAATATAAAAGATTCCGTCCAAACGTATATTTTGAAAACTACTTAAAGTTCTTGCTAATCCAGTGACTTTCTTTTGCCTTCGTAAATTACATTAGTTGAAATCGATTATTTTAGTAAGATTATTTGCTAAATGACTCTCTGCTCTATCTAGCCAATAATGTTTCATTGAATTACAGTAGCTTGCAATTACAGTTTATGATTTAGCAAAGACGTTCCAACCTCTTCTAACATCGATGTCGAATCAATTGAGCCAGTTAACTGTACGACTAACGATAAGAACATTTCACGATAATGAAAATTTCACGTTCAGCAATTTCGGGAATCCACTTTTGCCCACTCGGCGTGTGTTTGCCTTCGTATTTTTGCATAAAATCATAATCGGAAAGGATATGCGATATTTTGGTGCACAGCTGGCACGGATACCGGGCTGGCAGCCTTTATTTTTCTGTCAACAACGTTACGAGTTTTATTACGTATGAAAGCTGTAGGGTGGAGGATGTAGCATTATACTGGCCCCTTTTCTTTTCCATTCTCGTGACATCGCTCCTGTTCGCGAAAATTTGTGCGCGGGACTATCTCCAATCTTATTGGCAAGTTCCCTCTAAAAATAGCAGCTGTCGGTTCACGGTATTCTTCCTGAAAATGGAAATTACCGTTGAAACAAGTGATACACATTTTACGAGAATCGTTTTTTAAAACCTACTAGTTTTAATAACTAGTTTCAATTTTTTTGTTCCAATTTTTCCGGAAAAATTTACCAGCTGAGATGAAGGAAAGACATTTCCGAAGTATATTATTTTCTTAATCATTTTACCTCCACGTGATATTTTAGCGCATCATTTGTGAATACCAAATTTCCTTCGTGGACGATTCGAAAATGTGGAATATAATAAATCGATGCTCCTAAATAGAATCAGTTGAATAAACACTGCTTCGTAGAGACGGATATTTGTATGTTCGGATTCAAACTTTCTGTGGGGGTTAGAGTGATCAAGGAAGACTAGTAACAATCATAAAGGTAAAATACTCCTCTCAGAACAGCGCAAAAGCGTTCGATAAATTGCGATTTCCACTTCGTCGGACTATTGGAGGAGAGAGAGAGAGAGAGAGAGAGAGAGAGAGAGAGAGAGAGAGAGAGAGAGAGAGAGAGAGAGAGAGAGAGAGAGAGAAAGTCACAGTACGCTTAATCACAAATATCCGATTGACTAGCTAGCTATAGGTAGCTACTACCGTCCTGAATTTATATGAACGAATCTGCGACTATATGAACGCAAAGCGGATATTGTTTGACTACAACTTTTGCCGAAAACTATTCGATCAATAGAATTCATCTAGGTGCAACGAAAGCTATTTACATGTAGCGATCGGAAACGGATATACACATACAGTGACCCGACATTGTGATAAGTCTGGTAAAAGGTGTTTCATGTATTAACTAAACAAATAAATAAGGAAACAAGAGATATTTGATCGAAAATTAACTGAGAATTTTTCGTGAAACTATTTTTGAGGAGTGCTATAGTGTTAGTTTTAAAGGAATAGTAGTTGATATTTGTATATAGTTGGTTAGAGTCGTTCTAATCCGTTTCATTAGGGTTACCTAAACCGGTTCACGTGGAAAATGTGGTGCAAGGAAGCAGTTCGAGTGACTGAAATTAAAGAAGAATTTCCCGAAAGAAAAATTAAATCACTTAACAGACGGGACAAGCATTTTGATTTATCGAAGATTTTATTATCGCGACATTTCTCACCGTCGTACAGCCAATCACGTTTCAGTGTCGAAGTGACTCCACCTTTTTAGATATGCGTTGCATCGGCTACATCTTCCAAAAGTGCGATACTTAAACGTGTCCCGGAAATGAAAGAGAGTGGCGTGCAGCGAGCGATTCCGTTGATGATTACCACATTCTACTATCATGAAATTTCACGGCAATGTGTAAAACGGTAGATTAGTGCTCAATTTTGCGGAATTCGGTGGGACACGAGGTCGGTCGATTTTCCCAGCGAGATCATTTACTGGGTGTGCGATAAAATGTAGAATTCACGCGAGTAACAAGATAAGTTTCGCTTTTAACGGTATCGACGAAATAAGGGTTCGTCTTGCAACCAATTTTCCTCGACACCAAATTATTTTGTAACACACGGTTTGGGGGAAAAAAACATTTAGTCAAATACGGTAGCATTAGGTGTATGCGAAAGCTGTTTTCAATCCTTCAGATATAATAATTTTTCAATGTTTTTGCAGACGTTTCAATTTATAACATTTTGGTCGTGAGAAAGCGTCTTCTTTTTTTAACGAACTAATCACAGTTCGAACATCGACAATTTAGTGTTCGAACATTTATCCACTGCAAATCAATGGGGTTGTCGTGCATTCTTTTTACACGAGCGGCAATGTAAATGTATTGACGATAGCAATGTTGAGTTACAATGAAGTAATACAGGATGTCCTAAAAATGTGCTTCCTTGAAAGGGGAGTTCCTGGGGCTACTTTTTCCTTTACGATAATGTTCTTCGCAAAAGGCGGCTATAGCGGACGGATTCCGGCGCTCGGTCATCTGATTGGCTCATGTTTTTCGTTAATAACTCCTAAATAAAGCCGCAGAGAACATTTTCGCAGCGGAAAAAGTTACTTCAAATGACACCGGTAACCTCCTCTTTCAATGAAGTAAAACATTTTTGGGACACTCTGTATATTATTTGAATAATGCTCGAGCCCAGTTGGAGGTACATATTTTTTTTATAGAACTCGCTTGTAGAACAGGACACCGTTTATATTACACGGACAATTTGTTTCACGGTACGTGTATTGAATGGCCTATTGAAAAGTCGCTGATGTTACCATCGTTCCGCAGGCGTGTTTGTATAATATAAAGTTCGGCGACTGTTCTTGGAATACCTAAATGGATTTTTCCTCCCCCCATTCAGGGATCAAGTGAAACGCAGAAAAGGCGGGGTTCCCGGGCTCGATCTCCACGCCTGGAAGCTATTTTACTCCCGATATTGAATGTCGAGGCAATATCTGAAACTGTCATCTTCATTACAATTTCGCGCCGACCGGCGCGGGTGGCGCCAGGCGACCTCTCGCACTTCTTCGGGGTTTACCCTCCTCCGTATGAATTCTACGAGCCAGATAATCGATCGTATTTAACGGCGGATTCTCGCGTCTCCTTTTTTTTCCGGACTCCGTTCGATGATGGCCGATAACGTCGCGAGATGTCGCGATAGTTCGACAAACCAATTCGCAGTTACGACACGCCGCCCGGACTTTCGAAGAGCTCGTTAGAATCGCTTCTTCTTCGCCCCTTATCTTGTATCTTTCGCGTTTTACGGTGTTCCGCGATTTATGCGCGGCAGATGGGGATGTCTGTATGCGCTAATTCGAGGAGCGCGATTCTAGGACTTCATCTCGAGCATTGATTCAACTCGAACGAGTGTTTGTTAACCATTTCCGGTCCTACAGTGGCGGTCATATACCCAGTAAGCAAAATGCTTTGAATCTGCCATCAAAATTTGACTCGGAATTGCCATCTATCTGTTTCCGCATTACCATCAGTATTCCAGGTGCAAAGTCTGCCATGCCAAATTCGAGCCAAACTTTAGCTTCGATCAGCCTTTGTTATAGAGGGCAGCTCTGTCGCAATAAGGACGGACCTAACCTTGTTCTGAAAGTAAATATCGGGAAAAATCGGAATAAACGATGAGAGGGAAAATTACAATTAAATTTACAAATGTATTTATTTTTGACATCCATCTGTTTCCGCATGTGAGTAGGAATTTGGCGACAAATTCTGGTGCCAAAATCATACCAAATGAGGACCAAATTCTGCTTCGAGCAGGGTTTGGTACCAAATACATAACTCTTTTGCTCGCAATGTGTGCAGCACGCATTCCACTGGATTTGGTCGAGTGGGCATTTTGCTAACTGGGTACGTACACTTCATATTTTAACTTTAAAACTTGACTTATTTTTACGGTACTGAGATAGTAGGATCCACAATTTATTTCGAAGAGCGTTAGATCCTGATGTACATATCTGCAGTAGAACTTTCACTTATTTCGAGAAAATAAGTATTTTGTAAATATTTTGTTCCGATCTCCGGTGATCTTCCAATGTTCGGTTACGTACACTGCCGGATTGCACAGCTAAGCCAAATCTCAGCTAAGCCAGTGTTTACATTTCGACGTATTACAATAGTCCTGTGATGAGTAAAGGAAGAAATGTCACGCCAGAACAGCGGCGATTAGTGTAACAACTTCGGAAGGATGGAATGTCTTACCGAAAGATTTCCGCAAAATTACGGAGTCAGACTGGACGTTAACTTTTGTGCCAATATTGTTCGCGGATAAAAGTATTTTGTAATTCGAAAAATTATAAATTTCACTGATTCACGTTACAGTTATCAACGCTACAATTACGTATCTAACAACAGTTGTAATATTTCCCTTAGCTGTGCTAAGCATGTTAGGCTAACTTTTAGGAGGCTAGTAATGTTATCTACGAGAATATAATTGAACTTCTTCGATTCTTAAACTTGATTTCTCCCTCGGCTGGGCATCAACGAAAATGTTTAATCTGCAAAATTAGTCCAGTTTCCAACAATTAAGATATTTCGGTAAATGCTTAGAATATTATCCGGATCAGGATTAGACTTCCTTCCGAAGCTTAGCGTCGTTTGCGGTTTGTAATTCTAACAAAGTAGCTTTAGCGTTCGAAGCGTTGAGTCAGCTCATTAGATTTGATAAAAGTTGCTTGTGCCTATTTCATCAATATTTGATTCGCGGTTTCTCTTATTTTTGGGCAATATGGAAAAATGATGTTTCGAAAAATGATCTAACTCGTATATTCTGCTGAAGTAGAAACGGCAAACAATGAGCAGACACGTTAGCCAAGTCCTATTGCATAATTTATATATACGAAAATTTATTTTGTATTTTTGTTTCATTACCACACACACACACACACACACACACACACACACACACACACACACACACACACACACACACACACACTCACACACAATTACAAGTGATTTTATAAATATATTATGAGAAATGTAGAATTTTTTCACCACGCTAGGAAAATTCCCGAGGCAGGTTAAAACAAAAGTGCATTTGCATTTTTCAGCGACATCATTACACTCATAAAGAAAAGTGATGTATCAAAGTTGATCAGCTACACCGTTTAACTTTCGCCTCCGCAACTTTGTTATCTTCAATAAAATGCTGACACAACATGAATTGCACGACTATAAAAAGACTGAAAAAAAAAGACTCGCCAGCTCTTACACATTGGAATTCAACAAAATTCGTACAGAATCTGTTTTCATAAGTTTACTGTTCAATTGATGAAAATCG
Source organism: Halictus ligatus (assembly GCA_028454255.1). Taxonomy (NCBI): domain Eukaryota; kingdom Metazoa; phylum Arthropoda; class Insecta; order Hymenoptera; family Halictidae; genus Halictus; species Halictus ligatus. The sequence goes on from CM052131.1 coordinate 19,809,849, forward strand.
ATCGCGACATATCAACCAAGAACAATACCTGCAGAGAAAACGCGAAATTACACCTACCGCATCCAGTATGTTCGTTGTGCTCGATCATTCCTGATCTAAAAATCGGAGAACGGTGGAAGAGAAGGAGGGTTAAGCTACCGCTACAATAAACAGAGGTGAACAATGTCCGCTAATCTCTGGAGCATTGTAATTGCGAAATTTCGAATTAGGCTCTAGTTTCTCGGACGGGTGAGCCTCGCGCTCATGATCAGGCGTGTCGGGATACGTCATTGTCTCGTTTCCTGTTTCACTGATGTTACGAGGTTCAAATAAGTAAATGAAGAGCCGTCTTGTCCCCTGCCACTTGCGCAAGTCGCATCCCTCTCGCCAGTTTCGAGGAATACATTCTTCCTCGGTTTTCCACGAAGTCCCAGTTTCGCATCTGTAAAACTCATCGCCCCGACTTCTGTCAAAACCGACCGATGCCACGACAGAGCTGTTGGGTTTCAACAGTGTTGATTTCATTCCATTTCTAACACTGTACTATGTTCTTTTTATCACGCTTTATCAATTAGGTCGTACAATGCACGTATCCATTTCAGGATCTTACACACAACTCAGAATCGAAAATCTGCAGCTTGTGATATCATTTTGTCGCGTTTGCGGACTATAATATTTACGTCTTCGCTCCTACAATTCTGTTGTCATATTAAAGTATTCATTTTCTTCAGTTTATGGTATCAAACGTGAAAAAATGTGTGGTATGCTATCTTTTTGTCCCGAAGTGTATATGAAAAGGATCAAAATAATCCGCGAGCCGTTCGGTGGTAGCGGCGACCTTAACTTTTACCGAGAGCATAAATTAGCCGTGTTATTGGTGTCATTAAGTTGTTTCGTGTGTGCCGAGGAGCGAGAGTCCTCTCTCTCTCTCTCTCTCTCTCTCTCTCTCTCTCTCTCTCTCTCTCTCTCCCTCTCGCGCGCGTGCACCGTGCGCTTCCATTTCTCTTCAGCCCCGGCGCCGTAAATAAAGGTGCTGGTGAGAAAAAGGGGCGGTTCCTGCGTCCGAGCCGAAACTGTCAAGAAAAGAGACACCGAGCCCTTGAACGTCGGCGGAGGAGAATCGCTGTAGAAGGATTCACGACGCGCGCCGGCCCTCAAAGGGAAAACCACACGTTCCGTTTTATCCTGACCCTGTTTCGCCTGGTTCCTTTTCTTTTCTTTTTTGTCGTTTTCCTTTCGTCGTCGCGACACCGGCCGAGGGAAAGGACGGGGACGGAAAGCGAGGGAAAAAAAGATGCAGAATAAGGACATTCGGTGCTGAAAGTGGAAAACCGTTCGGCGCAAAATTTCGGCGCGGAATCGAATAGTAAAAAGGGAAATCCGTGGGACCGGGTGTTCCGATTCAACGCGGTTTATCGAGGAAGAAATGTACCGCGGGGATGTTAGGTCTGCCCGTAAAAACGAACTGCGAACGAGAGGGGAGCGCGGCAATATCTCGATTCGTTGTCGAAGCTGCGATTTGAAAGCGGCGTAACTTCATTCCGCTCCCTGACAATCTACCTGACGAGGCGACGAAAAGGAAATCGTGGAAAGTAATGTTTCAATTCCTTGACATTGTTCGGTATGACCTCCGCCAAGTTCACGCTGCATCAGCGGTGGACAGCACTTGATATCACGGTCGTTTTATCAAAAATTATTTTTAGCATAGTTTGTTACGCTTGAACAACTAAATAGAAGGATTAAATGGAGAAGACACGTGTCCGCCAAGGGTTAGTGCCGCCATTTTGTTAAATAATTGAGACGTAACGAGAAGTATTGACCTGTGAAAAGCACGAGGAACGATGAGTACGAGCAAATCAATAGAATTAACGAGTCCCACAAAATAAGAGAATCGGAAGCAACAAAACTAATACAGGCCTTACCAATTACAGTAATGTCTCGATACAAGTGCACACTTCGGGATCGAACTGTCACTTTTATTTAGAAACACCGAAAAATGTAACAAAAGCAATTTTTCGTTTCGTTGCATCGAAATTCCCATTTTGTTTTCGAGAAGGGATTCATGGGTAATTGAAAAGATAGAGTATACTTGCAGAAAGAGATTAAATTTATTTTCGAGACCAGAATATATTTTGGTAATGGTAGAGAATCAACTATGCAGAGAGAGGGTCATGAATTAATTTATATATTTAAGCTCTTTGGACGAGTACCGATGACTAATAATTCACGATTGCACATTTGTCCATGTATTCAATGCGATTAAGAAATGAACGATGATCATCTAGGCTTATCCGAGAGATGTACGAGACAATAGTACTTTGGAAAGATTGCTTAAAAGATTTTTATTTTCTCTGGTGTATGCAACGTGGCCTTTTCGATGTGCATTTTCGGATTGAAGTGGAAGTCAAAAACTGGGTTGATTACGTTATCGCGTCAAAGGATGAAGAATTTTTGCGTCGTGGCGTTCATACGTTGCCCGAGAGACAGCAAAAAGCGATGAATTTCATCATTTATTTCGTATTAAATTCGCTGGCATATATCGCGGGAAGTCGCGGGATAAGAGATTAAAAAGGTTCTGCTAGGTGAACACGAATTGCACGTGACAAATTTTGAAATAATACGTAGGAGCATTATATGCATTATGCACATTCAGTTTCCTGTTCACTTAGTCGATTCAATAATTTACCTAGGTACTATTTGTAACATACAGGATTTCCCAAAAGTGTTGTACTTCCTTGAAAGTGATGATTCCTGAGGTCATTTGAAGTCACCTTTTTCTGTACAAAAATGTTCTACGCGGCTTTGTAAAGGAGTTATCAACGAACAAACGCGGACCAATCAGAGTACTGCTACAGAGGACAGATTCCGCCTTGGCGAGGGATCCCACTGAGCGCAATATCTCCGAAACTAGTGCACGGATAAAAAAAAGTATCCTACGAAAATTGCTGGACTTTTTACGTCCAATAAGATCCCATAACAAAAATATAGGTTTCCATTTGAAAAAACAAAGTTAACCTTCAAGTGACCTTGAAAGCGCAACCCAAATAAAAAAACTGATACTGTCCCCTCTTTCCCCCTCAAAATCCTTGGACACGTGTCTTAAACTTTTTTAATACCTTTCATACTTTTTGCGAAATTCGGCTGGAAAGTTTTCAAATAAACACCCTGTATTTCGGCACAATGAAAGTAAGAAAATATTGAAAACAACTAACCACGGGTCTGATTCGTGTTGTTTAAGTTTATCCCGAATGAAGTACCACGAGCCAGGCTCGTGCTGTTTACGTTTGGTCCGAAAGAGGTACCACGGATCAGGCTCGCGCTAATATTATTAACCCAACATTTTCGCAAAGAGAAAAGTGGCTTCACATGACCTCAGGGATCATCTCTTTCAAGAAAGTACAATATTTTTGGAACGCCTTGTATATTTCTTAACAGCATAATTGTTTGCAGCTACAGTCTGTTACAAAGGTCTATGTTAATTTTGTTGTAAGAACGAGCAACTGTCCCTCTTTCGTTTCACAACGAAGCGACGATCGCTCACAATTAAAATCAATGCTGCTTCTTCGAAGACAGAAAAGTGACGAAAAAGAAGTTAAGGAAGGTGTTAAAAAGTGAATATCGTAAAATATTTCCGCCCGCTGCACCGTGCGAACGTTGCCTCCAGCGTACATATAACTGTATAAACAATGCTTCGATGGAAAGAAAGTGTAAACACCAATATAGTTCTCCGTTTTCGTACAATATGGAAATATCGAGAATTTTTTCAATCCGGCACAATACAGCTCAAACATTGTGAAAATTCATACAGTGTTTTTCCTAGCTATGTAATCAATATTTCGTCGAGCAACTGAAATGCTTTTCGACCGAGAAACTTGTGGAACTACGTTTTTAATGAAGAAGTGAATTATGAACAAGACTAAAAAAAATTTTCGTTCAAACATGTCCGTAGATATTTACTGCAGATACACGATAAATGTATCGCATAAAATTCAAATGTCCGTCAATCTTTTTCGTTGCTTGTAAAATTCAGATATAACGTAGTTCGTATAAAATTAATGGAGGTTTAAAGCACCATTATGCTCGGTTTAAATTACAAAAATCTCGACGTTAATATTTACCATTTCGGTGGAACTAGCACGAGTAAAAATTTCACTCCTATCTTTTTAATTTGCATACCAGACAGTTGGATTGAAAGCAATTTCTAAAAATGTATAGTCCTCCTTCTTCCTCGCTTCCTCTGGGGATATTCTACTATGGTTTTGGAAGTCGTTTCGCAATTAATAACGGTCAACGGAGACGTTAATGACCGCTACACGGTCCAGCCATATATCTGCTCAACACTATAACGCCATAAGAGCTGTATTATTTAAATGACGTTCGTAAATGAAATTAGCACGTTTCACAGACATTTTAATTGTGTTATTGAACCGCCGTAGACTCGTGTTTGGGTTTACTCAGGCTTGCGTAATTCCTGCAATTTTTTTTCGCACGTCATTTAGCAAATCAATGCAATTTTAGGAAAGTTATTTCGACTTAAAGAGAATTTTCAGGAAGGCGCAGAGTAATTGTTTATCCGTCGGTGGGCCAAATAAGTTTGGGAACCTCTGCTCTGGAACCTCTAGTCCTGGCTATAGACCATTCACATCATACCGAGCGTCCGTATGGAATTGGCTGTGTGTACGTAGAACCAGGTCCCAGCCCTAATTCGAACGCATAGGCAAGGCAGACGCGGTTGATCGTTTAATTTCGCCGCGCGCGGCGGCGACGAAATAAAAGCGAAATCAGCGTGAATCCGGCGGATTGAGATCGCTTGTCCGGACAGGTTCGATAATCGTCCCGGCAATAAAGCTGTAAAGCGTCGCACGCCACACAGGAATGCTGTTTCCGTGGGCCGTGAACCGTGATCCGTGGGCTCGTAGACGGGCCCGCTTATCGGCGTGTGCATCTGGTATTTCTGTCGGGTGCCATGCTGTGGCCGTTCCGATGCGTTTCATTGACTACGTTTGCTCGTTTCGGGGAAAGAAAGCTGCGCGGCGCGCAGACCTGCCCCCGCGCAAACAACCGAAAAAGGAGCAACAGGGAGACGGAAACCCAACGACCGGTGTGCTTACCGGCACGATCAACGAGCATTGTGTGCAGCCGCTCCCGGAGCTCCCTGATACAGCGAAAATGCATTTTACGAAATAATGCATGTCGGATGTATGAGAAATGAAATTACAGGACGACGTTAATGTATTAACGCTAAACCTACCACGGTCAGAATGATCGGTTTTGTATTTCACAATTACTGAAATTATAAAAACGTTTTCACAGGTAATTAATGAATTGATTTCTTCATTTAAGCAGATATCATAATAAAAATCGTACAAAGTTTAAGTAAATTCAATCTTCTCCTTTCTATAAGACGTTTCTCTTTTATATGTTTAGTGCTGGCTAGCTTTAGTGTTATGCCGAAAGGTCTTTTTACGCACCGAGTCAAGACTCCGTAGATTCGCGATAAGGTAGAGTGACCACGTTACCGACTAAAATAGGCGAAAAATGGTTTTACGTGCCTCAACTTTTCGTCCATGAGAATATTTTTCATGAGAATATTGTCATCAGCTGGTGAGATTATACAGATATTTGATAATATAAGCGTTAGAAGTAGGCCAAAAATTGACAATGTTCATGCCGTGGAATCCAAGCATTTTTATGCCATTGAATGAGTTTTCTGGATGAAATCGAGAGTAGCGCGCGCTAGAAAATATCTCACAGCTACAACTTGAGCTATATACAAAAAATGTGACAAGTTTAATCACAGCCTTAAGACACGTCGTATCAAGACCAAGACGGATCTTAAGTCAGTGGCTGAAGGCTGTGAACGGAAATTAATTTCGCGGTAATTTCCCAAAAGTCACGTGACTACCCTTGGCTCTTAAAACAGTCATGTAAATACGAAATAATTCGAAACTATCGACCAGAGCCTCATTTCTTTTTAGGTGCACGATCCTCCTGGGACAAAATTTTCCGATCGAAATCGTGCGTATAATTTTTACATTGTATCTCTTTCCACATTCCACAAAAAAAGTCACAGAATGATATCTGACAAATAGAGACGGCTGCTTAAACGTTTTCTGGAAGGCTGTGCACGCTCGCCGAGTCAAACGAGATTTTATTTCTCACCGCAAAAAGGTTAATAAAGATACCGAGCCGGCGACGACGCGCAACTTCTGGACGGCCTAATAAAATTCGGAGCGCTCTCTGGTAACCTGTTACTGTAATTGATCTTTTTTTCTTTTCTTTTTCTTTGGTAGATAATCGTGTTTTCGTAAAAGTATGTGTATAGTCTGTCACAAAAGTCGCGTGCGCTCGATCAACTGCAAACATTTGGCAAAAGAACGAAGGTCATTTTGCGGACATTGTTTGTTCCAGACTATGAATCGATTAGAACAATCGTCTCGCAGCTTCAATTTTCCTAACGAAGCTCGGGAGAGCCGAAAACTTTGACGTGAAAAGCATCGGAATTGTTTGTGAATTTGTTTGATATGTTCACTGGTTGTATTTTAATAAAATAGTATTACCTATGGAGAAGGAGAGAGGGGTGATACGTGCAAGGTAAAGAGCGGAAGGATGAGAGAGAGAGAGAGAGAGAGAGAGAGAGAGAAAAGAAGATGACAATAATAAACTGTAAAGGGAACGGGTTCCCCTTTGTACCCGCAAGGGAACGAATAAATACATACACATAGTATTACCTATGATTATCAATATTTATGGAGCATGTTAGCGTCACCAATGGGGATAGCAAAGGGTTAAGTTGAGAAAGCGAAGGACGAACGTGGGTTAAACGAATTTCGCAGATGGTATTGATGGAATAATACCGTTCCAATTGGTGGATGTTTAACGAACAATCGGCCGAGACAGTCGTGGACGATCACGGATTCGAGGCTGGTGTCGGCGTTCGTGTTTGCTCGCAATACACATATTTGGTGCCACCCCTAATTCTACATCCATTGGCTGTGTCGGTCACGAGTAGTTGTGTGCTGGTCCACGGTCTCTCTCTCCTGGCCTAACTATGTACATTGTTTTTACTGCGGCGTAGTCGTAGCAGCTGCAGGCCAGAAGCTACAGAATCTCCGCACACCGCGTCGAGATATCACTATGTGTCCCCTTTGCACTCCTTTCGCCGGCGCTCCACGCTCTCGGTAGCTTTCTTTTGTCTTTTCTCGCCGTTCTAGTGGGTTCGACCCGGACTAAATATAGAGGCGTCGCAAGGGTCTGTCCCGCTGACGGGTCAGAAGTAACTTGTTGCTATTAGCGGACGAGGTTCGAAAGCGCAGGAGGAGAGCTCGCGAGAGAAGAGGCAACCTTAAGTTGTCCGGGCCTCGCGAAACAAGAGACTCCGAGGAAAGAAGGACAGAGTCAAACTCAAAACTGGAATTGAGCCGAGCATTGGCTCGCAAACTGATCCGGATCGAACGATTTAGCGACGTTTCCTAAAATTTTCACTTTTCAGAAAGACACTGATATAGACATTATAATTATTAGGCTAAAGGACCCAATTACTGTGGGGGTACCAATTACTGTGTCTATATTCATTATACGTATTTTTAAAGCATCATGAATATTAAAAAACAGATATATCACACACATATCAACTGATTTTAATGAGAAAATTTAATATCTCTTTTTTAATATTCATTATGCTTTAAAAAAATATATAATTAATATAGTACAGTAACTGGTACCCCCACAGTAATTGGGTCCCTTATCCTATAAGGAAAATTCTTATAAGAGAAGTATTATAAGAAAAAATTCTCTAATTCTTACGTTGCAATCGATGCAGAACATTTTGATTTTGCACGATCATCTGGTCATAGCACTGGTTGGTTACGTAATGCATATATTAATCATACGAAGTATATGAGATAACAACACACGAATATACATATATACATATAAATATATATGTAAATACGTGTTATAAATTTATTACATTTAAATTTTGTATATTGGTCACAGGTGTTTATAACAGAATTACAAGGGACAAGAAGGAGGGTAGGGGATAAAAAAAATTATGGATTTCCTGTATAAATTAGAGCGATAATATTTGTATTAATATTTTGGAAAATGCAAGAGAGAAACGAGAATCGGAGTAAGTTACGTATAGATACGCGCAGGTTGCTTTAATTACCTCACGTGCAGTACTTTCAGGTTTCTTGAAATCTCACATCATACAATGAACGCAGCGGTGCATACATAATAGGTTGAAACTGCATGCGTTAACTCACAGTTTGATTATAATAGCAAGACGTGTGGAGTGCGCATGAGTTTATACACGAAATTTCCGCGAAGATTTACGAGTGAAATGCATCTGTGTGCTCACCTTGGAAACTGTCGAGAAATCGAAATTACTATGTTAACAATATTATATTATTATTATACAAACGTTAAATAATTGAGTACCTATTATTTATTTATGTTTGTATACGCCACGGTTCACAAATTTCATCGTATTTTTTTTTTACAGAAAACATAGCAGAAAATGGTGGATAACTATATTGATTCAGGGTGTGCCAGTTCATTTTTGATATTTCAATTACAAATCAATTTCGAATCAATTTCAGTTCTGCGAAACTGTGCCGAAAATATAGCTAATTTGATTACCTCATGAAGGATTCAATTGTGTTTCAAGAAACATACATAGCTACCGCGGTAAAATTAGGTTAGTTTTTGTTGGTGAGCATACGTTTTGATCGAATTACTAGACTGCAGATTTTATGCACAGGTGGGAATTTAAAGTAGTATTAAAGAATTTAAGAATATTGGTTTCAAAGAAACTAGGATAAGGGACCCAATTACTGTGATGGTATCAATTACTGTGCCTATATTAATTATAGATATTTTTAGAGCATAATGAATATTAAAAAATAGATATATCACATACATATGTATATATTAACTGATTTTAATGAAACAAATTTAATATTTCTTTTATAATATTCATTATGATTTGAACATAATTAATGTAGGCCCAGTAATTCGTACCCCCACAGTAATTGGGTCCCTTACTCTATTTGACTCTTGTTTCTTGCAATTGGTACACACAATTTATATTTTTCATAAAGATCTGTAGTTTTCTCATTACTGTAGTTTGGCAGTGCAATCACGACGTTGCCCATTTCTGGGGTGCACAATGGCTACGCAACCATAATCATCGGATAATTGTATCTAAAGTTTCCAACAATGTCGACCGATTAACGTGGAAATCGCCGGCTACGCCCGATGACATACTCGCGTATCGTTGTACTCGTTAATCATCGAACACCAGGACACTTTCACGATCGGCCAGCTTTTCGACGAGCGAAAATGGCCGATCGAAAGGGCCGTACGAAGTCAGGCGAGCCTCGATCTGCAAAGTGAATTCTTCCTGTGTCGTGACGAGGCGTCGTTCCCGCGAATTATCGGTGTCCCATAAGTTAATAGCGACTTAGTCAGCCGAAGAAAAATTGTCGAACCCGGTTGTCTTCGATCGCCTGCAATCAACCTGACGATCGGTTTCTGCGAGTACGACGCCCGATCGAAAGAGCCGTTCACACAGTTGTAATTTGATTTTGAATAACGAGCCTGTAATTTGTCGTTGCCAATCGCAAAAACGTAATCAGTTCGCCGTTGGGACGTTCGAAAGTCGACCGGGCTCCCTTTTGATCGGGAAATTCTTCGACAGAAACGAAAAGGATAAATTACGTAATTATAGATCTTAGCACGGACGGTGGACTGTGCGACACGGGCAATCTCGATCGGTTCTTTGCGTCGGTTTCCGCCGATAAAACTGAGATAAAGCATCATTTGATTTCACATATTGGAGCTAGATTCTGAAATTGATGGGTATAATAATCTTCTCGGTGAAAAATACTTGAACGGTCAAGCTGTAAATAAGATGCGGTATTATATCAGTGAGACAACGGTAATTCTATAACGGGAACGTTTTTGTTTTTTATTATTTCTTTATGAAACTATTGTCAAAATATTTGCCACATTTCTCTGATTAAAATGAGACCAAATACGATATAATTTGGATTACATTTACTCGTTTAATTCAAAATTTAGTAGAATCTCGATTATCCGAACTCTCCCTCGTTATTTGAACACATTTACACAAAATGTTCAGGAGAAAATTTAAGGGGTGGTTCTCCAAGACAATATAAAACGAAAATGAAGCATAAAAAATTGCGATTTCAGCTTCATTTTTTAGAAATTATCAATTTAAAATTCGCCTGAAATGCGGCAACCCGACCAACAGAGGTGTACGTTGCTTACGTCATAAAGACGCGCGAACTCTTGTACCTCGCAATAAGTCATCTGGCAAGAATTCGGCGTGTAAACCGTTCTATTGGGTCATTCCACACGTATTTTCGGTTCTAGTAGAATTATTGGCTAAAGTGTGTGACATCAAAGCCTAACCATTGAGCGCGAGCGAGGGCCATCTTTAATACGTGATTGTCGCGCGCCTTTATCACGTAAGCAACGTACACATCTGTTGGTCGGGTTAACGCATTTTAGACGGATTTTTAATTGATGATAACTAAAAAATGAAGCCCAAATCGTAATTTTTTACTCTTCATTTTCGTCTTATGTTGTCATGCTGAACCACCCCTTAAATTTTCTCCCATCTGTAATCGAACACCCTGTATGTATATAAAAAGTTTTATATTAATCCAAACGATGTAGGAAAGACTGTGACAACACTGTGTTAGTACTATTGATTAGTTCGGATAATAGATATTTTACTGTATCGTGGATAAAACGAACAGATATGTTCCATATTTCAATGCAGTAACAATTGATTAATAAGTATTTCATCATGCAGACAATTTACGCAGTCGATTGGATTGCGCATTAATTAAAAATTCTTTATGAAACATGCCAATAAAGAAGCAAATGCGCAGTGATATTTATCGGGTCGGGTAATCAACTCACATTAAATAATAACTGAGAATAATTTTAATTGTAAATGCCTCGTAATTGTTCCCTTCATTCGTCGTCAATAGTTCGAGTTGTTTGAACTTTTTTTCAATGCTTCTGAAACAAAGGAAAATGCTTTGAAACGAGAAATGCGTTAAATGAAAATTCGAAGAGCGCGATTTAGATACGGTAATCGAGAGATAGACTTGCACAGAGGCGCGTTTCAATGAAAAGAGAATCGCAGTCGCGATTTAGGGCGAGAATTATTTCGATATTGTTTTCATGTGAGATGTATAAAATGTATAATTCTTCACGCGAAAAGCGGATTTGTTTCATAAATTCATCGAGATACGTTTTCTAATCTATGGCAGATTCCATTTTTATTTTTCCTTCTTTTTTCTGTTGTCTGCGTACAAATCGTTGATAGGGGATGGGCTCGTTGTTTTCGCGCTGTCGGCGCAGTGATATGCAAATAATACAAGCGGCCACCGCGAAATCCGATTGGCGGCGATGCGCGTGCGATTTTGCGGTCGCCGATAGCTCTCCGAGCGTGTAAAGGAAGAGTGGTCGTGTTTGTCAACAGGTACAGGATTACCGAAATTTGTTGATACGCTCGACAAATTGATTATTGACCTGCCGAATTTGTCTGAACGTTATTACGACCGTTTACCGCGATCCGCTGTGTACTCCATTTCTATTAAATTTCTATGGAATCACATTCTACGTTCTCGAGGGACCAGAAAATTCAATTCTATCGCTACCGTTTGTCCTTGTGCCGTGATTCGAATCGCCTGTTATTAACAGTGGCGAATTTACGATCTTGCAAACGCATTATGCGAGAGATTGCCGATCTGGATGGACGACATTCAAGACGAGCGATTTCGTTACGAGTTAATGTACAACACGTTCAACGCAATTAACACTCTGCCTACTATGGTCAAATGCCGGACCTCTTTATTCTACAATTATTCAAGTTCTATGGACGCTTCCATTGGGAAATGATTGAATCAATTGCAATATTCAAGCTTGTGTTATAATGAGACTGCTGATTTTTGTGCAAAATAAAAATTTTCTATCTGAATTGCAACAGACTGGAGTGAATCAGAAATTTATTTTCTTTCTTAATATGTTTACTAGGTTGAAAATAATGTAACATATAACCTGGTTTTTTAAAGAGAGGAAATTGTTTGTATAATATGTACTCGCGTTGTTTAACAATATTAAACGTACACATTGCGAAAAGTACTTTTGGGACAACATAATACTAAAAGTTGGCTTTCCCAACTATTTCCTGTAGCCCGGACCGAAGATAAGAATTTATTCTCCCGTTGCAACGTTTAGTCTCGATAAACTGACCTGGGTATCAGCTTCGGTACAATCGCAGCAAGAAGCAGGAACAAAAAGTATTACTTACTATCAATGGCGCATTCTTCCCGGTCGATCAAAATGAAATTGCGGATGTGTCCGGGCTCTCGGGGCACGGCCCACACACAGAGAATCACTCCCACGAGATCATGATTCAGCTGGTTCTCCCCGTTTCCCTTCGCAAGGTGTATCGGTAATAGCTGAAACGATTAAAGATCTTTATCGTCGTCTGCGAAAACAGGCTAATCCGGGGAAACGCCTTCGTGTCGCTGCGAGAAAGTCGAATCCGAACCTGCCGGTGGGTTGATTGGCAATTAACGATTTTTTCCTCGCCGAGTGACTGGTGTAGCTATCGATAACACGGTGGCATTAAATGACCGATAATTAAACAAGACGAACGCATAGTGGGAAGCTGACTAATTGCAGAGAAATTATTGTTGGAAACGATGGTTGCGCGGGTTAAACGATTACATACGTCCAGGTGGGTCTAAGTGATCGACTCTCTGAAAATATGTTTATTATTAATAAACCGGTTTAGCTTTCGTAATGTTGCTTTATAAAGTTACTTGTTTTCACAAATACCTATATATATTATTTTGAAATATAATAATGTTGACTGGTATTTCTTGTATAATTATACTCTTTCTTGTATAATTATAATTAACAAAACCGCCTGTATTAAGTGTATCAGTAATTACTGATCAGTTAGTTATAACAATTAAGAACAGTAATCACTGAGAAAATAAACGACAACTTACAGCGACTCTACGGAAGCTAAACTGATTTATTAATTTCGCTTGAACCATTTTTCCAATACAACAAATAGTTTGCAATTAATTTATTGATACACAGTTACTCCTATACTATTATACATAAAAAACAATTCAAATAAGAGTCCTATGGTATCAAGAGTGAAACACAATGTAATAATTAAGTTTCTCTTTATTAAGACATGAAGGTCACCTTGAATTTTTTAATCGCAATGGATAAATTTTATTTCTGTTGCTACCAAGAATTTTGAATGCTGAGTGAATATCTATTACGCCGTATAAATCCAAGGGCTAATAATGATTTCGAAATAGATATTTCAAGCGAAATAGAAAAATTCCTCATATTTGAAAGAAATATGCGAAATTACAATCATACCATGTCATACTTCCGAAAGCTTTACAGTCGATATTTGTCATCATCACTGCACGATTCGAGCATCTGTGTTTGGTTTATGTGTTTTGGTCATTTGCCAAGATGGCTGACCTCATTTGTCGTCGGATTGTAAATTCTAAGAGTGTGTAGTGGTGGTGCATTTATCGATTGAGGAATTACTATTACTATTTTAGAAACAAAGCAGCTATGATATCGAAAATTGATAAGTGAATATTTAAAACAACAATATTTGCGCAGTTTTCGTTCCTACCACTTCAATCGATTTCGACTGGTATTTGATCAATATCCGTATCGTTACTATACTCTTAGAATTTACAATTCAATGTTATAGCGTACGTACGTATAAACGATCTTATTTAACAATTTACCACAGAGAGTCTATATGTTCCTTCTACAATGTCAGTAATTGTACAGGGTGTCCCAAAAATGTTGTACTCCCTTGAAACGGATAATTCCTGAGATCATTTGAAATACCTTTTCCTTTGCGAAAATGTTCTGCACGGCTTTAGTAAGGAGTTATTAATGAAAAACACGGACCAATCGGAGCGCGGCTATAGCAAAGATCCCGTTGAGCGTGGCTTTGGCATTGGCTGAATCAGAATCCGCCTGCTGTGTCCGCGCTCTGATTGGTCTGTGTTTTTCGCTAATAACTCCTTAACAAGGTCGCAGAGAACATTTTCGCAAAGGAAAAAGTTACTTCAAATTGCGTTACCAGTCACCAATCCTTCCAAAGAAATACAACATTTTTGAGGCACCCTGTAGAAATAATTAATACGAAACGAATATCCTCGTTTAATTCCATTGAAATATTCATTAATCGCGTTCACATAAGCAGCTTCGTCGAAAGATGCGATAAGCATTACCTTCTATTTTAAATTTAATATAGCTCTCAATGGTGGAATTCGCTGCATTCAACTAAAATTTTATATTTGAACATGTGAAAGCGCGTTGCCTGGTAGCCCCGACATTTGATTTCATTCAATTAAATTTTCGCTGCTTGATGTACAAAAACATTCATTGAGTTGCAAATGCGTGTGTTATTACGAACAAGAGAACACACAGTGTAGCCTAGGGAATGAAGCGACGTTGTCTTTAATATAAAATAATTGTCTCTCGTTCTGCTATGATAAAGTTGCATGGCAAACGTCAGTGACGCGACTCGTGAAAATTGAAAAACGTTTCTAAGTACCATCGTTTGACTGCTACGGACAGAGGGAAAGGATAAAATGTGGTGGATGCGTGAAATTAAAGCTGTTGGTGAAGGGAGAACGGTAAAAACGTTTGTTGGAGAGCCAAGGAGGAGACCAAAAGCTAGGGAGTAGAGCGAGCTTTCGGAATTATAACTGTTTCACACGACTCTTTGAACTCGTACGCCGCGTTCGTATGCACACGCTTGCAACCCTCGAGTTATTGAGTAGCGTGATTCAACAGATTTTATCGTCCTTTTTGTCGTTTACACAAAAAGATATTTTTGAATTGGAAAATGCTCTTGTATTATTTTCAATTTATCGAAATTCTTGAAACAAACAAATCTCTACATAGCGTTCTGTGCTTTATAATTAACGAAGACAATTTTTATTTCGAATAAAAATCCGCAGTGTAATTGGCACACTGAGGTATCGGTGTTACATAAACATTAGGTCTTATGAATAATGAAAGCAGAGATTAATTTATAAACTTTAAAAATTAGATTCTGGGCGGAGTAATTTCTGATTTATAGAAAACATGAATATTAATCGATAAGATACGTTGCAAATCAAAATATGAGAATTTTGTGTTTGTAATCTTAGAGGTTATTCAAACGTTTATGGTAATGCTACATTGTGCATACACGAGCAAATTATTTGAATGATTCTATAAACATAACATATATTGTCAGCGCAAAATAATTGGTAAATAACAATTTAAAATCCTGAATGACTAACAACTGCACTTTCAAGAGACTCATTTCAATATTCATTCATTTATTTTTGGAATGTCACATTTTACGAATGTAACAGTGACATTTTAAGAGGATTAAAGTTATTTCGAAATTGTGGAATTCATACAAAGTCCACATCACTCTATTCGAGCTTTTGTGGAAGGGAACACTGGGAAGCTTTCATCTCGTGTATACGTTATTAATATAAACGTTTCGCGGCAAGTGATTAGTATATTTCATTTCTGGTAGGAAATTCAGAAATAGATTTGTATCATGGGTAAATAAGAAAAATTGTAAAATAAACGAAAAATGATAAAAGTCGATGACCAAGGTCGTCACCATTACACCGGAATTTAAAATGGAACCCTTTAATACGACGCGCGGCGACATATTACACAAAGTCCGTCGCACTTGTCAATAACGTAATTAATTTGCACGAACGCGAAAAGAAAGTGAAAAACCGGTTAGAGTTGAATTTGTTTGAAAATTAAGCATTAGGTGGCGTCCGATCAATGTGATTAAGGTTTCTGGAAAGGGGTTCCTCGTTTGTTTAACGAAAGGAATTTAGCCGGCGTTACGATCCCTATCGTTCATTCCGCACACCGAATTAAACGATTAATGGAATTTTGGGGAATTTCTCTTTCATCGAGGGTACATTCCACGGGGGCATGACCACATCAATCACTGTCTCATTTATTCAATCGTTGCACATTGTTCACACGTAAGCTTTTCTCTATTACGTTGATGCAACAATTTTGTCAAGGTTTATTTTAAACAAAATTATTTTAGACAATATTTATCAATGAATTGTTTCAATCGATATTTAGGACTATTTGCAAATAAAATTTGTACAGAATTAACATTTAGTCTTAAGTATCACAATTGATGAAATTCTGTTCTTTATGTTCATTGAAATCAATGTCCGGCAACGTACGGACTATAGGTGTCCGAACAATGTCCAACACAGTGGATTACTGACACGTTTGCGATAATAGTTGCTGGTATTTTCCGACTCCTGTTGGAAGAACCTCGGAGCTGTATTTTCATAGTCGAATGGTTTTTACAGGTGGCTTTTACGCGATCGGTTGCTTCGACTTTTTCGCGTTGCGTCGAACGGAAAAGTAATAAAACGTTAGCAATCGAATAGGACGATGAAATTCAGCTCGAAGCTGTGGAGAAAAAGCAACGAGAAAGAGAGAGAGAGGGAGTGGAAATCGGCCACCGGGTAGGGACAGAGAGCGAATCATTCGATCAATTAAATTCGGCTGACTAATTCAACGCGATCGAGCTTTTAACTCGTCGATTAAACCAACCTTGCCCTTTCTCTTTCTATCTCGTCAGGCAGCCTGGGTCAACTTGTCTGCTGAACCCCCGGCACAATGGAATTCGCTTTGGCCCCGGTTTCCAAAAAGGGGATCAGATTTTTCTCGCACGCGATGACGTGATCGCTTCCAAATCGAAAAAAATCCTGACGACTCTCTGTTCTAACGATAAGTAAAATATCGAGTGACGTCGCTGTAGCGGACATTCTCAGAATTTTACTCGCTGCAAAAATTAATGTGAGTCGTGATATTAAATCCTTTGCACTACGATTTATTTTATAGAAAAATTTAAATTTATAATATTTTTTAAAACGCAAAATTCAAACCCCTGCAATCCCCCGCAAAATTCGTTCCCCTGTTATAACCCCAAATAGCTATACGTTGACAGTAACAAAATAGAATTTTATTTCGATTTAGAAGAAATTAATAACGTACATATTTAATAAATAGTTAAAGGAATTAACACGTTATCGTAACACAAAGTGAATGTGATTGAATATCAATATATAAATTCTGAAATTAATTAAGTTGTACACAGCGTAGAATGAAAGCATTATTATGAAGGAGTTATTTTTATTAATAACGTTGACCGCTTCTATGCATGAAACAGGTAAATCTTGCGTGGAAAATACAAAATGCGCGTCTCTCAGTTTTTAATTCGTACGCTATTTTAATTTTTCATTTTTGTATTCAACATTAGCAATGGATTATAGCTCGTACACGCCAATTATAATGAGATTTTGTATAGAAGCGGAACACTGAAAAATGTTCGGAATATATTTTTTTTAACTGTCCGTTTTCACGTTTACGGGATGAAAATAGACCGCAACGTTGGGGATGAAAAGTCTATTCTTTAAAACTCTATGAAAAATGATGGACATGGAAAAAATTTTACATTAAAAATCTGTTTCTTCTGAAAAAAAGAGCGAGGGGACGTAAACAGAATTTTTAGAAATCCGTAGATGCCAGGCATGTAATATTTTTATGAACAGAATTACATAATACTTTTCGCTGAATAGGAGAAAATAGCCAATATTGCATTGAAAAATTGTCGAAAAATTGGTTATGCTTTTTCATAAAAATTCTATAGACGAAATTCAAATATATTATTTTCAATCTGTTAAAGCTATAAAGGAAAGAGAACTTTCTATGTAGTTTCTATTTATTCACCCAGAGAATTTTTATTTTCAGTAAAGATTCGCAGTCTGGCTATGTGAAGTCACGTTTTTGAGAGAAATGTATTAAACTAGTCTGTATGTATTAAACTAGACTGTATGTATTAAACTACAAAGACAGTGATTTATGCCAGTTTGAAAATATAATATAGCTCAGGTGTTTGATCACACGCGAGTTAAATAATAATGGGGGACCTTTAAATGGATTAATGCGGAACGGTGATCTAATAACGTTCCAACGCATTGATCTACCTCTAAGCACGAGCTCATACTCTTGTAATTGGATTCCTAGTATTGATGAAGCATTGACGAAGAAACCATCAATACTGCTAATACTCTTAATAGAATTTCACAAAATTGTACACACGCTCGTGTGTACAGCATTTTCTAATATCAACAACTTAAAAAATAGTACTGTGCCACAAAAGTATATAAAATAATGTATTTTTATGGAATCAAAATTATTATTTTTTTCAAAACTATTTTTCCGTGTACACAATTATGTATTAAAATCCTTTGATCTTAACTTCAAATGAAATGTTTCGTTTAGAACGTACTGTAATGAAAGTAATATTTTTTACTTTTTTTGTTTTTTTAAACATTTTTTTTAACATTGTTTTTATATTAATTTATTGTTTATATATCGTAGATCTAATTTAGTTGAGTTGATAAGTACATCACAGTGTTTATGCCGTATGCTGTTTTCTTTTAATTTACCTATTTAAAATAGCAGAATTAGGTTAGTTCAGCAAACAGAATAGGGGCACACAGACAGTTTACTACTGTTGTTTACGGTTTCCGTGTATTTAACGTCGTAGTTTCATCAGTATTCAGTAGTTAATCCGACTGTGCGGTCACATGATCAATTTTCTGCCTCTGTGATATGAGTTAATGAAGAGTCCTGCGTAGTTTGCTAATACATAGGATTGTTACGTTCGAATTAACAGAATTTCATTGTTATCGTGCATATTTAGAAAACCATACAAAGTACAACAGAAATTGTGGTAATTATTTAGGATGTACCATTCATCTCCGATTTTGATGAAACTTAAATATGTTATAGAATTTGATATTTTGAACAACTTTTTCCTTTGCCAATGTAGAGGATGGGGGGTCGCTTTTAGTTTTCGAGATATTCGCAAAAAAACTATTACTAATACTATATTGAATTTTCCGCCCCTCCACAATCTACTCACAACTCATTCTATTCACATAATCTTTGCATTGTAACTGTCATACAGAATTTGATCTAGTAATGAAAAAATCATGCGAACAGAATGAGTTGTGGTTAGGTCGTGGAGGGGGCGGAGAGGGGACGGCTTGACAGCCGACCCGACCACGCATACGAAAATCGAAGAGCAGTTTTTCAAAATTGAAAGCTCACTTTGCATATGTGTGACCAGAATGAGTCTCTGTTTTTTCTTTCATCCCCACAGCGTATTTACAAAAAAAAAAAAAATAAACAGACGCTGCGCCGCAATAGGCTTACGTTCTCACAGACCGTGCAAGAATACGGAAAATTCAACACAGTGTTAGCAATAGTTTTTTTGCGAATATCTCGAAAACTAAAAGCGATCCCCCTATATCGCAAAAGGAAAAAGTTGTTCAAAATATGTAGCTGCATAACATTTAATTTTATCAAAATCGGAGATGAGTGGTACTTTCTAAATAATTACCGAAAATATTACATTAGAAGCTGTAACCGTATCATGATATAAAAATGAGCTTTTCAAAATTTGTCCGCACCGTCCACAATATTTTGAAGTTTTAATTTTTGTGGCATAGACCATAAAAAAGCACCAAAACTTTTAATGCGACCTTCCTGTATCTTGTATAGTTCTGTAAACTTTCAAAATTTTTTAACAATCTTGATATTTTGAGGAGCGGTTTCACTCGTTTTTTAGAAAGAAGAAGTTTGTCTTATTATTATCACACGCACTACATTCTTGCAAAGTTCCCAATATTTTTAATTTTCAGGTTACCGAGCTTCCTCCTCTACTAGAAATCCTATAGATGTGTATTGTTTTGGATATAGTTGAATATCCAACCGGAATGTTCGGATCGAATCCCGAACATTCTGTATAAAGTTGCCGAGTTGAGTAGTTCAAATTTTCGCGGTCTATTAATTATGTTTAACATTGCGAGTACCGGGTGGTCAAAGTAATCCACCCTAAAGATGAATGTTACGCGATTGTTGAGACTTGACGCGCTTTTAGCCTAACGCGTACACTCGTAAACAAACCTACTGAGTAATTCCTCACGAAAGTACCTTCACGACTACTCGTGCTCCCTCCCCTCATCTGGCGACACTGGGCATACCTACGGGCTGGGTCGACCGTAGCACAGTGCCCGCAGGGACGTGGCTTCGTGCCCGCTATTCTTTGTATGCCCAGGGCAAGAAAATCGTTGCTCGCGCAGGCAGATGCTGAACACTTCTGACGTAGCGTATCATGGACACATTCACTGCATAGTTACTACCTTGGAACGATCCTACAAAGTAATGTATCGAATGATATAAAAATTGAAATGTTGAGATTTCTGATGCTGAGATTACTCAACTGAAAATATCATCAGTTCGGATAATCGAGGTTGTATTAAATCGTGAATTTAATAGGTATACATGGTCCAAATTGTATCGTGTTTGGTCTCATTTTAAGCGGCAAATGTCACAAATATATTGGTACAGAAATTTCATAACGAAATAATTAAAAAGAAAACAGTTTTACACCACTGGTTGTCGGATCTCGAATCATGTTATACTTCTAGAAACATACCGCAAAAGTTGGGATATTTCTGGACAAATATCGAGACATGACTGTACCTCCTTCGAAACAACAGTTATAGGGGAGGATATGACTTACTTATTGACTGACCCTGGTAAGGTTGACGCGTTCCGAAGGACGACACGTTACGAAACTCGCGTCGGCGACACCCTATTATTTTATTTTTATCGTTTCGATCGACGAGGGCTACAGATCAATCAGTCAATTTATCGGAAGATCGATGAGGGCGAGGGCAAATGGTGCCGAGGTGGCTCGTAATTCTTTCGTTGGTGTTCGCCGAAGTGGCCGAAATTAAACGGAAGCCGTCCGTGTTGCAAAAAGAGAAAGTCGGCGGAGTGATGGGCGTGGAAAAGGTGGACTCGACATGGCTCCGTACATTAATTGAATCGGTAATTTGTGTAGCGTGCGATCTTGCTTCTTAATTATCCTGGCCTCGATGCTGATGAAAGTATTCAACGTCAAGGTCGTCGGACAGATAATCTTTTGCCTCTCGAATTCGATAATCGTTTCCTCTTACGTGGCTGTCTGACTTTTTGCGCTTCTCCGAAATGTAATTCAACCTGAATGTCAATTACCACAATGAAATGAGATTCCCTTTAGAGTAGCGTTGCGACAGCAACGCGAACTACTTTTAGGTCTTACACAATGAGTTGAAAATTAACACTATTTCTACCGCGGTTTTATATGCCTATTTCGACTTACTTTGTTTTGTAGAATAAAGCCGCTTTTAAAGCTAAAGTTCCCTTTTCGGTTATACTACCAGTTACAACTACCAGTTATCACTCTGTACATTCAAAGAAATAGATCTGTTGAATTATTTCCCTTTAATGCATCTCGGTCAATTTTTATGACACATTTGAAAAGGCGTCTTCCGACACCTTTGGTAGAAATAGTGTTAATTAGTGTAAATAGTGGAATTTGCGGAGTTCGTCAAACTGATCAAAGTGCTTGTTCATCAATTAGTTTTTCAATTTTCCGCAAATGCTCGAACGATCGAAAAAAGGATCTTGGGCGAAAAGTTTGTCTAATCTGTTGTAACTTCGTCGAAAAACAATCGACTTCAGCTCATTTTAAAGGGTAAAACTTCTACCTCCTTTTCATCGGGTTGTTTTTTCTCGGGGATGTTTCCGCACGAGGAAGCTTTCTTCTTTCCTGAAAAATTTTGCAAAGTCAAACGCTTGTGCGAAGTGCAAACAATTTTTCCCGCTACCCAAACTACGATTTTGTTTCTGGTTTACTGTACTTTCCACGAGAATGGAAAGTCAGCCAACTGATATTTGAATAACCCAAAATATACACTCATACACGAAAGTATTCGAACGCTTACAATTCTAATATTCAACTAATGAAATATGTATGTTAAATTGAAGCATTTGATGTAGTATGACACATATAGCAAGTGATGGGTCTTAAGACTACATAAGTAATTCAACAATTTATACCGTTTTTACACTACATTTATTGTAAACACGTATCAGAAACGGCTCACAAAAGTATTCGAACGGAACATTTAATAATTGTTTAAATTGAATGATTTAAAGTTTTAATAGGAAGTTGGCCCACCTTTGGCTTTTATAACGGCCCTAAGTCGGTTTTCCATTGAGTGGACTAACTTAGAAGTAACATTTGAATCAATTGATTGCCATATTTCAGTAATATTTCGTTTTAACGCTTCTTTCGAAGTAATAACTGTATTTCTCAGTCTTCTTTCTACTTCATCCCATAAATGCTCAATGGGGTTTAAATCTGGACTTTGCGATGGATGTGGTAAAACGTGTGGAACGTTATACAATATCCATTCTTTAACTATTTTGGCGGTTATCTTCTGATCATTGTCCGATTGAAACCAGTAATTACATGGAAAATTTAATTTTGACACACTATCTTTTAAATTTTCCTGCAAAATTTTCAAGTACTTCGTTTTGTCCATTATTCCATCGATAAACACAAAATTTCCCACTCCACTGCGTGCCATGCAGCCCCAAACTAATACAGATCCACCGTTATGTTTAATAGTCGGCCGTAGATTTCGTGGTTCTAATTCTGTATTCTGTTTTCTCCAGACATTTTTACGTCCATCACTACCAAAAACGTTAAATTTACTGTCATCAGAGAATAACACAGTGTCCCAGAACGAATTATTTTTATAAATAAATTTTTCGGCGAATTGTAAACGTATAACTTTATTTTTCTTGCTAATAAATGGTTCTCTCCTTGGAACTCGTGCATGTAAACCGTTATTTCTTAATAATCGGCGACACAATTCTGGATGCACTTCTTTCTGAAACTGCGTAGCCACCACTGATGCCAATTGTGATCCAGAAGTGAAAGGATCTTGTTTGATTTTTCGAATAATTGTCCTTTCTTCTTTTTCGGTTAACTTTTTCGGACGCCCACAACGGGGCTTATTAGCAATGTCACCTTGCGTATTAAATTTCTTCACAATATAATGAATTGTAGACTTGCTTCTGTTCACAAGTTGTGCAATGTCACCATATGATTTGCCTTCCTTATGCCAATTTACTATTAATTCTCTGACAGACTTGCTCGTTTCCGATTTCTTGCGATTCATTTTGTTATATTATTAGTAACGAAGACTGTGGCAAAAATTTTGAATACTGTTTCGCTGGGACCCTCCGCTAGTGAACTGAGAAATATTTGTTTACATTCTATTATCGTTGGAAATGCTTAGTTCTTCAAAGTTCGAATACTTTTGTGAGCCGCTTCTGGTACGTGTTTACAATAAATGTAGTGTAAACACGGCCCAAATCGTTGAATTATTGTCTAATCTTACTTATGTAGTCTTAAGACCAATCCTTTGCTATATGTGTCATATTACATCAAATGCTTCAATTTAACATACATATTTCATTGGTTGAATATTAGAATTGTAAGCGTTCGAATACTTTCATGTATGAGTGTACATCGAAGGTCAAGCTGTATGATCAGCTTAATATATGAAATATTTATAATATGATACGAAAGCATGGTGAATTTCCTCCGATATAATTACATGAATTTGTATGTATCTGATGTTACAAAAAAGAACAAAGCAATAAAATCGTACATCAAATTTTATGGTGTCGTTATAAAATTAGGACTTCCACCTTCAAATTAATGGTAATTTAAGTCGCGAACAAGTTTTTTTAACCCCTTGTCCTACCTGCTAATTCTCGATTGCTCGGGCCACAATAAACAAGGTCGGTCGGTCACTCGTCGACCTGTTTAGCCGTGTGCTCGAACTTGCGCAAAATATATGCGTTTTATGATACGTATATTTCGGCGCAACGAAAGTAAGAAAATATCGAGTACAACCGAACCAAGGGTCTGACTCGTGTTGTTTACGTTTGGTCCGATCGAGCTACCACGGGTAGGGCCTGCGTTTATTGTTTTTGGACCCATACCACGAGTCTCATCCGGTATTGTAGGACAAGGGGTTAAACTCTGTAGAAAAGTTCGAATTTGTGAAATTTTTCACTTCTGCATTCATTTGCTGAAGCAGTTAAAAACGACACTGAACCGTGCGAAAACTGTGATACTTAATCGAAGATTCATAAACATATTTTTCCGTAGGAAAAATATGTTATGGAACATTAGTGAACCTAAATGGGAAAAATGCATAGTATAGAAATAAATACGCAAAATAAAGAGTTTCAGCTATTACTTGAAAGCGAGTTGGGAAGTTCGTGTGATATACTGATTTTAGACGAAAGTTTATCATTGTTTAGCACTATTAGCAGTTCATCGTTATCATCGCGGACATTAACGTCAACGTTCCTGCTCGCGGCAGGCCTTTTTTGCTGAGCGCCTCCGGCGAAGCGTCACGCACGGTCTTTGTTGCTGGTCTAGAACTTAACTCGATGGCATTAAAATTACATTAACAATGATTAACGGTAATTAACGCGTCACGATGATTAATACGCCTTTTAATTCGTGTAAATGAACTGTTCCAACGTTTACCGTTATCCCTCGGAGTCCCCTATTCCTTTTGCGCGACTGTAGTTATTTACTGCTTTTTCGATGTCTCGAATTACTCGTAAATTTACGCTACACTTTTCTTCGTTAACTGTTACATTCCACTTTCATCGTTGCCTTTTAGCTTCGCGAGGAACATTCTTCTCGCTCTCATTCTCCTCGCAACATCTTGTAAATGCTCTGCGTTTCATATTTAGTGTGCGGAAAGGAGAGAGACTGTAATCATGGATTATTCATGCTCGCATTTTCACGAACAGACTGCTGTGGTACGAAAACACTCGTTTTTCATACAGAACATGAAGGATTCTTCCGCCTTCAGGATGCACGGAAGCCTGTGTAAAATCTGCTGCTTCTGCTAATGCTGAAACATCTTGAGTAACAATAAATTCAGATGCAGGTATATTTTATAGGCTGCTCAATTTATTTTCAATGGTCATTATCCAACGATCATAGAAACAGTATTATTTAAAAGAATTTTTAAAAATACTACTATTTTATTTAAAAGTGTAAATTTGACACTGGTATCAATTAAACTGACTGCGAATTTTATGTACATATATATGACCAAACAGTAGAAGCATGTAAAGAATTAAAATATGCTGTTGCGTTAGCTCTTGCTAATATTATGTCGCTCCTGTCAGTTATAATTAATGTAGACGTTTTTATTGCCGTTAAATTGGTATTCTGATACGTTATTTATTTGTAACATTTTCACGGATAATTCAAAGTTCAATGATTGTTCGTCTTTCCCTTGTAGCAGCATTTTTAGCACACAGCTTCTTCGGTGCAAAAAATAAATTGTTTTCATAGAATTTTTATTATACAGGTTCTAGAATATCCATCAGAACACTCTTTAATGAAGTCCCTGGGGATAAATTTCCTTCCCGCAAAGATTTTAGAGGAACAGACATTTTCTTAAATGAAGCATACATATGTATTAGTTTGGACAGAATTTGTTTAAGAACGAGAGATAATTGTTTGCTGCAGCGTACGCTTATTCTACAATACTCGGTCGAAAAGTCTCACGCGAAAAGCCTCATTCAACAACACTTGTCCGAAATCGCAGGCGGAACTTAATTCTTATTGAAGCGTAGTCGAACTCGGCTCATAATGCATTTGGAATTATTACGCCACCACGTTTGAAACGCTTGGCCAAGATTAACTTGGCGGGCAACAAGTGGTGTATCAAACGCGTACTACGACAAACTCGGGATTTACAAGCCCTGCTGCATTGAAAGGATAGTTCACGTGGTCTGATTTTAGTGACAGTACAACTGCTTCTCGTTAAGCACAGTAAACGTTGAAAGGCGTTTGTCAGGTAATGATCCCTTTGCCGACCGCATGACAATGTGTTTGTTTTATTGCGAGTGTACTCTTGATTGAAATATAAAAATATTTCTACTGGATTTTATCGGTATTGTTGGCATTTCTTCTTTTGCGGTTAATTGAAACTCCACTGTGAAGTATTAATACTTGTCTCTAGTGTACGTGTAACTATTGATGGTGTATCATTTATTAAGTACAAAACGCCTGGGGCTTAAATTTGAAAAATTAGACCATAAACAAAATTTTAACAATAGCGAAGAATAAATTAGCTTGCAAAATTAATTTTTTACAGTGCTAACCGCAACTTATTTGAAGATAAACTAATAGTAAATATAATATTGTTAGGGTGCGTGTCCGTTTGAGAGTAAAACTGTCGCGAGTTACTCTCGAGTGTCAAATTCGTCAGTGTTTTATTTTGCATGAAAAGAATAGCACTCTCCAATAGCACTCCCAATAGGGTGTACTACATAGAATATATGTTCAAAACGTCGACAGATGGCGCTTGAGCAGTGCATCTCTGTTGCTTGCCGTTGGTTCGGCGTCTAGTACTTTTTCTTTTTTTGGTTCTGCATACAGCATTTTCCAGCACGCTTTTTTGCATACAGACGTGTAAACGTTCTTATCCTTTTTATTTTTATGTAATTGTTCTTTGTCCCTTGTGTTTTGTGTTTCTTTATTAAAAGTGTGTTCTAATCTGTGGATGGTTAGTATCTGAATTTTTCATTCCTTAATACATATATCTCCTGCAAATCATAATATTTTCAGCTGTTATTTTCTGCATGCTCCTTGGCGTCTCAGTGGAGTCTGAATCTTGTTACTTGTCTGCGTAAAACAAAGGTGAGGCGTTTTATAAACTAAGTTTTAGAAACATTTCGACAGTATTACTTGCCATTGTTTGAACATTATTTTAATCCCAACTACGGTGTTACATATCTTCCCGCGCCAGTCGCTTCAATTACGAGATATGTGGATGCGGCGATCCGGCGTCGACGTTAGAAAGCGAACTAGTTGTACGAGTCGCAATCTAACTTGCATTTAGGACCTTTGTCATAATTCGCGTTGGGGTCGGAGCGCCTATTCGCAATCGTAACGTTTAATTTTCGAGTTATTGTCCAAGTATGACGCGTTACAGAAGTTCACAGGGAGTTGCAGCTTTATCTCGGCCTCGCCGAGGGTGTCGCACGGTTTCTGTGGTATGACTCGCCGGCAACGTTAGTGCAAAGTTTTACAAGCGGGGGAGAACTTTGACCGCAGTTTTAAACTCTCGGGCTCTTTTCTCGTTGTGGATATTCATACGCGTACGTTATATGTGTGTTTGCACGGCACTCTCGAGCGCGTCTATACAAACTTCGGGGTTAAGCACAAACGAAAATGTCGATCAGGAATTACTGACGCCGTAATCATTCTAAACACGATGCGATTTGTATTTTGAGAAATTATGAAATAATCCTCTCATTTATGAACATGTACTCGAAAAAGTGGAATTGGATCCTTATTGCTGCAGACCCTACAATTGTTAGTTTATTCGTTGCATATGAAATATCTAATTTTAGAATAAAAATGTCATAATATCTCTAAAAAAATTATTTCACGCATAACTTCATCTTTGAAGATATCAATGATTAAGTAATTTCACTTATGAACATTGACTATGCGTACCTTCTATTGAGTATACTGCAGCATACATCAATTTAACTAATTTGCAAAAAATAGTTCTTTTACGGGACGACAGAAAACTTTTCTTTCTCAGAAGCAATATATTATCTAGATTAAATTTGTTTCGTTGGATATTAATCCAGGGGGTACAACCAATTATACCGTTCTCCGCTAAATGTCTTAAATATCACCCGTTCCTCTACGTTTGCTGGTTTTGGTTCTGAAACAGTTTGATAACGTTCGAAGGAAAAAGTAAAGAGGCTCGACGAGGAATTCCGGAGAATCTAGATGATCCGGATTGTTCGATAGATAGCGATCGATGTTTCTGGTTCGATTCGGTAATTTGAATCCACACGGATCGCGGCACGAAGTGTCATCGGCGAAGAGACTCGTTCCGGCATTCAACGTGACGATGGTTTACCAAGCCGCAAAAACTTTTGCCGAACGGCACACTCATTGGCACAGTTCTATCGTATTACCGCGACCGCGAAAGGCTACTCAGCAACCCACGCCTAGGTGAAGAGCTACGAAGATCCGGACAGGTTTAGAAAATCAACTACGTATTACGTTCCACCACTTATTATAACGGGTACTTGCGGCGAACACTTCGTCCTTTTCCTTTGTTTAACGCTTCGTGTCGGCACGCTGCACTTTCCGATCGAATCTCTCGACGTGCAAATTGTTAGCACTGCATACAAAGTCTGCACTCCAAAATCACGCTCGCACAAAGAAAATTTACCTCTAAAAATCAAATTTATCATTTTCCAGATTTTATAACATTTGTTTATTAACATTATTAAAAGATGCTTCTTGAGGTTATTTAAAGTAACTTTTTCTTTTGCAAAAATGTTCTTCGCGGCTTCGTCAAGTAGTTATTAGCAAAAAACACGGACCAATCAGAGCGCAGCTACAGAGGATGCATTGCGGCTCGGCCAATGCCAGCGCCAATGTTCGCAGTAGCGGCGCTCTGATTGGTCCGTGTTTTTCGCGAATAACTCTTTAGCCAAGCCACGGAGAACATTTTCGCAAAGGAAAAAGTAATTTCAAATCAACTCAGGAATCAGCACTTTCAAAAAAGTACATTTGTGGGACACCCTATATAATGGTATGAATAATTAAATAAATTAGTTTTCATTAGTTTACGTTTGGTCAAGTTTCATTTCAATTTTATAATGATTTGTAGGAATTGCAGTGTGACGGGGAAAATTTAGATCTTTTTAAAAAAAAGAATTAATCTTTTAGCTTGCAAAAATCTAATTTGGTAAATGTCGAGTTATCTATAGTTTAGACGAGAATAGAATATCTAACAAAGATATTTTTTAAATTGGAAGCAAATCGGATGATCGTGACAGGCAATTATAAAAATGTCGTTTCCAGGAAAACGCGTTTAAAGTTTCACGGGCTGTCATAAAATATACGAGAGCCGCTCCATTTGAAGGCTTGCAAAGTCGCCAATTTTTTAAATTTCTTCAAGTTATGTTTAGGGTAAGTTTCAGGGACATAATACTGCGAATTATCATCTATATATATTATAGACTATATATATTATCATCTTTATTTACGTATATCATTAAATTGCATATATTTATGCACACGCACGTTTCTACAAATTATTTCACACAGTATCACAACTAGACTGCGGATTCTATGCATATACCAACAAATCATTATTTTGCATAAAGATCCGCAGTCGCAATCGTGACTGTTACGTTCAGCTTTATCTCGTCGTGTTCGTTAGAATAGTCGTGTTCGTAGACCTTTTCTTAAAAAAACAAATTATATGATTCAAAAAAAAAAAAGAATGTATGACCGATGAAATGAGATTAAAAGTAAAAGCAGCCGACTACGGTACATTTTTCTTCGTGGTTTCTTTTTCAATTTCAGTGTCAGTCAAATTGAAATGCCCTTAAATTGCGAGGCTCGAAAAAAGCGTCGAGAACCGTAAAAGAGATAAACAACCCGAGCAGTTATCTTTTCGTTGTCTTTTTGCGGCAGAACGAAATGGGGAGCCCGTAATACAAGACAAGCCGATTGGTGTAGCCCTTCTTTGCTCGCTTCTGCGTTCGTTCGATCCGTGGAAATGTATTTTGATCCGGTATCGTTGATCGGTACACTGGAATTTTTCTCTTTAAACTTTCGATTGAATCAAGTTTATCCTTTTCATTATCCTGATGTACACATTTAGTAGTATCATGTTTGACATATTAGACATTTGGTTCACAGTTTGAAATCGATGTGACAGCAGACAAAAATATTCAACAAGACCTCGTATGACAATCAAATGTTTTATTTATTGATAAAACATTTCTCAAACAGTATTTAAAGTAGTATTTTATTTATAGTGTACGGAGATTAACGTCATTTAACGTATTGGCGATACTCTTTTAATTAGAATGATTCCAAACAAGACATAATTTGAATTACATTTACTACTTTGATCCACGATGCAGTAGTACCTCGAGCCCAGAATATTGTCGGTTCGGATGATCAAGTTTCTACTAAATTGACAATTAAACAAGCAAATGTGATCCAAATTGTATCATGTTTGGTCTCGTTTTTAACAGAAAAATGTCGCAAACATAATGGCAAAAGTTTCATAAACAAAAGATTTAAAATGAAAAAGTTTTCTGATTGGATTGTTTCTGTCGATGTTGTACTTCTTGGCGATCGATTTCTGAGTCCTGCAAAGGGTACACATCGTGGTAACGGGAATGAAATATTTACAAATATTGTGTACGTCTTTTCCACATCTATCGGGGCATTACTATAGTTATAGAACAGTCTCCTTGATTCGCGTTATTATGTGAACAGGAACGACGGTATGTCCGATGGAGTTCTTTTTGGTCAGTTTAGTCCGTTTTAATGATCCTGGACGGCAGATTCTGTTGTTGCCGTGAACATGACCCAAAGTTTTTACTTTCGCAAAGAGAGCGAGCGTTCTAAATGGAAGGTCTCGCTCGGCAGAGCAGAGGCGGGATTCTTTTCGCCTGGAATGCAGTTACTTATTCGTTCTTGTGAAACGGAGCGCCAACAGCGACGGATTTATCGGGTGAAAAATTCAGGAGAAAACGGGAGCCACGCTGGATCAGTTTCGCGTTGCCAAATGGGAAACCGTTGTCCATGTTGTGGAGGATCCAGTCGACCATCAACTACCTGCTATAGCGAACGCGTGTGCGCCGTACCATGTGAATAAATAGCACAGGAAACGGACCGGACTAGGTCCGTGCACGGTCTCTCTCCCTCGATGCGACTAATCTTTGAAAGACGTCGCTTTACAGTTTCATTAAGCGGCGCGTGTTGATGGATAATGAAACAGTTCGGCTGTCTAGACTGGGATCATCTGCCGCATGAAATTTTCATAAAGCACACGGCTGCTTTCAACTCGGGCCGAATTTTATCTCGCAGCTTCGACCCATTGAAATTGGAAGTTAGGGTGGTCCAGTACATATTAGCTCACGGTTATTTCCGCTGTTTTTGATAATATGAAAAAACTTCATGAACCAAAGTTTTTCTGTATAAAGAGGACTACAATATGGCAATGACAGTTTTTGTTTTAGTGGGTGAAAGAGTTCCGCAGATTTCAAGGTCACTTTCAAGTATTTCATATGAACACAGAAAAGGATTTCAAATTCATGTCTACCTTCTCTATAAAGCATAGGTTTATGAATCGTGAGACGTCCAAATGTGTGTTGTTTAATTAACTTGCTTTCTGCGGCAATTGCACAATTTAAGAAGCAAAATTTGTCGCTTCGTGTTCCTAGAATTGGTCACTTGAGCGAATGTCTGTTCACCCGTGTCCCTTCACCTTTAATGCCCGCATAATTTCACGAAAAAGGTTGAGATAGAACGGTCTGTAGTTTTAATCTCCAAGTCGAATGTAGAATCAGTCATTGTCACCGTGACCCCGTTAATCTTTAGACTGAATGCCTCAAAGTTGTAACCGGAGTTCACAGAGAGCATTGAAGCTATGTAATGGGTTTGTTTAATCAAGGAAACTTTATTCCCTCCACTCGCAATAGATCATCGTACCGTTTTACTGCACAATATTATTGTAAACAATATTGTCTATGCTGATTTAATATGTTTGCCGTCAACATTTTTCACGGCAACAAAATCTTTATAATTGTAACCTTCGATTGAATACAACGTAGCTTTTTATAAAACGTTATAAGACGTGTAAACGGATTATCTCCGGTAAGCTTGTGAATTCTATGAACAGCATGCTATGCTTTATAATTTTAAATAAAGGGATGCGTCGAATTCGTTTGATTTTCTTTATCCACGTGAAACGTCAAATCATGCTCGTTACGCGAGAAATATTGAATATTGTATTAAAACAATAGCTGCAAAAAAGAACTGAAAAATTAATAAAAAGGAAACTGGGGAAGAGTAATCCCCCATGGATGCGACGTCTTTATACGCTGATGTCATGTAGAAGACAAAACAGAATGAAGCAAAAAGAGAGACGAAGAATCCAGAACAGAACGACGAAGGGCAAAAAGGGATATTTTCAATCTGGCGCCGTCCATAAAAACCTAAATACTCAGGTCAAACTAAATAAATGAAACAGAGAAAAAGAAGCAAAAGATGACAAGGAACGAGCATAAAAAGTGATAGGACCTAATTTTTAGTCGAGAACCGTGCATGCTGCGGTCCGAAACCCTTCGAAGTAACAAGACGGGAAAAAAGCAAAGAAAGAAGAAAGATGGAGGAACGGGTACAGGATGACAAAGAACAGGAACAGACAAGAGCTTTCGAGTCTAGAATCCTGCACGCGAGTGCACCCGTTGCAAACTTACACAACGAAACAGAGGAAAAGAAAGTAGAAGAGGAAGATGAGGAAACGGAAAGATAAAGAATAAAAGTAGGAAGGTCTAATTTTGAGTCTGAAGCTCTGAACACGAGTGCAGCTTTAAACCATAGTACGCGAAAGCAACCTCTGTGAGATTATGTTTTACAAAATGAAGCACGTCAAGATAAAACGGTACAAAATGAAAGAGAACAAAGGGAGACACGGAGGATTATGAATACAACAATGTAAAAACCACAAGAGATGAAAAAGGAAATTTAGGTGTGCTCATTATTTCACACATATGTTTAAGGGTGCTGTTTCACTTGTTGCATTTGTTGCACTTATTATTTCGCCCATAAGTTTCAGTAGTTTTAAGGGCTTTCGATCGGAGAAATAGCAATTTTAAATTAACAATTCGGTGGACTGCAAACTCAGAAATTAAATTACATTTAATTATTACTATTTTACTATATCAATACAAACAAGAAAGCTTTCTAAAGTTGTATGTAATATTACCACGCGGTAATGCTTGACTCCCTGTCTAATCTGAGCGATTCTGAATCTATCCCTGACAACCTAATAATAGCACGCATGCGTTATCTTTTTGTCCAAGAGTGTACTTCAGCTTGACATGCAACTCTCACCAGTAGATTACAAGTATTTATATATAGAGTGACCATAAGAAAATTTATAGATTTTATTCAACTATGAATGAAACTGTTCGTAGATGGGTTCTATATACCTATAGTTTTATGGTAAAGAAAACCGAAGTTATCTTCAAATGTCACCTTTCACAGTAAAATGCTCCCCTAAGTGTGAATATGTGTTTGTGCAAGGTAGAAAAATTTTCCGGTGACTGCAATTCCTAAAATGCACCGTGCGAATCTGAGGGTTGTGAGGATGAGTGTCGGGTTTTGTGTGTGAATGCATAAAGAGAAAATTGCATACCGCCGGAGAATCAGCTAACAGAGGATCTTCAGAGCATGTCAATCATTATTCATTGTTGAATCGAGGATTTTTATGCAAAATAAAAATTGTTTCTCTTAATAATTTGAGTGAGTTGAAAATAATACAAGTCTTTGTCACTAAATTCCTTGAAATGTTTTCAGTATTTCGCATTCGATTCGTGTGTGTCATAAATGCTCAAAAGCTGCAGTCTCGTCATCGTCAATTTTGCTACATCGCTTTGCAAAAATTTAAACGTAGTTTAATTACATGAAAGTTGCTTTAACATTTGGTCAACATTTTATATTTAACGCATAATATTCATAAATAAATTCATAGCAGCAGGCAATTTTAAAATGTACGCATAAAAGTTTTATTCGTCCATAATGAAAAAATTGCAAGTCGAATGGAAAAATATAAAAACGCGCTTTAAAACGGAATGTGAAGCACAGAGGAAAGCATCGCCCTTATTTCAAATGAAAATGAGAAGCACATATATTAACGTTCTGATGAAAAACTGTTTGTGTGGCTTCCGCCAGAAACGAGGCCATCATTAAACAATTTTCGCTCCTGTTATAGTGGTACAGAAAGCAATATGGACGCTGCAGAAAACGAGGTAATACAAACAATAACAAGACTTAGTTTCTACAAGATGTTTGTGGTCCATACAGAATTTCCAAACACGATAAAATGTATATATTAAATTACTTCACAAATTCGTTCCAAAATATTCGCGCTACTTTGCGTTTATCATCCGTGTGCTTTTGAACAAATTATTTGCTTAGTTACTATATAATTATTTACTCTTTGAACGGAGTTAAATAATTAATCCTGCAATATTTTCGCAGAAAATAAATTTTCCATTTACTTGTTTATTTCACAAATTTCATTTTATACGTATGAAGTACAGTTATATTTTTATTTGTTTGCAATGCTATTTTTGTTATAACAGCTGTTTTCGTATTGAAGCTACGTTTCTGAGGATCGTGTTTTCGTTCACTTTTTTCACACAGCAGCTAGTACAATCATCGTGACAATACAAAATTCAATCACAAACGAAATGTGGAAATGAAAAGGTAAAACGTGTCGTCAAAAAGCAAATTGGACGGAAACAGTCGAAAACCACATGTTTCCTTTTTACGTCTCGCGGAACATTAAAAAAATTGGAAAACCACTGTATAGATCGCCACACGCTCTCTGTCTCGCTGTACCTTTTGCTTGTGCAATAGTCATAAGTTATAATGCAAGACGGAAAGAATCAATACATCCTGATGATTGCTTTCATGTCAGACAATTATGACATACAACTGTACGTTAGGATGTACCTTAGCTATATCGAATAGTTTTTTTTTAGATTTTTTGGTCTTAAAAATAACACCCTAAATTGTGCGATTTTTAAGCAATCCGACGACGACGACACCTGTGCCACATTTGCAGTAGATGTTTTACAATTTTATCGATTTCCTGTAATTTTAAAACATAATTGTATTTCGTTATTTAGAAAATATCATTGAACATCCCCGGTTAGAAGATAATCATGTGATTTATGTGTTACTTTCAAAAAATATACAAAATCTTTTTGTTCACTATTAAATTCAGTGTATGATGAAGAATCTGACAGAGAATTTTAGTGAGATGTACTATTCGGAAAAATATTTCAAGCGTATTTTTTTCGATCATCGTCCATGTTGAAAGAGAGAAAACAGCTTTGAAATTTGGGCAAAATCAGTGAAAATGAACAATTTTGTAGGCTGTTATCACCTTTTCAACGTGGATGACGGCCGCAATACAGAGTCAAGTAATTTTCCGAAAACTACCTCTCATAGAAAAACCTTTCAATAAAATTTCAATCATTTTTTCATCACGTCTCAAAACTTTGGGGGGTTACACTAAAAAGTTTGAAAAAAATGATTGACTGCTATAGCTAAGGATCACCCAATTGCACAAGCGAAAGAAACTACAAAACAGAGCGTGTATGACGTCAGTAGATATGCATTTTAGCTCTTATTACCTTTATGATTGGTGTACGTTTTAAATTCCTAAAGTTATAAAACACGATATTAAAATTGTAATATTTAAACGCAATTGCGGGTATTATTTAACTGTGAAATCCGATATGATACGCGAATAACGATTTTACGAAATCATTATGGAGACAATGCAATTTAAATTAAATACGGATTTAATTATTCTGTCATTGGTGCCTACATTAATGAATACGACTAAATTGACGTTTATGAATTGATTAGCGTCGTTTTAAAGTACATTTAATCTTCGGTATTAGTAATATCTATTTAATTTACGCATGAAAACAATATTTGTTATGGACTAGAGTTGTAGTTGTGTGCTACAGTTGTAGTTGTGATACATTCGATTCGACCACCTAAATATCTCTGCCGTTTATGGTTGTGTGCAAACATTCGGGATAATGTTTCGGCAATTGTAGATACCAATTTTATATATCCATTGATAAAATTTTATATTAATACACAATTTACTAACAGTTATTTAATAGCTATATAGTTATAAAATATTTTTCCGGAAAATTATTAAAAAATAGTTTAAACATAGTTAAAAAATGTTTTTACAAAAGCGTAACAACAATCACACGGCTAGAAATAGAAAAAACATCTGATTGAAGAGAAAAAAAAAATTGGCCCAGAGCGGGATTCGAATCTGGTCCAAAAAATCTCCAGCGGTTCCGCAGTCGGACACCATAGCTACTGCACCAACCGGCGCCGTTGAAAGTACCTTCGAAATATTGGGATATATCCTGAATAGTATAATTGTTGTTTTTTGTACTACGCAATTTTTAAAGTCTGCACAATGTGTCTCCAAACTTAGGGATGTTTAATATTACATAATATATTTTTACGATAATTATAACTTAGTTTTTCACGGAAAAAACGCAGAAAAAAGTGGTTTTTATTTTTTCCTACTACGACTCACCAATCGCAGGGATTTGAAAAAAATTGAGCATAATACTTAGGACAATATCTTATTGCTAAATTAATTTTTTTCTAGTCGCTCTTAAACTTCCATATGAAATCTGCATTTTTTCGATTTTTTTCGTGTTTTTCGATTTTTACAGCCAGAGTTTGCAACGGAAAAATCTGAAAACGACTCAAAGTATGTGGTTTGGTGTCCGACATGTGTCAGATTTTTTTCAGAATTTTAAATTGTCATTAAATGGGGAAAATGGGCCAAAAACTGAATTTTCGTTTTTCCGCTATAACTACCCTTACAGATGAGCTATAGGGCTAAAACTTGGCTGAAAGGTATCTTTTTTGGTAGGCTATCGATGGGTGCAAATTAGAAT
This sequence comes from Halictus ligatus, assembly GCA_028454255.1. Classification (NCBI taxonomy): domain Eukaryota; kingdom Metazoa; phylum Arthropoda; class Insecta; order Hymenoptera; family Halictidae; genus Halictus; species Halictus ligatus. The sequence goes on from CM052131.1 coordinate 19,846,512, forward strand.
AAAATCCCGACGGGGGCCGATTTGACCCCCAAACCCGGCTATAGCCTTTTAAACGAAAAGGAATCGATAGTTCGCGATTTGTGCAAATGTCTGGACCATTGCACGTTAATTTTCGAAAAGGTCTGTGTAATTTTAGTCGAGTTCGTGTAAATACCTACATAATACTGCGAGTTGCAGTGGTAGTCGTAATGAAACTTTAATTTATACAGGTAAACGTTGACTTGCAGCAGTTGGACGTTTCGAAATTTCAGTCGCACTTTAGGTAGAAGTCCCTGTAAACAGCGTATTTTTATATATTTTTAAGAACTTGTTGCAAAGAAACGTTAATCCTTTATCCTAAATGTTTTAGAAGCAATTTATGGAAAAAAATTGTTTCGATTTTTCGATCTACAAATAACCACTATAGATGTAGTAAATCAAATAAAGATTGTTACTACACTAAAGGTATTAATTACAATAACAAATTTCCGTCTCGACTGAACAACAGTTTCACGACTTTGCTTTTGATTTATTTGTATGTTGAGATACGAAAATTCAAGAATCATTATTACTGGTTTTTAGAATCTATCCTGTGCTATCTAGCAAACTATTCAACGTCCGTAAAAATATGCAAAGTTTTTGTTTTTTTAAATATTTAAAATGATCGGGCATATGTAGACATTGGCGATTTCCCGGAATATATTCGAAATATTTTTTCGAACATAAACTGTCGATCGGATTGTACACGTTTTTGTCCGATCACGCAACGAGTTTCGTCGACAGCTTTTCACGTTGTCGTTTTGCTGTCTCGTAATCATCTGATTGGCGCCTTGATCAACCGTGTTTATGAGCCAATCAAGCTTGACGTTTATGCATGCAAATGACGCGTGTAAATTCTTATGCTTCTTCGCTCGGCGAGGACTTCCTTGCTATGATTACAAGGGGGAATTTGTGATAAGAATGATCATTAGACGCGTGTTATTAATTGAACCGCTGATATCGTTGCAATGTTTTATCAATTCATTATTTAATATGTACTTTTGTATTTGTTTTATTAAATGCATAGAATGGACGTTTAAGGCACCAGGATCATCTACTATTGATAAGTCATTGTAGTTCATTGTAGTTCGAATTTTCGAGAAAACTGCATTTGATCAAAATCACGATGAACCATTCTTGTACGGATTTGGCGTCAGACTGGTCGAAATGAATATACATATAATGGTGTATGTGATACGTTTATTAAGTTTAATGTTGATTCCACTACGCATGTTTCGCAAGATCGGCTCCTCTACAGAAAACGCGCTCTCTCTGTCTCTCTTCCACGCTCTCTCTCTATCGCTTTCTCTCTAACCACATACACTACCCCCCCCCCCCCCTCTAACTCCGCACTCTCTAAACTCCCTCAACTCGCCGAAACTCGGACAATAACTCTCTCGCTCCCGCGACCTACCGCATATTTATATCCGACTGATTACACATACATACATACACACATACATATTACACGGCCATTGCCTTCTTAGACTCTTTCTTTCTTTCACTCACGCTCTCACTCTCTCAAGCTCGCTCGCTGGGGCATTCACCCGTTGCCGTGTTTATATTTTTCGGCAATCCGCGGACGACCTGCTTGACGGAAACGCTGGTCGTTTTTTCCAACCTAACCGTCGGTTTCCGCTAACGGCTCCGTCCCCTACATTCTCGTATCATATTTTATATCGGAATAAAATTTATTAGTCACAGTAGAACATTACAAAAGAATTAAACGGCTTTGAAAATAATGTATTATTTTAGGAATATTAACGTATGTGCATGTTGAATCTTAGTCATATGAATTGAGAGAACAATTTTTTTCGCTGATTAGAAAATTCGTCGCAGCAAAACTGAACATTATTTTTATACTGTTCAAGAATTTCTGTTTCGCAAATTTGCACACGCCATAAATACATCTGTAGGTCCCCAGTCTAACGATCATAGCCAAGTGAATGGTACAGAAATTATATTATTTATTTGAAACCTTTCGGATATCTTTCCCGTTTGCTCAATTACGTAGCGCGGATGGCAACCGACTATAATAAATCATTTTTTGTCGACTGCCGTTTTGTCGCGTCGCGTCGGCCACGAAGAAGGACGATTAATCGTGGAACGGCGATGCCGACGACAAAAAAAGGGTAATATTGTTTATACCGAGGGGTTCTTGCCGAAGATTTTGTGCTCGCGTACATAAACACATGCAATTAATAGTAGAAGCTTTATTACCACAGTGCGGTTATCGCGGACACGCTGCGACACGTGTACGTCATTGATTAAGCTTGGTCGAGAGTTTTCATCTCACGTGGACCGTAATGAACCGATTGCTAGACGAACTGGAAGCTCTTTCTCCGGATCGCGACAACCCAGTTTCGTCGGGGTGGTATCTCGTATCGCGTATCGTGGGACTGCACGGATAAAAAGCCACTGTTCCTAACAAAAAATCCCTCACTGCCGACCTCTCGCTAATGAGTTCATTACAATCGACGGTGATCGTTGGCTGGCTCTATTCGCATCGCGAAACGCGGGGGACCCGTTTTATGCGATATCAACGCGCGTGCACACGCGTGCATGCAGGTACCTGTACGACGTATGGAGACCGAACTGATCGATAACCAACGCGCCAATCAAATGATAACGAGCAAGCACAACGCGGTGCTGCTACCATGCGAGCGTCAAGAGCTGGCCCATCGAAAAATAAAAAACCATGCGAACCACTGCGCGACTTAATTAGGGATGCGGTGTTCCATAACTTATCGCGTTCGATTTTGGACTTGTCCTGTCTGAAGTTGTTCAGGGGATCACGTTCCAATAATAAATATTTGCCCCACAGGTTGGCCATTGCACTCTGTTCAGCTTAGTGTACTTAATTAGCCCCTTAACCTACGATTTACGTTTCAACAGCCTGAGCCCAAAACGTAAACAAGATCGCGCAGCAAGATCGTAAACAAGTTCCATCGGACGGTGCGTACCACCAAAAATATAGTTCGTTTAGTAACTAGAAAAACTGGACATATAGTTGGAAATTTAACGTATATTAATTGAAAAAGGTAAAGCATGAATACAAGCGCCGCCCCACGGCGAGAAACGCAAATAGCAGCGACGTCGTGAACGTGTTAAACAAAGTTATTGTTAATACAATTAAAGGTAAGATAATAGTCAATTTGTTGCTGAATGAATTAGTAGAGGAACTTCCATAAAATGACGCTACAAATTAATTTTTATACTCATTTCAATTATACAAAAAATACTGCGATGCTCTCTCCTTGTTTTACAAAATTGTACTGTGTTGTCCACACTCGCGGTTTGGATGCGTTTGCTATGAAACAGTATTATCAACCAGGCACGTGCGTAACTTGATAGCGTCTCGTTCAATAAGGCGGCTTGTTTATTTTGAGTTGGCCACGCCACATTGAGAATAGCCTTTCTTTTATACTGATTGTTTAGGTTTAGAGGAGTAAATACCATATTATCTCGTGCGGTCAAATTGACCGGCCGCGGTAGGTAGGACAGGCTACATATATTTCTTGGGGGAAAAAGAAAATAAAGCGAGGAATAAATATTGCAAAATACATACTAATACATACAAATACATACTTTAAGAAAAGTCGTAAAGATAAATAGCAATGTGACAATGTGGTATGTACGAACTTGTACGCAGAAGTTTGAAGAGGTCAGTCTGACCGGCCGTGGTAGGCTTAGCGTTAAAACGCGTGTTTCAATGTTTTGTCGTGCTGGTGCCGGTTCGTTCCGTTGACGGTACATATTTATTTTCGTTATTTTCGTAAATTTCGAAACTTCCTCGGATATTCGAGGTTACTGTATCCGTTGAAAATGTGCATTACGAATTATGATTATCCGTTTGATCTAGTCGATCGAATGCGTTTCGCGAAGGGCGGTAGACGGTGGGTTATGCTCGATGGAAAAAGTTGGAACGCGAGCCGAACTCGACGACCATTTTTTTGCAGAGGCAGTTGGCGAGCTGGTTATTGCTGTTGACGGTTGGCCCTACGAACGGACGGCCTTTCGAGCCAAGGCGAAAATAAAAATGGGGAAAGCCGTATAACAAGACGGAGGCGTATCTCGCAAAGACTCTCCGCGGGTAATCCTCGGCGCGTAATGCGAATCTGCGCGAATCTGCGAGAGCGTGGGGCGATTTAATGCGAGCCCTCGGGGCATTCCACCTTTGTCCTGCGGTGTCAAGGCACCTTGACAACGAGCCGCATTAGGAAACGGTTAGTCACGCGCGTCCATTAAACCTCCTCACGATCGAAATCGCAGATTCGACGCGTCCTCCCTTCCTCGACACTTCGACGACATACAGGGTGTACGTGCGTCAAATATTTTAGCCCTTCGCGTTCTTTTTTTCTTCAATTTTCTTCCCTATCAATCCAAGTGATTCATTTCAAATGTACTTCAATGGACATCTTAACTTGTCCTATTGTTCCTTTGTTATGCAAATAGTGTTATCGAAGAATGGTTCGTGCGAGCCAGATCTAACTGGAAAACAACTTAAGCCTAACTTACAGTCTTACAGCGAAATCGTTATTTCTCGATTTCAATTCTTGGACTGGCTGGCTTGGAACTTCAGTCAGGTAAAAGCACCGTGGAAAGTATTTGATACACATACCCGAACACCCTGTATACGCGCGACCGGTGTCCACATCGTCATGCTCCTTGAACACAATCGTCGAGGATGTTGCGCGGGGAAAAAAATCCTTTATCGGTGTTCCGGTGGGATGTACGAGGGATGAGCGTCCGCACTGTGATGTGAATAGAACGTTAACAAGATGCATCGCGCGGATATCGGCGACTGGGAGGAGTGTTAGGGAGGGTCGATTTTTGTAGCAACGCTTTGGAATGTAGGAAATCGTGGTAGTGTGTGTAGAGGCTACAAGAATGCTGGACTTCATTCGAATTCGCCATTTTATAGACGAATTTCGCGAATGGACCATTAAGAGACTGCGGATGCTTAATACAGTTTCATGGTTTCTGCCTAATAGACGAAACAGAATCGTGCGTTACTGACTCTCTGAGCCACCAATGAAAATTTGAAAAATAGCGGTTTTCGATTGTTTTTAACTATGTGCCACCACTTTGAAAAATCTAAAAAATTATATGTTAACAACCATAACGAAATGCTACAATTGTAAAAATATGTAACGTAACTTCGTAACTTCGACAAGAAATTGGTGTTTCAAAATTTTTGTTATTTTTTAAAATTCGTTTTCGGAGTTAAAAATTCTGAACAAATTTATAGATGTGCGTTCTAATAGCTAAAATATGCCTGATTTTTTCAGAATTTTCAATTTGGGAGTATAGGGTTGAAAATTGGGTTAGCCCTAAGCCTAAGGACATATAGGCACAAACTATTTTCTTTGGATCTGCTATCAAATCGTCTATTGCAAATTCAATTTAGTTTGGCGGCGTTTTTAACCTCCTTATCCGGCTACACCCTTTGACGGCGACTCGTTTGTTAACGTCGTGCAGTATTTTGCGTATCCTAAAGACGTCGCGTCGCATAACGATGCCGCATTGCTGCGTTATATATATAGACGATATCTACGACACTTCACGTGCGTTATTTCGCGCCGAGACGGAAGAAATAAATTTCCCCCGATTAGGGGCCTTATAACACATTCCGGGCCGCCTTTTGCACGATTATACGTATCCTGAGGAAGCTTTTGTCCCGCGACGCGACGTCGAAAACAATGTACCGAGCGAACCACCTGAGACAGAAACTGACAGATATTTCCGTTATTTATTGTCGTATGTAAATCTTTTGAAGACGAGATCACACTACGACGGCGAGCTTATCTTTCGTATAGAAAGAAAATAGACGAAATTGCTTCCAAACTGTTCTGAGCATCGTCCAACATTTGCTTGTTCGAAGCAATTAATTAAAGTCTGTCAACAGTTAAATTTAATTTTAATAACCATAGAAATATATATTTACAAAGTTAACAGTTAGACAAAAGTCTCAATTGCCAAGTTCTAAGTACTATTCTAATATTATAAAATAGATAGATATACGAAAAAATAGATAGATATACGAAAAAATCGATTGAACGAAAAATGTTCTGATCGGATGGGTACAAATTCTGATGTATAACTGTAGCAGATAATACCAACGACTTATGATCGTGTGTTGTTATGATAGCTGTAGGCAGTTTCTCGAACAGGGGGGCAATAATTTTTGTGAATTTGATGTAATAACGCATTAATAAACACGTTATTTTTCTTAAGCATAGTAGTCGAAGTTTTTGGTCCGTGTGACCTAGCATGACCTTGTGCTGTGGTTAACGGATTCGTGACACAAGGCACTATTAGATTATAGGGGGAAAAATATAAGGTTCCATTTAAAAAAATTAAATTGACCTTGAGATAACATAAAACGCCAATGTATACATCAGAAGATGTCCTCCTTCGAACAGAACCTTTTCGCATTGAATCGATTTTTTCCACTTTATAAGAATCGCCCTGTATATCTGGGTGATCTAATTGTAAGTCCGCAGCCGTTTCCTCTGGAGTTGAAAGTTTCAACTTTTTATAGAGTCGAGTAAAGTTTAATTTTCTGGTTAACATTTGAGTATGTAAAGTTTGATTTTTAGAAAACCAGTTGTTCGTCGGGCATTTTGGAATGTAACTTATAGAAATGAGAAAACTTGTACGTGCGCGAGGTTGCGATGATAACTGGAAGCAATTATTTCTGCTCGCTGTCGTGTGCAATCTCTGCATTCAAGGTTGAACGACCAGGAAATCATTGTAGAAGCAGCAGCGCCGACGCCGAGGATCCTTAAGAGCGATAAAGTAAAACGAGCCGATAATATCCGCTCGATCATGTCATGCCCCAGCGCGGTGTCCCGATAAAAAGTTACGGTAGCTCGTAAAGGAAGTCCAAACTGTGGCATGTCGATCTCACATCTTTAGAATTCTTTGATGAGTGGTACTAAAATAAAAAAAAATATTGGGGTAATCGACGAAAGCTGGAAAAATCAAAATTTTTAGAAAATTAGGAAATCCGTAAACACGATCAACATTTGGTATTTGGTTGTCTACTTCTGTGTTGCACTACTCTTTATTTATGTTGCTGCTTATGAGGTAAGGTAGAGCATCATTTGGGAAACTTTCTCTACTATCGGGCGCTTAAGATTTTTCTTAAATAAATAAAAGAACATAATTCTTTTTCTGTTTTATTCTGTCCTATTTATAAATTAACAATACTACAAGCCAAAATAAAATGAAAAATAATCCTCCACAATAGTGAACTTAAATTAACATTATATTGTACTTTGCATTGTTCCTATTATTAATATAGTATTCTGTATTGTTAGGTTCGAACGAAGGTTCGTAGCGTTTCTAAATTAAAATACAAACATAAAATCACGATATATATTCATAGCTTCAAAAATGACAAAAAGTAATGGAACGGAATGGAAACTATGTTATTGAAAAAATCCATGAATAAATATTTTAATTTTATCTTTGAATTTTAATTTAAAAACACTACGAATTTTCGTTCTAACCCAATGTACATATATTCGTTTTATGTAATGTGGTGATTCTTGGGAACACAGTTACCGTGTTATAAGTAGATCATCTTAATTAGTATTTCTGCTAAAAATATTCACAGTGTAATTAGTATCGCCACAGTAATTGGGTGCCCGACCCTACTCGTACTTTCTATAATTTCTATTTCTACGCGAAAATTTTATAACTGCACTAGTGTACCTCGCGTCAGACCGATAACGTCCGATGTCAATAACCGCGCGTAGGCATCGAAAAGTTATCAACAAGGCTACCAGGAAACGTAGTGTATCTCTGGAATCGGCTGCACAAAAAATTTCCCGATTATACGGAACCTAAGAATCGTACTCGAGGAAAAGAAGGAAAGTTCCGCGTCAGCGTGAATCTTAATCGCTCCGTAAAACTAGAAACGAGATACAAGGAAGTTCCGGGAAGCTGGTCGGTGAGTTAAGAACAAGCTTCAACGAAACTTTTCGTGGGTTCCTCCTAACGTCCCTCGCCCGGTCCCGCGTTAATTAACGTAAACGAAGAAACCTTGTATACTGGTCTCGCTTGATTCTGTAAGAAAAAAATCGCGAAAGAGAAAAAAGAACACGAAAGAAGGAACTTTTTAGGAGCAACACAGGTTTATCCGCCGTTGGTCCTTTATTGTTATCGTCTTTCGCGATACGATGCCGGCTGCATCGGAGGCAGCTACGCCCTTTCGTGGGTCGTCCGCGTGCAAGCGGAATGGTTTTTCGGAGATTCGGATCTTTTAGCGCCTTCCGTGGGTTCCCCTGGCCGAACAGGAGGCGAGGAAGGAAGCTTTTCAACGTCCACCGTGAGCGTCCGTAATTAAATCACGATCGTGCCGGAGCTACGGGAATCCGGGGTCGAGATCGTAATTCCTTCACTCTTTTCTGCAGAAAGGTTATCCTGCTACACTGACTCCGGAGCTCCGTCGCGTCGGCTTGCAGAGCGAGGAAGCCACCGAACGACACTGGACCTCCGAACTGGTCGCTCGAGGGGCCAGCTTTTGATACAACTACCAAATTTTACTTCGAAAATTGAGTTAGCCGTCGCGTCGTCAACGCTGTTGTTTCTAGTCCAAATTGCTGGTATCTCGCTTCGACCTCTCGCCTTAATGAAGTGGACAATGTCTGCTACAGTTACTCGCGGCGAAACTTGTTCGCCCATGCATCGGCGATAATGTTTGATTAACCCGAAAGTAGCGCCCTGCTTTCTCAGACTGTGTAACATTATCTCATCTTCATGAAAATTCCGCGATTTTTTTCAAAAGGTGGACTTACAATAAATGATTAACCTTTAAACTTTTCAACCTGGTACGTTTTCGGTACGTGCATTGTATATTTCAGATTAACGAATGTTTTCTTAACGATGTCGCGCCTCTAGCTATAAATCAAATGGATTTAAAATTTGAACGACTACGAACAACGATGTAATAACGTGAAGGTTGGTCGTAAATGTTTCAGTGTGATTTATCTTTCAGTTCATTTAATGCAAACATATTAAAATTTCAATGCGACTGGAATTCCAGCTCTGGCGTGATAATTACGAAGTACTTTTAATTGAAATTTTGTACAATGTATATGTCCCTACGATGGGCACAGTATATGCGTATATGTACATCATGTGAAAATTATTATGACTATGTAGCTGAACCAGAGTGCGCACAATGGAATTTTAACATTATTATAAATGTTACATACTTATTACAAAATCTTTTCAATGCTTTTACCAACTGGCCCAAGGGAATTTATGCATTTTATACACATACATGAATAGATTTTTGGTGCACAGTTATGTTCATCCCATGAGACAAGCAAAATGCTTCGAAATTTTCATATTTTCCTGTTCAAACTCGTTCGTTGGAAGCAGAATTTTTTAGATATTTTAGAGAGAATATTCTTTTATGAAAGTATCGGCAAAATGTAAGAATTTTATTATAAGGCTATGAAAAATAATTAGGAAGTTCTGTTTAGAATATTTTTAATGATTTGGTGGTTGTATTTACTTTACATTGTGTTCGTTCAAGAGGTTGCGTAAATTATATGTGATCATGGTCTAGATTCTATACTGAATTTGGCAGCAAAAACTACTATTTCTAATGTATTAAAATTCATCAAGAAAGAGGCAAACTTTCAATCGGTTCCTTCCTAAATTTTTAGCATTATACTTTATTTTATTGTGACTTCCCTCGGAGCTTCAGGTGCGATCTTTTGTTGGTATGGTGGTGTATACTTCAAGCAAAAGTCAAGGCAACGCAGCCCAAGGTATAGAACCCACCAAATAACCAGGCGTGCGGGATAGAACTTTCCGTGACGCTCATTTCATTAACAGCATCAACTTTGTAAGTTGCCGAGCTTTCGCAAGGAGTGAGAAGGAGAGAGTCAAACTTCGAGGGAGTCTCATGAAAAGGACATGAGCATAAGCGACTGTAAAATAATTCTCCGCCGTGCAAATATCGCTGATACGATAACAGTTTTACTTGGCTGTTTTATCGTCGTAATGATAACATTAAGCATGTAAATGCACGAAAACAATTTCTATTATCCGTGTGTCGGAAGTCTATATAGTGGTAAGTGGAAGACTTATAGTGGTAAAGGTCAGGGATTAATGCAAACCATTAGTCTCGGAAACGATTGGTCGTCCTGATGAAAAAGTGCGCTCAACCGACACAGGAGGAGTAATTGTTTCCTGGCAAGGCAAGGAATCAAATTGCTGTTTGCAAAAAGTGAAATGGAGGTGGTTTAGGAAACAATTGGGTCGAGGCAATAAAAAGTAAATAAATTTTTATTTTTTCGTGTGAAACCAGAAATTACGAAAAAATAGAAATATCCATAGGGTGTTCAGTTGAAAGTGCGGAGAAGACTTTTATTCGGGAAGATATACGTACTGAGGTCAGGGTTACTTCATAGTGTACTGATTGGATGTCATTTAAATATCTTTATGGCCAGTATCTACATGGATGGGAAGACAAAGAATACACCTTACTAAATGGATTATTTACTAGTTTTATTATAAACGATTATTGTTTCAGCCAATATTAGTTGTATTAATTCTACTAATATAAAGCTGGAAGAAATTTAACTTCGGGAATTTAGCTATAACACTGAGCCACAGAATGAGCGTCAGCGAACTATAGCTGATACGCCACAAAAAGGTGGCGAAACATGAGGATTAGAATCGATTGGAAAATAATGCTTGTCTGGAAGAGATAGATTTAAGACCACCGTTGATATTTTATGAAATGATGTTATATTTTGACAGAAAAAGTATTTTCGTGCTGCTCGACGTCGATTAAATAAATTTAGGTCAAAGAAGAAAAATCGGAGAAAAATCAATGCACTGAAATTGCTTTTGCGAGAAGCTGCTTGCTTAAACGGTTTCGAGGATAGTGACCTGAAGCACAACAACTCTGAAGCTTCTATCTTTGTCTCTTTACAATTTTCAACATTATATCTGCCATTTTATTTCTTAATTTTTGTAAATTTTTTAAACTCTTTGTCTCCATTCTCGTTTTTCATTTTCCGAGATTCGTTTTCATAGAGTGCACGATTATTTGGGTCTCGGGATAGTCCAATCGAAGCAATTAGAACCACAGTTAATTATTTTAATGAGGTGTCATTGAAACTAACGATAACGCGGCGCATTTATGCTCGCATAATCTCGTACAATGTGGAATAAACTATGATATCCACGTGGTTCGAATAATTACGATCGTTACCGTATGAATCATCAGAATGCATGTGCAAACACTCGAACATTTTAATTAGTGACAGATCGTTGGAATTGAATGTATGTCAAGTGGCCGCCACCGAAATCTCGGTGTCCGTATCGTGAACAAATTCTGTGGCTCGGGGTAACAGAAATTTCAACGAAACTCTACAAGTAGTACTCTAAAGTTGAATGTATACAATCGACTTTCCATCCCGCATCTTCTCTTCAGTCAGAAAGAAGTGCCAGAAGCAGCAGATTTTTTGAACCATAAAGGATACCTTCTTGTTTCCTCGGCGCACTTTAATGCTCGACACTCCAGGCCCACACACACTCACACACACACACATATACACACGCACACGTAGTCGTGAAGTACAATGCTCTTTGATACTGTCGAATATGCTGACCCATGAGATGAAATTATTGGGCCAGTGCGCACGAAATGTTCACCGCCTACGACCAAATTTCAGAGGTACAAAATGTTTTTAAGATATCACGTACCGTGACTTACGGGGCAAATGAGCTCGGCCCACGAATAGTTTTCTTTCCGATCGCTGTTCCTTCGACTGTAAAAATTTTTCGACTCGTATGGCGCATGCATTCAGTTTTAGTGTGACTGTAAGAAAATAATTGAGCACCATGAGTGACCGTTTACGAATCAATATCGTTAGGACATGGATACACGTATTTCTAGATACACTTCCTATAAAAAATTTGCGATATTGACCACATCAGATTTTGAATGATTTGCAATGTTTTTTTGTACCCCCCGGTTTCTCTTGTGGCTAAATTCTACTGATGGGCTCAGACAACGCATTTAGCTAAGAAACGCTCGAGACGAAGTATCTCTACGACTGAAAGGGTTAAGTGAATTTTCAGATCAGCCTGTACTGCTAGGAGGAACCAATTATAGGACGACGATGCAATTTACTCGACCTGGCCACCTGTGGCAGTGGTACTGCCCTCCATTTTTCATGGATCACTGGAACAGGATTAGATGAAGGCTATTTTTTTAAATAAAATCCTTATAATAAATTTTACCCCTCATCTTGTCAATCTCATTGGAAATTCAACGGTGCTTATAGGCAACGATCAAATTTACAATTTTTGCTTTGCGATTATTATTCCATCGCATGCAAAAATACATGGTCCAAGAATTCCAGTTTTTCTCATTTAATCGCATGCAAACATTTGCAGAGTACAGAAAATTCTGGCTATAAGTTGCCAAAAAGTTTGATAGTTACGCTATTTTTATTTTCACAGTAGCGGAGTCTTGTTATACCTATAGTTTGAAATTTTTTCTCGACCTTTCGGCAAGGTGTATCGTAGGTGAAAATGTTAAAAAAGGATCTTTCCAACGTTTCTCGCATGAAAAAGTAATTTAACGTTTACCCAACTAGAGTTTTAAACGAAAAAATCGGGAAAAATCCTTCAACGTATTCCCTGATAACGGTAATATGCCAAATGTATTTTCGAGAGATTCACATACGATTAAATGGCGGAAATACAATAAAACCCGATAATCCGAATTTGTCTTGCAAATATTTTTCCAGCGCAAATGGAAATGTGAAAGTCGGTGCAAAATGTTTTTCCTGAATAAAATGTTGACGGTTATGCCGCCGTGTCGGTTTAATTTAATAGTGGCGGACTCTTTCCAGAAGGCTGCATTCTTCAATAAATTCTACCCTTTTTATTAATTATAATTTTTGTGAACAAAGTCACCTTATGTACTTTGAAATCATTATGTAATTGTTTGAATTAAGTCCTAACTTTTTTCCTAATTTGAATTTGTTACACAATGTTGCACTCGAAGCCATGATATAGAATTAATGCAACAGAAAGATAAAACAATTAAATTTGCAGGTCTTCTATCGGAAAGAAAATAATTAAATTCCTGTACATTCAACCATGAAATTGTTTGTTTCGTTCACAAGTAACAAAGCGATGTGCAGGGTATACGACGTTTTGTAACATGTATTGAAACTTCCAAAATGTTCGTTTGGAAAAAATACGTGAAACGTACAAAAAAGAAAGATGAGTCTTGAAGCTACTTAAGCTGGGAAATGTGTGCAATGATCCTTCATAAATGAATAACATGACAATATTAGTCATAAATGGACTCATAAACTTTTCAATCTTCAAAATATTGCATAGTAATTGTAAATAACTGTTATAGTTTTTAAACAACTAATAAATCCTTCAGTGGAGAAATATTTAAAGTTACTGCCAATTAATTACTACAAATATTTAAAAAATTTTTTTGACTGAAGGCAAAATTTTGGCTCTTTAATAACGCATACCTGCATGAAATTAAAATTCCCTTTTCTCAAAAAAATAAAATGAATTAAGTGCAAATTGTATCGCGCGCTCCCGAACTACTTTTTTGTGAAATATTTTCATGTTTTGGTTCGTCTTTTCATAACAAATATTCAATACAAAATGTAATTTTTGAACTTAAAGGGAATTCGTACATTTATTAGTTACTATTGCCTTATCTATTTATTAGTAACTATTGTCATTAGTAGATTTTATGCATTTTTGACGTAACTGGGTCGGTACTGGACAGATTAAAAGAATTTAAGAATATCAATATACTAGTTTTAATTTATTAAAATCAATAGAGAAAGGAAAGATCCGCAGTCTAGTTATCAGTGCCGAATATAATTAATAGCGTCTGTCTGCCATACAGTGTTTGTACCTGTAATTAACTTAAACTCGGCTCGTTCAAATAATTAATGAGATACTGCGTTAAACTTTCTGTTTCATAATAGTTGAATTGTATTAGATTATTATACATAGAACATTAGCAATACCGCAGCAATGTCGATAATTGTTGGCACAAACACAAATCGAAATAGCCAATAATTGGCATAAACGCAAGCTTAATATTGTTCGGATACGTGTGTGCTTGTTAAACTGTCGAATGTATTCAGTGTTCTCGATTCGGAGTTCCATGAGAGACAATCTAATTTTTGATTACAGTACAACAAGTTGTTGGAGTCTTGTATCGAATGAACCTAGAGTTGCCTCCATCATGATTAATGTGTTTATCATTGCATATACAACAGAGACAGTTAAACGAACACGCTTGGTTAATTTTCTGTAATTATCTGTAATTATTACTGTAATTAGTATTTCAGCCTTTCCCACTGAAAATACGATTGCCGTGCTTCAGTCAAGAGCAACACTGAATTTCGATTTTCGCAGACTTCTCTCCTTACCACAAAAAATATTACGATTTTGATACATATTTTTCACAAAAGTTTACACGCTTACTTTCAACCACAGTAGAACCCCGATTATCCGAATCTTTCATATCTCGATTCTTCATTGTCTACGACACATTCCATGCGCGAACAGATCAGTATAAAATGCTCCACACGCAACACAATTTATCGTACAACTTGCTAAGGATTTAAGGAGATTCTGCTGTTTCCACAGATAGAAAAGAATTAATTTTATACAGTGAACTAACGTTTGAAAAATATTGCCGTTCAAGCATGTTTTCAGGGGTTCCGCAAACGAGTTCCGAAAGCGGCGTTCACATACCCACGCGTTTTCCGATCGCGTAAAAGGATTACAGTGATCAGCTAATTCCTAATCAACTGCCGGTTGCCAGAAAAGAGCAGCCCTGGTGGGGTGGTAAAACGCGGATATCAAGGATCAAGAAATTCGTCGGCTTTCTTACGGGCAATTCGTGAAACACGATTAACGGACGAAGTTCGTTTCGTTCGGGCTCGGTGGCGGCGGCTAAGCGTTAATGAACCATAGTTCGCTGATTCGACGATGATCATTCGGGAGTTAATCGTCCGCGCCACGAAAGCAATTTTGCCAACTCGACTTGTTTCGCTCGATAAGGTCTCTTGGGGCGATTGTACTTTTGCGTGCACACACACAGATATATATATACACGCAAAAGTACAATCGCGTATGTGTGTGTATATATATGTTAGAAAAATTGGTACGAACTGCCCTTTTCCAATGTTCTGGGGTAAGTGCTGAGCGGTCCAACACAGTCCTCTTACCAGAAGGCACCCTTTCCTTCCCCCACTCCGTGGCCAGATCCTTCATAAGAGCTATCTTTGTTCTTTAAGATAGCAGTACGACGTCGGGTCGTCTGCCATACTTAAAGATTCCTAACTTTCCAAACATGTGTCAACGAATGCGCCCCATCGAGTACCTGAACAACTTCGAGTTGCCAGACATCATCTGGGGTTTGTCCGTCGACAGGAACTACGGCTTCGAGAGGCTACGCGAACCCTCGACCCTACCATAAATTAACCGAAAGCGGACTAGCGTCGGGCTATCTGCCTCCGATTTCTTTCAAAAATAAACTGTCGCTAACATACAGTAGCTCACGAAAGTATTCGAACGCTTCCAATCTACATCGTTAACAAATAAAATACACTCGTTAGGTTTAAGTTTGCAAAATAAGATTGTAAGTAAAGACACATAGGAGTCTTGAGAATGTATAAGTAAAATTACAAAAAAATCTGACAACACATACAGGATTCACAGGGCATTGAGTATAAACATACCGTTGACGGACGTCACAAAAGTATTCGAACGCGTAGACAAGAAGCGTATTTCTAGTGATTGAAATGTAAACATTACACTTTAGTCGATTCCGAGACATCGTGTGGTTCATACAGATTTCGTAGAGTATAATCTTTCATAGTTATTCTAATCATGAGCCAAATTATTAAATCGAAGTAAATCTACGATACATTATATAGTAAAAAAGTCGAAAACTGAAGGTAATATTACAAACAAGAAGCGTACAGGACGTCCAAAGAAGTTAACGCCCAGAGAGGAGAAAATGATTATACGTGAAATTAAGAAAAATCCAAGCACATCTGCACCAAAACTTGTGGGGTTTGTTGCAAATAATTTTGGGAAAGATGTATATCCCGAACTGTGTCGTAGGGTTCTGCGGAGTAATGATTACCATGGAAGAATACCACGAAAAAAGCCATATATCAGTAAAATTAATAAAAAGAAAAGACTAACGTTTGCAAAAATGTATATTGATAAGTATATTTCATTTTGGAATAAAGTTATTTTCTCGGATGAAAGTAAGTTTAATATTTTCGGTTCGGATGGACAGCATTATGTGTGGCGAAAGTGCAACACAGCATTGCAAATACAGAATATGATTCCAACTGTGAAACACGGAGGTGGCTCAGTGATGGTATGGGGGTCTATGGCGGCGAATGGAACGGGAAATCTTGTTTTTATTGACGGAATTATGGATAAGTACAAATATCTGAATATTCTGAAACAAAATTTGAAACAAAGTGCAATTAAATTGAACCTATTGGATGATTTCTACTTCCAACAGGACAACGATCCTAAACATACAGCTGGGATTGTAAAGGAATGGATCATATATAATACCCCGCATACACTACAAACTCCTCCGCAAAGACCTGACATAAATCCTATAGAACATTTATGGGCCGAAATTGCAAGAAAACTTATGAATTTTGACATAACGTCCAAGGAAGTGTTAAAAACCAAAATAATAGAAATATGGAATTCCATTGAAAAAAAGACAACGGAAAAACTTGTATATAGTATGGAAAGCCGGCTAAGACACGTTATTGATGCCAAAGGAGGACCAACCAGATATTAACATCAAACAATTCAAGATTTATTCGTACGTTCGAATACTTTTGTGACATCCGAAAACGGTATGTTTATACTCAATGCCTTGTGAATCCCGTATGTGCTGTCAGATTTTTTTGTAATTTTACTTACACATTCTCAAGACTCTTATGTGTCTTTATTTACAATCTTATTTTGAAAACTTAAACCCAACGGGTGTATTTTATTTGTTAACGATGTAGATTGGAAGCGTTCGAATACTTTCGTGAGCTACTGTATATTACTAACCTCTAACTAATACGTGTGTATGTATGTGTGTATATGTATATATGTATGTGTGTGTGTGTGTGTGTGTGTGTGTGTGTGTGTGTGTGTATACATGCGTGTGTGGGTACCGCCACTCTGTGTGACTCTTTTCCGGGTCAGGCCTCGGCGTACTTCTCCTTTCGCCCAACAATGCCGACTTTTACAGTCAATCTCGTTCCGTCGGAATGGAGAGTTCGAGTTCCATTTCATCCGATGCTGGCAGAGCGTGTACGCGCGTTTAAGGACACGTTTAAGGACACTGATTGCAGGATTTCGCACAACTCCTCTCCCCCAAGTACGTATGCTCCAGGAGGAGAATAAAAAACGTGTAATGCCTCCCATTGTTCCAAATTTTTTCATTTAATATTCATTCATTCCTAAATGTATTAAACGTGGCCCTCGTGTGGCAAACGGAACGATAAGCACTTTGCTAATTATTTTATTGAGAATAAAGTCTCATTCAAGTTCACGTCTACTTTTGATATTCGAAGCTATCAGCTTGTCCAGCTACATTCTGAAGGTGTTTTACAATGAATACGTAATTATCTTGTAGCAATTACGAATCGTTGAACTAGCACAAAATTGTGTAAGTCAGTTGAATACACCGCCAGGGCACTTTTTTTCTTAATAATTTCAGGTTTCTAAAATCCGTAGTTTAATCGTGATGATTTTCTAGAACAGAAGAGGATGATAATAAAGTGTAAAGTGTAACATGAATACAGAGATTGCAATTCTGTGCTAAAATGCTAGTTAAATATCATTAAGATCATTCTCGACTAGAAACACAAAGAATTAAGGACTTCGATATCGGCTTCCACTTTCCCAAGAAAAGCCAGATAATATTTTGAAAACATCCTCGTTTGCAAGGTGTTACGATGAAAGTGATAAAGAAGGATCTAACAAATCGAAAGCGTGAAACTGTTCGGACTGGTGCTGCAGCTCGTCGGCTGGTATCAGTTGCATAGAATTGCTCTTGTAATGGATACCTAGCATCTCGTTAGCCGATACACAATATCATTTCCACGTATACGTTGCACCTCCGAATTCCCGTCTGCTCGCATCGATTCCTGGCACATTGAAATTCGTGACGAATTCCACCGTGAAAGTAACAGCAAATCGGAGGCGTCCCGGACGAATTTACACACAGTAGAAAATTCGCCCGGAACGTCGGGGGGAATTTTCGATGTCGCCGCGGAACGGTTTAAAGTTTCGAAATTGGAAATTGGAAACGCACACCGCAACCCCGTTTCCCTTCGCCCTATCCTTCCACCGCGACAGTATGTATGTAGGTCACTTAAGGCAAGCGCTTTCATTCGTCACTTCCTCGTATTCGTCGCGATTCGTTGCGCCCCGCTTTCCAGCTTACGCCGGAAGTCTTTACCAACTTCCACGTCCAGCCTTCTGCGATCTATACGTCTTCAAACTCCATAGTCGGATTGCCTCTATTGTGTATCCGCCGAGAAACTCGTCCGGGGCCGATGGTTGAATTTCAAATCAGTTTTTTGAATTTACTTTGCCTGGCTCTCTCGCGCTCCCTCGTCCCCGACCCCCCTCTTTCGTTAAATACCTCTTCGAAGGAGCTTCACTTCGATCGAGCTTTCCTCCGATTGGGCATTATTCAAATTGTACAGGGTGTTTAGTTGTCTTCTCCACTTTAACCCTCGGTTAATGGGCCTTTTTTGTAACAGTATAGTTGGCGATGCTTAGCACCATTCGCCGCTTCATTTTTCGACTTGTTAACATTACTCACACGGAGTATCTGATCCCCAGTACATTAATGATAATTCTTATTAAATTGTTTAGTCTACATATAGTCTGGAATATCTCGCAAGGAATTTTAGAAATGAGCTTTAACATTCGTAACATTCGCAACTAATAGACTAGATTGTAGATTTTTGTGCTAAATGCAAATTTTCAAGGTCTATTCCAAGACATGATCATTCAGGTTAATAAGAGAAAAATTAAAAGATAAGACATTAAACAGAAAATTACAAGGAAGAGGACAGTCCGACAACACATTGCACAAAGAGGAAGTAAATCGGAAATGAAATGTTAGAAATGAGTACGCTAGAATAGGGGATACGAGAAATACGAGTCAAGAAAAGATGGGGGCGATGCGAAGAAAGGAGCTACCGAATGCAGTCTGAGATTTTCAATAGTATCCTCTGCAATCATTCACAATGGAATATTATTCAGCGTTTCCTACGGCGAATTTAATAATCCGTATATAGACGATCAATAATATTATGCAATATTACTGTGTAATAATATTGCGCATACCAAAAATTGAATTCTGCTAATAATTCAATCTGCTTTGAAATCATTATTTTATTATGTGATCATTTCATAAATTCAATCAAGATTCAATGCTGTATTATAATAAAATTCGCAGGAAATCTGGACGAAAAGCATATATCAGTTGCATCTAGTGCTCCGGTAGTTCTATTGTCGAAATCATCAGCAGTCTCTTTTCTACTAGCATAGCGTCACTGTCTTCATCGCTTGAATACTTTATATTCAGAAGTACAGTAGTTTTGATCTAAAAGCCGAACCCACGGGTCCGTGCGCCAACGTGTAAACACGGACCTCGCATTTCATCATTCTGACATTCTGAGGAATTTGTTCCGATTGAATTTGCATATGTCGATATATCGATAATATCATTAAAATATCCTTACGAACACCTAGAAGGTATGGCAATAAGGTAAACTATAACAATTTTTTAAGGAACTGTTGTGATATAACTTACTTAAACCCTTCCCGTACTTTAACGAGCCTGACTCGTGATGAAGATTTTGGCACAAACGTAAACATCACGCGTAGGACTTGTGCACTGAAAATCTGCCAAACGTAAACGTCACAAGTCTGATTCGCAGGTATTTATATTTCGGCTAGTATTGCAACTGTTTTTGAGCATAATTCTGGTTTGTTTACCGTGGGTTGACCCCTACTGCTTGGGCCCGGATTTCGTCGAGCTAAATGGCACGGGAAGAGGTTAATATCTTGTTATAATACGTAAACTAATTAATAATATAACTTATTAATTAACTATCATTAGCCTAACAGAAATTCTTAAACAATAATACATAATAAAATAACGAAATAGAAATTGTTGTACCCCGATCAAATGTGGTAAAAATGACAGACATAAAAATAATATAAGATACATAAATAAAAATCTAAATGTAAATATTATAATGTAAATATTAATAAATTTACTTTAATTGTCATTAAAAAATTTTCAGAATTTACCTTATTTTCACACCTTCTAAGTGTATGTAACTTCGTAAGGATGTTTTAATGATATTATCGATACACATGCAAGTTCATTCGGAACAAATTCGTCGGAATGCCAAAAATATTGTCTCTTAAATTTTTCCCGTGTAACGTGCATTATTTCAAAATTGAGTAGAAATAAAGATTATGTACGTTTTCGCCAAATGGACCTACTGTAATCATAAAAAGAACCAGGTATATTCAAAATTACGTTATAAGTTATTACCATTGTCTATTTCATACGAACGCAGAGTTGAATTACAAAAATCGCGATGACTCGCTCGTCCGAACTTGTCCAATTCTTTCGGAACCCGGCCGACGAAGTCGAGCAGGCAGCTCGAAACTCTCGGGCCATCCGATGTGTCATGAAGTATCGCGCACCCGAATCGAACCCACCCGACTGTCTGCGACCTGACCCGACTATGCCTCCCAGTGGAAGGGTAGGTGAACTGACTAAGATCGTAGAGCTCCGTCCGGCTTATTGTTAGATCAAGACTTTACTGTACTACTTTTCGCATAAAATAGAACCGCGTGAATTGAAATCTCACGTAAAAATCGACGTAAATTGAGTAATTATTTAACACTAAACGTATCTGGTCTACGTTGCCGTATAAAAATGAAATGATTTAATTTATTCAACGATTTTTGTTGTAATAGAAGTGAAGAACTTGATTGAAAAGACGTATTTGGAGAAGCATGTTTATAATTTCAAGAATTGTAATACAAAAAACTTCAGACCGGTCTTTATAACCGGGGCTGTTAGGATTAATGTTAAAGAAGAATAATAGACTAAAAGAAAGTGTCGCGAACATCGAGAGAAAGTCTAATTTCTCACTGCTCGAGGAACGAATAATATCAAGGAATAGGGAAGAACAGTGTTGACGCGGGTATCGACTTGTCATAAACGAGAGACAGTATCGGCGGATTGCGTTGGAATCATCAAGTTAAGCTCTGGAAGAGCTGGAATCTTCTTTACTTAATCTTGCTCATTCTCCTGGTGTCAAATCAAGCTTTAAGCCGGCAGCAGCTCGCAAACGGGTTTGCGAGCCTGTCATAAATTAGACGTACGACGTACACCAGGATGCAGAACAGCTCCCGGATGATGTGCCGCCTCTAATACATCAACATTATAAGCTGTTTCACTCAACGGTCGGCGAATTACCGTGACAGCCGTGTCGCAAAGCGCTTTTCCGGTTCATTATCATGGAGATCTATTATTATGAACCGGGGAGCGACGGCACCGGTAACCGTTACGTCCCTCCAGCCGATAACAATCGATTCACGAGAAATATTAGAATTGATTCGGACGTCGATTTACCTGACAACAATGGCCGGAACGTGCGCCACTGCTGGCACGGCTCGTTAGCTTTCTTCTTTGCACGCGGATGCCAATGCACAAGCTGCTCGCCGAGTTTCAGTATTGTTGCATCCCTTTTATAATGAACCTGCCGCCACGCCGCGCCGCGTCGTGTTTCTCTTTCGCCTCTCCCCTTTCACCAATGAGCATCGCAACCAAGGCGTCGGCTATCGTCGACGATCATTCCAATTAATTAAAGCTTTAATTCCCGCCGTGCGTTCCCCGCTCAACACTGAGAAATTGCTTCTGCTGTGTTTCGCGGGCTGCTGTAATCGTAACGCGGAATATTTTCTTCTGAAAGTTGTTATCAATCCTTTTTTATACGTCTGCGAGTGTATCACGATACGACTGGTCGTATCAGTGCCCAGAAAGATCATACAAAATCAGGCTAAATTCATTTTATAACAATTTTTATTGTACTTATGGGGGTATTCTGGTTTTTCATTTTCAACAAATCGATTTCTTGTTCTTTGAATCGTACTACTGCAAACAACTGGAACGGACTCTTGTATTAACGCGATATAGTTCGTTAAGCTATGGTTCATTAAATTCAAAAATGAATGTAGAACAATTCGTTCCACATAAAACTGGTTTGTCCATTTATCGAAAATAACATGGCATACCACTGCGTTTAATTAAAAGTGGTACCACGAAATCTAATTAAAAACTTGCTTATAAATATTTTTTGTCAAATATAATTTCGTCCGTTGCAATTTAGTCGAAGTAATCAATAGACGTTACCGACGGATACACGAAATTTATAAATTATTTTATGAGCTTCAAAATTGTAGTGCATGTAATATATATATACTTTTGAGATGTTCGATTACCGTTTGATGTACTTCTGCCAGACATTTCAGCCTATAATCAGCAAAAATATGCATCTCAACTGAACATGCCATGACGTATTTAATTATGTATTAATTATACATTTCTCCTCTCGTCATATATTTTTAAATAAGTCTTGAAGCCAGTATCCACGTAAATATAAATTTTTGTGGACTAATTTAAAGAAATTTTAATTAAAAAGTTTATTAAAAATATGAGAAATTGACCGAGTTCGAAATAAAACGAAACCCTCACCAACCGTTTGTTAATTTGTCCATAATACTAAATTTGAGGCAATTAATAAATAAATATAGAATAAATGCATAATACATGCGGTCAAATTACAAGATGTAAAGGTCGTCGCACACCACCACCGCACCGCTGCGACGTTTCGACTTTGTTCTAGTGTGCGACGACCTTTAATGGTTAATATCGATTTCGATACCACGCTTATCAAAACATAAATCAGCATATCCGCGAATTGATGGTAAATAGGTTGCGATAAGCATCGATGCTTCCAGGAATTTTTTAAATGCACGCATTAATGTATCTGTCAGCTTGTTACCTCTTATAAAATTGTCCTCTTCGTCGAGCGAGTCGGGTTTGTGTTTTTAATTTCTTAAAGTAAAGGTAAATACCGTCGTATTCCCTCGTATTATTTGTTCGAGAATTAATGGCAAGTTGTTTATATTCCAACGATACATAGATGTACCAATATCTTCCATTTGAAAAGGTACTTCGGTATTGTCCCCACTGATGACTTTTCCTTTTCAGATTCCATTTCTGGTAATGCAGGCAATGACGTTTCCGGTTCCTCAGGTTCTTCGTTGATAAAAATTTCTACGCCCGGTTCGTGAGTTCTTTCCTCAAATATTAAACTCTGTTTTTCTAAATCCATCGACTCGATCATCCGTATAATTACTTCTTTAATCGAACCTGAAGAAGTTACATGTTTCCCATAAACATACGCATTATGATGGGATAAGTGTTTCTATTTTTTAGAAACTATATTTTTGGCTAAACTTTACTTTCGGAAACCAGACATTTTTAACCTTTTTTTATGTATTCCTATAGATTTCGGCGAGAAAATACCGAAATCCAACGGTGCAAATATAGGCAGCAAATTTTGGTAGAAAAAGACTTCCGACTATAAATGATAAAAAGCGAACTCGAATATTTGTCCAAGTTCATTTCCTCTTTGGATTTTAATATGTCAAAATTTAAGTTTACGATACTACATTTAACTGTGCTTTGCATTTTATCGTGCTTCCACGTTCGTATTTACCATACTATATAAAAGTTAGCAGTCTAATGATAATAAATTCAGTAGTACCCGGTTGAGTATAGCGGGACCCGGGTTTTTATCGGAACATTTGTCCGAGCAAAGTATTGGCTTTATTCAGCTCGCTTGTCTCTGAATTACTTGGGAGATAGAGTGAAAAATTGTGTTGCTGTATCTAGTACAGATAGAGCTACTCTCGTGGACATTTAGACACTAAAGTAGTAAAATTATGTGTTAATTTATTTGTCTTGATCGATTCTAAAACGATTAACATTTCCAGTGACACTTTATTCACCGTATTTTAGAAAGACGTATTATTATTTTCATAGATTTTTAATATGTGAAATGGAAACATTACACTTAAAGGAGCACTTAATTTTCGCTGAAAAATTTATTCATTTATTATGGCTTTGAAGGTTTTCCAAAGATTTTTTAACAAAGAACGTCAAAAGTCCTATAATCAGTAGTGTGGGAAGGTAAAAAATCAAGTGCAAATCATGCTTTTATCTTTTTATGTGAAATTCAAATAAATTTACAGGCGTCAAAATATTGTTCAGACTGAAATCGGGGATGAACAAGGGTGAAAATATAATTTAATTTTGTACAACAGTATACGTATATTGTTTTATTATATTGTTTTATGCGATGGTAACTTTCTTTTATTGCCAAACAATGGTTTATTGTTTTTCGTTAGAACCGTTTAGCAAAACGTCTCATAATTATTTATAACCGAAACGGGAGGGACGTAGTGGTCGTGTTCCAGACTTAATGGACGCGAATTTTGCCCGCATCTATATGACAGCGGTGGAGGATAGAGGCGTCGATAATATCGGCATGGCGTTCAATAAAAAGTTTGCATGCTTGGAAAATATACAGGATGTCAGCGAACTGATGGTGTAACCTGGAACAAACTGAAATGCGAAAAACAGAATCAGAAATATACAACAAAAGTTGAACCTGGCTTGTTGTGTATCCTGGAAAAGCTGCGTTCGACTTTCGTGTTGGTTTTTTAAACCTCCCGTTTATTATAACCACTGGCCGAGTCAAAATAACTTCCTATTTGTTTATTTACGATTATATTGAAACTATAAAAAAACTTTTATGAGAAATTGTTTTAATGATCGTCCTCAATCAAGCATATTGTAATGAAAAACGTACGTAATCTTGATGGCGATGTTTAGTAGGATTTTCTTTAACTAATTATATACCACTGAAAACAATATATAGAAATTATTTATTCAGTCAAACAATATTCTGAAAATGTATTCCATTAGTTATCTCGGGAACGGATGAAGAACATATGGCTCCAATGAATATGTTGTTTAATTCAAAGTGGCGCCGCGATACCTAACTGAATATTGTTTACAAACACTTTTGATTACATAGATATGATTTCGTTGAAATTCGGCCACAACAATTAATGCACACTACTGTTGAACAAACACAGTTTTTAACGTATTTCATTTGCTAAAAAATGCTACTGTTGGATCGTTGATTTTCGCGTGTTTCTACCAGGTATTTCAGTTATTAATTAGCAGAATGTACAATCTCAGCTGAAACGAAATATTCCATGTCATAATTAATGATATTTACCGTTAAAACTGTAATGTCCTCGCATGTCCTTCAGAACAGTGCTTGAAACGAGTATTCACGTTAATACTACCGTTTATGCATTAATTTAAAGAGATTGAAGTTAAACCGAAATCTTACCAATTGCTTGTTAATTTGCAACGAGCGTAAATACAGATAGTAGATATTGAAAAATTATTTTGAAAAATGAATGTACTGTAGATTTCAAGATTGAAACATCAGTTTCAAAACAACCCCCTAACAATGTTTTGTAACTGTTTCGTGGAACAGAAAGGAGGAATAAATATAGTTTTATCTATAGTTTTAATATAGTTTTAAATATAATTTTATAAACTCGCAATGGTGTACTTCATATTGTCACGAATTTTGTATTGTTAATGAAACGTCCAAAAAGATATATCCAGTTTTAGAGGGTTGTCGTAAAAGGGAATGTTTAATTAAATAGACTACGGGTCTTTGTTCCAGATTTCATAGGTTATTATTCGACTGTGGATGTTTATGCAAAATAAAAATTTACTACCTGAATTGCAACAGACTGGAGTGAAATAGAAAATTTTCTTTCTTAATATGTTTAATAGATTGAAAATGATGTAACCGTATTTTAAAATTTTGCTAATATTTTTACTGTTTTAAAATACGCCTACCCATTTTTGTCATAAATCCATAAAATCTGCAGTCTAGTTACTATTTAAACAATGAAGCGAGCATATTATTCACATAATTAGTGACGCCATAAAGGAAGCATAATTTGTAGATTTAAAGTGTAAAGCAAAAACCGGGTGAAATAACATCTTTGGATCTTTCGTGCAACTATTTCCGAGGAGCGTACCAGGATTCAGTAAAGGGCCAGGACATTTTCTAGCATTTCTTTCGCAAAATAAAAGGGAGAAAAATAAAAGTAGAATTTGGAGAAAATGGAAAAGGATGAAATGAGGAAACTGAGAGAATGGATGCGTCGAAGAGGATGTAAAACTATAATATTGCTGCAGAGAGTAGTGGAATGCACGAGATACCGGCTGAGGGAGAGAAAAGGATTTTCGCCGAGGGTTTATGTGAACATGGCTTTGGCCGGTCCTAGCCTTGTGCAAACGCATGCACAAACACTTGAGCCCATGTTTTGGACGACGTGGTACACGCAGGTTTACCAACATCACGGTTGAGGAGAGCAGACGAAACGTGCCTCTGAGTCTCCGAGCTTTTAAATCTCAACAACCGTGTCTGTCCTGATATGGCAGGTTGGAACGGCTGGATCAATCGACCACCAGGAATAATGAATGTTGAATGAGTAGCGTTATTGCTCGTCCTGCATGTACAGGGTGGTTTAAAAATGGATACCGTCACTTTAGATTCTGAATTTGCATTACCCGCTGGTCCGTTGCGTGATCCCAAACGACCCATAATGCATTTTCCTTGTAGTTCATTTTCGGCTTTTGTTTTGCATTTCGTTCAACTTTTAGCTGTACGCTTTTTACTCTCGCGTGGCGAAACTCGTCATCTAAGGAAATAGAAAATGGGTACTGTGAAATTTTTCATTAGATCTCCTGCATTTTTTAGTGTTCCTTTCACCGCGATAAATGCTTAGCTATAAAAATTTAATAACTCTATCTTCTTCTATCTTCTTTCACATGGAATTAAATATTTAAAAAGTTGTTTTTACTAAGGCAAGCTTTAATCTTGCAAGTTACAATTGTTGATTTTTTTTTTAGTTATGTGTTTTTATTACGATAGACGATACATTTTTAGATGTACACTTCTGAGACACGGCGTATGTATGTTGCTGTTCCGAGTGTATATGTATTGGTCAGTAGTCGCATAAGCACATAATTTTGTAAAAAACGTCAAATGGTAGAAGAAAAGCGATCGGGTTTCGAAATATGGTGAAAACAAATTGAACGAGGTAATCAGTTTTTGATTGGACGTTGAGGAATATCATAAATAATTTATGTAAATTCTGAAAACCATGAATATTATCCTTTCACAAGAACAAACCATCTGACAATTTGAACCGGATATACAAATTTTCCTCCTGCTTTTTTTTTCGAAATAATAGTTTGAATATTTAATAAACTTTGGTTTCCTGGGAATACTGCAATACAATTCTAATGAATTTTAAAATGAAATTATTATTTAGGAAAGTACGAAAATTATTCTTCTAAATCAAGAAAAGTGGTTTTTAATTATTCAAAAATAAAATTTTTTTTTGGTGTGCAATCAAAAAATATTTCACGATTGTGCCATTTAATAAGTATCGATCGACTCTCAGAATTCGATATTTTCAGTTTACAATGCGAACTTGAAGCAATCACTTTTGGAAGAGACTATTCAAATATATTTCAAATTAGCTCAAAATTTGTGTTCAATATTTCTCGGTTTGAAAGCATAAAATTTCCTATTATGTGTTTGTCGATAAATGGATATCGGAAAAGTTCGTTGGCTCATTATTCAACAGGAAATGAAAATTTCCGGACGCCAACTTTAAACGACGTTCCACATTTATCGTATATTATATCGTACTCTTAATGTAGATGTGAGAAAACTGTCCAACGACCGTCATTTACAGCGAAGCAAATTACAGCGTATAAGTTGCTAAGAAATAAAATCCTAATAATTCCAGAAGTCGGTCGATTTTCAAAAATAAATTTGTTCAGCTTCTATTTGAAAGATATATCATTGAGAGCGCTGCGCACATAAAATACCGTAAATCAGTCTATGTATTTTAGCCTGTTTGTGGTTTATCGAGTGCTGCACCTTACGGTCACAAGTTAAATGTGTGTTTACACGAGAAATTTCCGCTTTCCGTGTTTACAAGCAGGATCGTGTCGAGCAGCAGCAGTCTGCCAGTTGTCCGATAGGGCCGTTCGGGAGCGTCGCACTCGAAAGTCTGCGTGTAACACGTTTTCACACCTCTCTCTTCATGGTCCCCCGTGAACCACCGTCGTCCTTGATACCAGCCGATATTTTGAGCATCTGCTGTAACCCGGCTGCATATAGCTCGTATCTCGAAAGAAGAGACACGTGGCATGCTCGTCGACGAACGTCTAGCAACGTTGTCGTGTCGCAAAATATAGCGTTGTGTCTCTTTCAACCCTTAAACTCGATCGCATTCCTCTGCCGATAAAGCAAACTTGTTTGCTCACCCGACGATCCTTCACGTTTTAAGACTTCAAAGTTTGCACTGCATTTTTTAGCAAGTTCTTTATTACGAGGTGTTTGTCATGCGATAGGCACTGGCCTTTCTAAAATTATGTGCGAACTCCGAAGTTTTTCAAACTTCCTGGGAAAAAATAACTGTCGAACCAGCGAACTCCGGCCATTAAAACTTACATTTTTGACATTTTCTCGTCAACATCTATAAGATTGTGCAAAAAAAGTTAAAAACGTTTGGTCCCCCAAAGTGAAGTTCAGTCTTCTAGTATGCTAATTATGTTAAATTCGTAGAAGGGAATATGTAAATTGTAATATCGTAGTTTACAGGAATAACTAACTCGATTTTACGTTGGTTCTGTGATTATTCATTTTAATCCTTCTTATTTGTTTGAGTATCATACAGACGACTTTTATCAGTTTTCATGAGCTCAATATAGACACGAATCCCGATTTTTTTCTCGTCACTCTAGATTCTCGTCGATTTCATTTTGTCAATCCAAACGAAATCTACGTTTCCACTTTATTTTCACGGCTTCCGAGGGGAAAAAGTCCACTGTATCACGAGGTATAGTTACGGTTTTCCTCGAATATACGATATTCGAGATGGATTGAAAAATATCCGAGAGAATTGGTGCGTTAAAGTGTCTCGCTCTCGTTAAACATTGTTTAACGCTGAAATCATAATCCAATTTTTTAGTCTACGATTATTAAAGATGCATTTATGAGGAATTTATTCGATAAATTTATTTCTTTCAAGACACAATGAATATCGTTAAAAACGTGGATAAACTTATTGGGAATTATAAATTTAGTGCGAAACGCGTTGAAATGTTTATAATGAAAAACCAATAGCATTGTAGGTATTTCTTGAAAAAGAACTTCCGTATTCGCGTGTATCGCTTGAGAATCAGTCAAAATCGTTCATCGGTAATTGAAACGCGAAATTGGTGATGGATAGCGTTATCAGATTACTGCGGAGATGTTAGATAGCATGGGTTGCAAACAGATAGATATCGTTACGTCGTTCATAATCGCGAGCGAGCGCGCGCGCACGGTCGTATTTTGTAAGCGCAGCTTGCAGCGTGCATTAAATCCGTAAAAGATGTGTATGCACGTGCTGGTGGGTATACGCATTGTTGTTCGACACGATTCTCGATTCTGTACATGACGATCCATTCTTCCGCGGGACAGAACGATTTGTTAAAGTGAAACCGGAGAAACGTTTTAGAATCCGCCCGCATTTCCAAGCCTCCCGTTCGCCACGCCACCCCATTTCCTAGAGTGCGACTAAATCGTCAAAGATCGTTTGAACATCTTTCAAGAAGTACCGAACGCAGTCCCGGGAAAATGGACTGCACGGATGGCGAAACCGGGGGCGGAGTTTGAAGGGTTGGGGAGAACAGTTTCAGCATGACGAAACGGGAAACGAGATTTGCTTCGACGGCAGACGGCGCGATAAAGTTTTAACAGGTTTAGTTTTGAGGGGAGAATACACGCTGCGACGGCTAATGTATTATATTGTGACAGTACATAATACATGGCCTGTTTTCCTCATAGAATTCTTTTTCACCGCGACGGATCTTCCTTCGCAGACCAGACAAATTTTTGGTCTCCGTCTTGAATAGGTACGTTACTCAAACGAACGCTTTTTGTATAATAAGAGAAATGCTTCGTCTTACAAAAAAAAAAAAAAAACGGAATAAGTGAAATGTATAAAGTTACATTTGGTACAATAAAATCTTGATCTAAGCCCAATCCTCGGTTCCGTGATTCGACACAGATCGTGTAGAGCGACTATTTTATTATTATTATTATTATTAATATTATATATCGTTTACTTTAAAGTGGTTGCATTAACACCTAGGTCATTAGCGACCACATGGTTTACAATCGAATATAGAAGAGAAGGTTACGGTTAATATTTACATTGTGGCGGGGTACAGCCAAAAACAAATAACAGTTTATATATATCGATAGATTTGTCCTCGCTTAAATTTGTCTTGAGGTCATTATCAATGGAAAATCTGGATCGTTGTGAAGAGAATTTAGGACATTCGAGTAGGATATGTTGGATGCTGTTGGACACGGCGCATGTTGTACACTCCGGTGGGGGTTTTTTTTTGTGACCGCGTCGAACGTCGAAAAGGACAGCGCGTGTAAACACGGACTGCGCGGCCGAAGGCGTACTATTGTACATACCGTCAGTTGAATCACTAAATACAGTTCAAATTATATCATGTTTAGTGTCATTTTAATTAGAAAAATGCTACGAATAAGTTGGTGAAAGTCCCATAAACAAAGGAGGAAAAATAAAGAAGTTTTGTAATTGGACTAGTAGTGGTTCACACCGATATATTCAATCCGGTATCGAATTACGCGGTATGTTTACATTTTACACTTCTCTGGCACCTCTGCTTCAGCCCTTCGCGAGGAATACGCGCAGTGGAGGGGATAGGCGAACTAAGATCGTGTAGCTTCGTTCGGTTTAGGTCAAGACTTTACTGTCTTGAATTTAGAGGAAGGGGTGGTAATGTGGCACCCCAGTTTTATATTTCTTTGCAAGATCTGATTCATAACTTAAATTCATTTGAAATTTACCTAAAATGTAGGTAAACTGATAAGGTTACATGCGATGAAACACGGAAGTAAAAGACAAATAACTTCATTGAAGCCACAAAAAAATTAAGGTATTTTTGGACATCTTACAAATGAAGGTATCATATTAGAAATTTATACGGTATACATGAAGCAATTTTTCCTAATTATTGTTAGGGAAAAAGGATTCATTAAACAGCTGCTATTTTTTTACTTTTTCGAATTGTTAAAAAATTGTAAACTACGTTGACGCAGAGAATTTTTATTTGATATGAAAACCCGCAGTCTAATTGTACATTTAAATAATAGTAACGCGTGACGGCTGGAGCGAGTGTGTTACCGTTTAGTATTTAGAGTTTCAAAAGTGTTCGAAATTTTAAAGTGGATCTCGACAATCCTCGAGTAACAGAAGGTTTTGTATATGCATATACATTTGTATATATATAACATAGCGTTCGGGACTGAGTGCCCGCACAACTAACTTGTAGTTGATGGTCCGGAAAGTTTAGCTTCTAGGTTTGAAATGTAATAATAGGGATTACGAGATTATATGTATATTGTTTCGGCTAGCTAGAGAATCACTCGCAAAATAACAACGCGACCCTATACGTATCTGCTGTCTTCGAGTTGCTGCTTGGAAAACTCTGAGTTCAGTTAATTTCTATCCAATTTTCTCGACATATTTCAGGTAATATTTGTAATGAATATACTGCAAATCTGTATACAAAATAAAAATGTTCTGCATCGATTGCAAGAAACAGCACTAGAATAGGATATTTCAGAAGTTTGTTGTTTCCTGAACAATTAATTGTAAAATCTCTACGCTTAATCGAAGCTATTATATTATCCATCTATCAAGAACATGTTTGAATTTTTCAATCCGAAGCACACGTTATGAACAAAATTATGTATAAAAATTCTTTTATTCTTTCTTTACGGTACATGGATCTAATTTTATTTCAGTTGCTAATTGAAACATGTATGAATTCAATTTTGCCTATATACATAACTCAGTACATGTACTAAAAAAAAAGTAGGATGTATCTACATTGCTAATCTGACTTGCCACTTTAAGCCATGAAATTTTGATATATTGTTCGATTCGAGAATGGTGTCAGTTCACTCAACATGGATACGTTCCCGTGTTCCGAAAGTAATTTGAGAGTGAAATTCAAGCTGGCACACACCATTAGCATACTACACTGACAATTGAGTCTTCCAGATATACGCGTGGCATTGAAATATTAAATGTGACATTATCGATTATAAAATCGTAGCATGGCATTGTTGTAGTGAACGCAATATACCCTTCATTCGGAATCACGGTGTATCGTGAGATTTGGTGTCAGTGCTGTCTGTGTCTCTGTGCATCAAGAGTTTCTGCCGGCGCAGCGCCCACCGGGAAATACCGGCTGAGGTATCGAAAATCTCAGGGGTGTGTTGTCTGCTGTCGAATTCAGCGAGCTAAGATACACTAGAGAGCGAATATGTACTGCCTATGTATGCGTCTACTCGCATCACCTTATTTTTCCAAGTAAATGGCATGGTTCTATTAGTGTTGATAGCAATCAACAAAAGTAGGCGCGTGTTCTGTTTTAGCTCAGGACCAGCTACAGTTCGATTATCCATTTTATTTACTTTATGCAGGCTGCAGAAGAAAGGGGAAGGGAGAAAGGAGGGAGAAAAACAAAGAATAGTAAAGTGTGCAGTAGAGTAGATACAATGGCGGCCATATACTTACAGTAACGAGCAAAACTGAGTCTACACTACTTGAAGCAACATAACTTTTTAAAAATTAGATCAAATGACTTGAACAGAAGTTAGACGGATTAGCTTATTAGACGAGGTGTAAAAAATTTTTGAAAAAAATTTGAATTGGTTGGAATCGCAAAAGAAATAGTAAAATTTGGTTTTTTTAGCTTTTTTATCTGAGCCGGTATTGAAAATTTTAAAAATGTATTTGATTCGCTCGAATAAATTATATCCATGCTGAAAATTTCACCGATATTGGTTAATTCGTTTACGAGTTATAAACGCTTAAAAGTGGAAAAATTGCCATTTTTCACGATTTCCGACTTAAAATCGCACTTTTAATCGTTTATAACTCGTAAACGAATTAACCAATATCGATGAAATTTTTAGCATGAATATAATTTATTCGAACGAATCAAATACATCTTTTAAATTTTCAATACAGGTTCAGATAAAAGAGCTAAAAAAACCAAATTTTACTATTTCTTTGGCTATGACTTATGGCTATTAGTTATATTATATTTGTATTGCTTATACGAAAGTGTTATTGTTAAATGTTGAAGGACTGGTTAAAGTTAAAGTTAACAGAGGTATTCGCTAGTTTCGGAACTGTCGAAAGCATTGAGCATTCTCTGTTGTAACTCTAAAATTCCGCTACACTAGATGAGTCAAGGATGTCGAAAGCTCAGTGATTACTGATACCTACGCAATTTCGAAGTTGCTCCAGCTTGTTAACATCAAACCTGACGAGTCCGTGATCAATACTGTTGCGACCCTCAACTCAGCAGTGACATCAATTTTCAAGAGTTCAAAATCGACTGCCCTGTACTGTAACAAGTTTTGAACGCCAAAATTTGCTCCCGGGATTTTGACTGGTGATTAGACCGATTGGAAACTTCACCAATACAAAGGATAGACTAACTGTAAATACACGAAATGTACAACACCCAAGCGACAATAAATTCTCAACTATTCAACCACTAATCGTTCAAATCTGATGTAGTATTTTTGTGAAACTTTTCTATCGTTTAAACATAACAATCTATTTCAGATTATAATTGATAAATTAATAGATAAATTTCTATTTATACTCTGCTTCTCTCGATCGATGCAGACAATTTCTATTTTGCATGAAGATCATCAGTCTAGTTTTAATAATAAATATGTAGTTTAAGATATTGATAGTGGGTACCATTATTTTATGATGATTTTGTGAGATATTTGGAAGTCTTGTTTTACGTGAATACTTGAAGTGAGTGCGCATAGATTTTCGTTGAAGACTATACAACCTCCCGCAAATATCAAGTATTACTTTGGAAATAGTTTAGAACAGGTTCCATGAATTATTCAGTAACGTTGAGTTTCATTGACATCTCAAAGTCCGAGCTACTCTGGAATTCCGTCAATTACAGTTTCTTGTTCGAAAGACTATTTATACGAGTGAGCAAAGGAGGAATCTTTGCGACGGCGGCGGCGGTGGAGATTACGTCAGGCGTCAGAGGGTTTATCATTTCTCGCGTAAGTAATTTCAAGTTATTGATCTATGCAAATTTCGGTCGTGTTAGTAAACTCGAAGGAACCCCTATAATCTTTACGCAACGTATCTCGAGGTACCTTCAGGAAACTGACTCACTTGCCGTCACTTAATTACATATTTTACGCATACATATTATGCTGTTAATCCTGTTTGCAGATTTGAAACGCTAACACGATAGAATCTCCATTAGAGCAGAGTAGTTAAAATCGCAGAGAGGAAAGATACATGCGTTTTTGGTACAGAGGATCGTTTGCATGAAACTGAATACTATGTTCATGAGTATTTCGTACAATTAAAGTCGGTGTTAGATTCCTGAGCAAAAAGATAAAGAATGATCGTCGTTTGTCTTGCACCCACGAAAACATTCATTTAAACTAAAAATATTTAAGTTTCTCTTTGTACATCAAAAGTGCGTAGAGGAAAATAGCATATTACGGGGTGGGTTCAAATGATATAATTAGTTACAGTGTTTTGTTCTTATACGCAAAAAGAAATTCGCATATGAGCCGCTATTAATGCATTGAGATTCTCTATTTTCAAATAAAAAATTATTGAAAAAAATCATGTTCGAGACTTGATCATTATAAAACATGTTAGGGACACCATGTATTATTTAATATAAATTAGTTCACAGCATATGGAAATAGAATATAAAATCGCCGATTGATCGGATATTCAGTTTCTTTGTAATTCGCATTCAAAAATCGTCTTTTCGCCATTACAATAATGAAACTCATTCGAAAACACAGTCTGCAGCGATGGTGACGATTCATTCCGTTGAATAGGTTCCAGCATTAGCAGTATGTATAGTAGAATTACGTCCAAACGGACCAATGCATCGTTTGGCAACGGTTAACGCCGTCCGCAAAATGGCACGATACTTCCAAAGTTAAAAGCGATGAATCATCAACACGAGTAGTCCGGAGAAATTGTAAAACTTCAGAGTTAGTCTTCGTTTGCGCATTTGCAAGGTAACATTAACTTCGAACTGTAACAAGCTTCGGTAAACTACTAAGTTTAAACGAGCACTTTATTCTCCTTCATTTTGTTTGATCCTTTTCAATGGTATTCATTCCACGTTGGAGGTGTAATTTGATATGTACGTACAGTAAAATAATGTGACTTGCAGAAGCCCCATTAGTCAAGTTTTTGGTAAAATACATGGGAAGAAAATGGTTCGATAAATCGAATTATTTATTTAATGTCATACTTTCAGATGTAATTATTCCTTAATTCTCCAAGGTTATCTCCCGAAGGTTTTCAGCAGCTTAATGAATAAAAAGTGGATATTCCAATAAGAACTGCAAGGATTGGAAATAAGTAAAAGGGGGAGCAGTCTGACTCATAAAATGGAAAATCTCAAGATCCTAAAATTTGGCAGACTTTATGACAGTTCGAAAGTTAATAGTTATAAAGTATAATTACGCATCGTCTATAATAGTTCGTCGATCCCAAAGCTGCAACGCGATTTGTTCGCCAGCTCCTTCGTGCGATCGTAAAATATTCCAGCAGGAGAAATATACGAGTCGGACAGAACTGGCGTCGTTAAAATGGTACGAGGGTGGCAAATATAAATAATGCGTTACTTGCGCGGACCAAGCCAAACGAAGTCCGTGTATCGATCATGGCAAAGGAAGAGGAGGCGAGGATTAACTTTTTTGCTGTGGCACGTTTTAATTAAAAATTGTCCGGTTCGCGTAGCGCCGAGAGCTATTTTTATATGTCGATAGCTGTTACTTTAACTCTTTGCGGTCGTACGTTCGCTCTCAGTCCTCAAAGCAAAGAATTATTCCGTTCATTACGAGAAAAACAGTAGAAATAGAAAAGCCTTTTTCTACGAAGACCGTCGGTATACTGCGAATTTTTCTATATATATAGTCTCTACTTGACAAATGTCCCAAATATCTAGCCTATAATTGTCCCAGAAATATCCCTAATACCGTGGGGTATACCACATATCATCGGAATTATATCATGTTTGGTATCATTTTCATTAGAAGAATCCCACGAATATGTTGGCGAAAGTCTCATAAAAAAATAGTGAAAAATAACGAAGTTTTGTTATTGGATTAGTAGTGGTCTCCTGGTCTCGCACGGATATACCCGACCCGTATTATGTTTAAACTCCTCGACGACCTCGGAGGACTCTTGAGCTTCGCTGTCCTGTTAGACGATTGACAGTGTATCCAAAAATAGTATCTTCCTGCCGATAATTGTCTCTGGCCAGACCCGTGTTTTGGACTTGAATTAAGTATGACCACAAAGGATTAATACTCTGAGGAATATTCTGTCTTCTAACTGGTTATTCTCAAATTATATGGTTATATAATTTGGGCAAAAATATTCTCCGACGTATTTCATCCGTACGAATTTTTCTATTTTCCTGCATATTTTGCGATTGTTGTAGCAAAAATTGTAAAAATCTAAACACATAACCAAAAATTTCTCGTTGTGGTCGAAACGTATAAATTGATTCATTATTAGATTGTAAAAGTTTATGTCAATTTACAATCACGTAGACAAATTGATGAAAACAGATATTCACTAAAATTGTCCTGCTTTTGTAAGTGGTTTCGACAGTGAAATAAAAATAAAATCAACTGCATTAAATTCCGTCGCGGTGAGTTGCTATTTCTGGGTTGCTATTTCAATCGTACTTTTCCGATGATGTTTCAGGGCAAATGTCTAAATCAACAATATCAAACTTTCATTGTTATTTTAGATGTATCCTAAACGCTTCACCTCCATTTTGTCAGGTCAGGTATCCCCGTAATTGGTTTCAGTAATTAATGAAGCTTTATGTGAAAGCATAATTTCTTAAATCCTCCTAACACTTCTCTCTTATGTGTAACGTGAGCCTCGACATTTTTAAATTGCCAATTTAAGTATCCATTATGTTTTACAATATTAATTCCCTTTTTACTCAGCCAAGCAATATACACGCATTTAAAATTGTTTAAAACTAGCACTAGTGCAGAACTGCCTTTTAACGTACATTTCGAATAAAACATTTAAAATAATAGGGAGTTGTTGGGAACAAACTTGAAAAGAAATTTCGAGTTCAAAAGGGTTAATTTCTGACTACGATGTAGTACATGAAAATTAACTTTTGAGCTGGGGGGGTGACGGGTTAATTCATCATTCGCGTTCAACACACCCTTTCACAAACTTTTCATTCTCTTTTTCATTCAACGAACAGCTTTTTCACTCCACTGTATTATTCGTGTTAGTGAAAACCATATTGTATTTAGGTTGATTATTCGTGAATTTTCGTTCTCTGAATTTCACTCGTCTGGTGTTACGAGTTTGTAAGTACAGAGTTCTTAGAATTGAAAAATCGGCTGGTTGAAAGGTCGATATGTGAAACAAAAATTATTTAAATCCGTAGTTTCGAAACGAGCGAGTGTCTTTTGAAATGCGCTCGACTGTTCCGCCGTTTAAGCTTGCAGTGAAAAAGACGGCGATAAGCTTCCCGGATTTGATGTAAAGGAGGCGACACCCCTTTCGGAAGAGAGATCGCGGTGACATTAATTAGGAAGTCACTACGACCAAGCTGCATTAAGTAAATGGGCCCCAGTCCGCGCAGATTGCTTCCATAAAAGACTCGTGATCGTTTGTTTTCCTCGTGGAAGTTTGCACACGATGTTTGGCCACGAGCATTTGCAGGGTGAACAAATTACGTTAAGCGCCGGTACGCCACCAGCGTTGTCTTTCTTCCACGCAAGCTCTGTTAACCGCACGTTTTGATGATGTTAATTTTTTAATTGCAACAGCGGAATTTTTCCACCGGTGTCGAGGAAATACCGTTTGCTGACCGCATTTTTAATCTCCACCTTCGAGGAACTAGTTTACACCCAGCGAGATTAAATTCCAAATTTGCAATACAGAAATTGCGTATCGACGCAATAGGAGTCTTTGCAATGTTATGAATTTGAAGGCAGCATATTTTTTTAGTATTTTATCATATTCAGATATCATGCACTGGTCCAGAAGCGTTAATAACTTACCATCAGAAAATAATGTAGAAGTTTCGATCAAAAGAGTATACTGCTAATATTGTAATTGTAGTATGCAGTCGCTAACTATAGTTATTCATGGCCACCACAATACGAAAAAAGCAATAAAAATTCTGGTTGTAGATGTTGGAATTTTGCTTTCGGTTTATTGATATGTAGATCTAATTTTATACGTCCAGACTCTTTCTCCATATTCTCATTACACTGTGTAACCAATTCTAACTTCTTTAGATTTATCATTTTCAGTACAAGTTTTTAATATTGAAGGTAGAATTTTTGTGCCTCTTTGTAAAATGGATTGTCTAGAAAATTATATTATAAGAATTTATGAAAATTGGCAGTGATTCCTATTTTTGCTAATTTAATAAAAATATAATCACAATATTTTTTAGTTGAATGTCTTTGGATTATCTATAAATTCATGTAAAAATCTAAGGAAAATAACGGTTCTACTCTGACTCTTATACATTTTTGCAGTATTTAATTGTATAAAAGGAACTGGTACAAATACGCACATGGAGGAGATCTTGAATGGATGACTGTGTGCGTGTGTCAACGTAGAGTGAGTCATCTGTAATGTAAACCTATTTCTTATTCGTGCTGTAGCATGATTCTAATGGAGTGAAAAAGCCTTTTGAAAAATATGTAGAATTTCCTGTTTCATATTTTATCTCAAGTAGGTACAGAGAAGGATAAAGAGTAAATGCTTAAATAAAAATTGCAGTCGCTTACATTTGCAAAACTGCAGCGTCGCTGGCGTTATATCATATTCGCAAATTTGGTTTCTCTAAATCCATTAATTTGGAAGAAAGAACATTTTCAATATCACTTTCCGAATTTATTTTATTATCCAAAAAGTGTAAATACGGATTTCAAATTACCTAATAGAGATATAACTTATTTAAAAGGAGTATTCATGCATTTTGCAATTAACTCTTTGTATAAAGACTTTAAGACAATTCCTGTTCTGATATTCTTTTGACAATTCTGATATTCTTTTGAAGGGTTGGTTCTATCCCACAAGGCCGTATTATGGCATCAATAAACAATAGGTTTGCTTTATGGTTGTTTCATTCTACCGGCACACAGAGATTTCTTATTTTCTGAATCCCTCAATTCTCGAACCTTTCTTGTAAGAATCGGAATATGCGTTGTTCGATTATTTGATTTGAACAAAATTTTAGCAAGAAGCACAAAACATAATTATTAAGAGGAAAATTATTGATCGTGAAATTTCATTGAGGCGCCGTTCTTTGCAGTTCAGCAAATATAATTAACGAATGCAGTGTGAGGATTTGCTCGCGACAGGGTTTATGACACAGAAATTAATGCACCATCTTTAAAACGAATGAAACGTCATATCATAAAATCAAGCTGAAGTGAACATAATGGCCTTGCCAGATGTGCATGATGTAGTCCCAAATTTCAGGCACCTCGCCTCATTTCACCTCATATTAGCATATGAGCAGTGGAGTGAGGTAAGTGGAAGAAAAGAGTGTAACTGTTTGAATCTTTGAATAACAGCTCCCAGTGAATGAGCATAAAACTTATTGAACGAAAAAATAAGATTTATGATGCCCTTATCACCTTGAAATTTCCACAGTAATTCTATTGTAAGTACTACAGGAATTATAATCTTTCATAATCTGTTATATTAGGCAATATATTAATATATTAGTTTATTTAGCAGTTGTTCGAACGATTTATTTTTCAATTTTGGTTTCTAATATTTTCAACTGATAAATAACGCAGAATAAAAGAAATAAACTACTATATCTTTACATTCAGTTGAGGAAAACTTTAAGTGTCAGACGCTGGGAGAACTTCCCCTACTGTAGAAGTCTATCGTATAAGAGACCAGGCTTCTACTTGTTACTTGACTAGGTCAGAGGAAATGCTGGTGCCTAACCGCAAAATTCGTCCACAGAGAAGCCTCGGGAACTCTCGATGCTCGCGGTAGAACGAAATCTAATTCCCGTCATGACGCCTCCGCGACTAAGGGAGGCCTCGAACCTCGAACGAGCCCAACTAATTAACTCTCTACCGCGGAATGTATTTGTGTGGCTTACTGATGGTTTTGTTGTTCCGCTCGCTGTTCCGTGGAACTCGCTCACCAATTTCTATGGGAGTCCCCACTGTGAGGCAGGAAACAACGGGAGATTTTATCAAATTTTTTTCAATCGGAATTCCTATACAATACCCGAAGACCTATCGAACGTACTGTACGAATTCCTGCTGGTCCGAATGGTGAATATTTGTTTTCCATTTTGTTTGCTCTAGCTTCAGTACTCTTTTTGCAAAGTCAAGATAGCACACGCGTGCTATCTTTAATTTCTCGCGTTATAATTATGGTACAGGAAATGTGTCAATGATACAGAAAGACTACCTTGTACTAATATATAAACATAACTTTTATTGACTTTTCTTCAACGAATTTTCGTTGTAAAAATACAAATACCCAAATGAATACAGACAAAATGATAGCACATCTGAAAAATATTCCATATTATATAAATTTAAAATAAACAAATATGAAAATGATATAACTGTTCCTGTGCTTAATAATGTGTGGAACCTCCGTGGTTCTCAATTACTTCTATCGTCCTTTTTGGTAAGGATTTATACAGTACTTTAATGGAAGATTGTGATTTTTTCCATTCTTCTTTAATACTGATTTTTAAGTCATTTCAATTTTCAAATTGTCTAAAGCAATTCTCAATTATATTTAAGTCCGGGGAGCACGCCGGCCATTCCAAAACGGGAATTTTCTCTTTTGAAAAATATTCATGAATTTTTGCCGTGTGAACGGCAGCATTATCTTGCTGGAACACAAATTTTGGACCTGCAATGCATTGTGCATACTTATCAATTTAGTCTTTTATTAATCTCAAATAACTTGTACTATTCATTTTTCCTTGTATAAAATTAATATCCGTTTTACCTTTGTAGCCTATACCGCTCCAAATCATTATTCCACCTCCTTTCATTTGTCGTCTAATTCCTGTTAATTGTAATTTTCGAATGTCATGATAATAGTATGCACTATTATCTGGACCATCCAGACAAAACCGTTTTTCATCTGTAAAGATGATATTCCTCCGGGTTTTCCTCCAGTGTATATGTTTCTTCGCAAATTCAAGGTGTGCTTCCTTATGTTTCTTTGTTAATCGTGGCTTGGCTTTTATTCTTGATCGGTATATAACATTACTCATTTGCAGCACACGTCGAACATTCTGAATATTAGTTTGTACAGCAGCTTTTCAAGCAATTTCTCTTGCAATAGCACAAGAACTAGATGCAGCACGAAGTATTGCTGTTGTGTCACGGTGTGATAGGGGTTGACCTTCCAGTGCTTTTCCTTTTACCGTAGTTATCCACATCTTTTAATACGTTATATACAGCTTTTCTGCTTCGACCAATTTGTTTTGCAATTTCTGTAATCGTTACTTTCCGTTTTCTTAAAATAAGAATTGCGTTAATTTCACTGTCAGATTCACTCGTGACATATTGAAGAAAATCAAAATAAACCTTGAGTGTGCTATCATTTTGTCTCTGTCTATTTGTACGTTTACATTCCTCCTAAGAGAATATCTCGTAGAAATTACAATGTAGATAGTGTTTACATATTAGTAGAAGGTAGTCTTTCTGAATCATTGGCACATTTCCTGTACTATAATTATAACGCGAGAAATTAAAGATAGCACGCGTGTGCTATCTTTTTCTTTGGGAGTGTAGATATATAAGGATCGGACGTTAGGAGTAGTCTAAGCAGTGTATCTTGATTTGATAAAGTTTGAGAAAATTTTCTAATTGCTTTAAAATCTTTATATCGAACTTCTTGAGCTTCCTCAGAAAGCTGCCCAATTGGTAATAGTGCCCTTTATATTATTACATAAAAATAACTGTAATACAATAAAAGTGCTCCCAATATCTCACTATGCAAGCTTAGACGCTTTTCTTTCAACTGAATGCTAAAAACACGTCGAATATATTGTGACAGTCGAATGTATAGCGTAACATAAACATTGCATACGAAGCTACACTGGAGTATACATAAAACTATATGGACGGACTCAAGATTGACATTAGATATCAATAATTTGTGAAGTGGGACGAGGGGGGAACTAGTTCTTGTGTGATTATATAAAAGAAGATGTACTCTAAATATTGTAATTGGTTTTAAAGCTGAATTCTGTAGAATTAAAAAAATATGCTCTATTCATTTAGAAAATTTCGCAAAATATCCTACATTATTTCTTTAATAGAATACGTGTATGAATTGCTATTAAAAAATAAGATTTTTCATGTCAAAAGTCTGCTCTTCAACTTAAAAGAAAAATCGAGAGAAAATATTAAATAGGAGCGTCAGGATTTCTCATTAAAGAGAAACAATTTTTGTGGCGAAAAATGCTGTTCTTAAAACGTTCAAGTTTCAATGTTTATTACAACGATAATATTGATTAAAATGTACTAATTTTTTCATTTTCGAGATCCATGGACATTTAAGAAAATTTTTTTTTCTTATTTTTCCGATCCGAACTACCGTACGCCGTTCTGTGTGTGCCCAGGGCAAGAAAATCGCTGCCCGTACGGGCAGACGCTGAAGAGCTCCAGTTTATAGTGTCTAGCAAAGACGTTATTTTCCAATTAAACCGTTTCTCTTCTTTAATATGCTTTTTTTATATGTTTTTACTTTGACATTGTTCACTATTTTCTCTTCGTTTCGTTTGAAGTGAAAATGAATGAGAATAATGAATGAGAGAATGAAAATCAAATGAACGAGTATAACGCGAATTAAAATAATTTCTAAATAGCTGCGTATCTTTGCCATTGTAATGCTTTGAGTACAGTTTTCACTGTGCTATGGTATTATTTTGAGCATCGTGCAACTTTGCAAGTTATTACTGTTTAAAGTTGTTAGCGTTATGATGTTTTACGGTCCTAAGAAACTTTTGCGAGGCAGTGTTTATGGACGCATGAAATGTTACCGCTGTCGATAAGCCTTCGACTAAAGTCCTTCACTATCTATCCGCAGGCAGTGCAAACAATAGCATCCGAGGATGCACAGTGAGACTTAATTAAACTTTAGATTTCATCACATTTTCTTTGTTAGCCGGGAATGAAAGCATAATCCTCAAGTTGCGATTTAAATCAGCTTACAAAGTATCGATTGAAGCATTCGACTCTTTTTAATCGCTTTTTGGAGCAATTATCCATTATTATTTTTCAATTGTTTTCAATCATTTTATTATTTTCGATCTGCTCGATCGTGTGTTGTATTTTGAAAACAAAGTAACCAGCTATACGATGAATAATTTCATTCATGTTCATGCTCATTGGCCCCTATCTTCATTAAATGAATTGGTTATTTTTTCGTTTAAATAATCATTTGTATTGTTTGCATTTGTTATTGTACTCAAACTTCGATCTGAATCCACACAGTACGTAACCAGTTATGCGATGAACAATTTTGATCTACCATTGTACAGTTAGTTTACAAGAAGAGATTCTAAAACGGACTTTCATTGCTCTTTATCTTCATTAAATTAGTTGGTTATTTTCGTTTAATTAATCGTCCATTGCTTTCGTTTGTTGCTAGGATACCGAATCCTGCGGTAGGGTGCAAGAATGAAGTTTTAACTAGTCGTTATCGACGAACATAAATTTCGTGCTTAACGCTTACTCCAACCGGCTTTGGACCCGTCGAACCACTTATTTGATACATTATCGCTATGCGGCCAGTTAATTACTTCGATTCGATTATCCTCATGCACATCTAGTACCCTGAAAATCGTCTCGGTCCGCTATTAGCATATTTATCAATCGAAAGATTTGCACGGTAATTTGGGCTACCAATTAAGAAGCATCGCCGAAACTCTGGGGCCTTGTGCGTCGATTCGCGCGTTGCAAATCTTATGTACTTCGCGGGGTCGTAAATTTCATTAGCAGACAGCGGCGATACTCAAATCCGAATATACAATATATCTAAACCCTGTATAGTTATTATACAAATACGGGAATATCAATTAGCGTTCTTTTCGACTAACTCTGTGATTAATTTCACAAGGCCCGTTACATTTCCGCGATCGAGCTTAGTACGATTAGTAGGATTTACGGCACCGTGAAATTTAAACCACGAATTGCGGTGTACGTGATGTAACACTGTTGCTATGAATCAATTACGCATCGTA
Source organism: Halictus ligatus (assembly GCA_028454255.1). Classification (NCBI taxonomy): domain Eukaryota; kingdom Metazoa; phylum Arthropoda; class Insecta; order Hymenoptera; family Halictidae; genus Halictus; species Halictus ligatus. Next base: position 19,891,252 of record CM052131.1, read on the forward strand.
CTACACGTTCGTAACGTAGCTAATAAGTAGCGACAGTTGGGCGTAAACGTGGAATTATTATATTCGTTATTACATTGTCACAGGATGCGGCAACGATGCAGGACTTAATTGATACTTAAGATACCTGTTCTGGTACAAAATGTAGTTCACATCGTACACTCTATATAGTGAATTCTCATTACGAGTGAGTGCCAACCTTATAATTTGGAGTCAGTGAAACTACCCACACCACCGCGGTCCCTCGAGCTACGTGCAACATTGTATCGGAGAAAGACATTTTCTCAGTCTTCTTGTCACTATCGCTTAGTAGCCAGTTTTTATAACTTGTAAATGGATATGACTCTTAGATTTACAGCGTGCCCTGTGCATTTTAAATGAGACGCTCGGCAACAATCCCAGATTTTGTCTAAGAGTCAGTCGGTAGAACAGCCCAACCGACTCGTAACGAGAATTCACTGTAATACTTTCATTGCACCATTATTCATTTTCCTCTAATATATTCTTATATGATGTAGTAGATGAAAAACTGAAGACCCATTTTTTTCTCTGAAATGCTATAAATTGAAACCTGTGTAAAAACATTAAAACGATTTTCTGGTGAATGAATGTTCCACGGATTTGAAGATTCAAGTCTCTTCTTTGCAACGATATCTTAAAAGTAGCCGTGCCATTTTCTTCGCTGTTTTATGGAACAAGATTGAGGATCAAGTTCGGTGGTGTAAAACCCTCATGGTGTACCTTACGCCACCGTAAAGCTTGCTGTGCTCTTTTCATTTGGCCCTTTCTAAAACCACTGAGAATAATCGTACATCAAGTTTGTCATTTTAAACGATGATTCATTCCGGATAAAATTTGTCAATGTTTTCATAGACGTTTCAATTCGTATCATTTTCGAGAGAAAACGTAAAAATGAATGAGGGTTAGTAAAAGTAGAAGTTTGAAGCTTTAACATTTGACCAGGATTGTTATTACACTATTTGTTTTAATTAAATCTGCACTACTTAAACAGGAGACTAGAAAATTTCGTGTTCGAATATTTTTTGAATCCACTGTATACGTATTTTGTTTCTTTTTAACTTTCAAAATCGTGTGAAAAACGAGTTGGGCGTATATTGAGAAAATTGTTGAATTTTCTCTAATGTTTGAACTATTCAAGATAGTTGTTTAATTTGATCAGGCTCGACGATAACGAAGCCATCGTTCGGCGGAACATTTTTACGGTTTTTCGAATTTTCTAATCTCTTTATTTCGCGAAGCTTTTCCTATGATTAAAGGTCTCTTGTTCGACTTCTAGGAGTTCTCGGGAATTGTCCCTTGGTACAGCCACCGGAGTGGGGCGCGGTAAGGGAGAGGGTCCTTAAAGATGGCACTCTGCAGACCGTGTACTCGTGTGAACCAGGCCGTAGATTGAAGGGCCATAAAATACTGACTTGCACTGCCGACGGTTGGAATCATCCCATCCCGAAATGCGTCCCCTATGGTAAGAGACCTGCACCTTAATTTATACGCTTCATGCCTCCGGGACTATAACACGCTGGAAATGTTACGAGCGGGCCTGTAACTTCTTCAAAACTACTAACGAATTTTTTCGCTTTTATGCGTTGCTCGACTCTCGCGAGGAGGATGCTTTTCACGATTTCATGACAGCCAGACGTTACATCCATTCGAATTTTTATACATCAAGCTTTTTCCACATTTCTGAGGTCAACGTTCATCCGAGGGATCGAGAAGAAAAATCAAAATGATGAACTGTGAAAGCAGAACTACTTTACAACGAGTCGAGGTTTATTGTTCGATGATTTTCTTCTACCAAATTAGCTATTCTCTTGCTATATTTCAAAGTTTGTGATCATTGGAAACGGTTTATGATTTGCTTTATTATGGGTAACAATAGCTTGTTTGGGTAGCTAAACAAAGGTTGATTTCGTCCCATCGTAGGAATTTTTAATAATAAAATTCCTGCATTCCTTTTTACTTACTTTTGGACGCAGGTTTTTACGGGTGTATGCACAATCGGTCACAAAAAGTTCGTATGCATTCATCAAATTTTATATATCTTCCAATTATGACCAGAGTTAGATAAAATTTATAGAACAAGTATGTCATGCATTCGTGCGATATAGGTGCTATGCACGTCAAGCAAATTACCGTTTTTAATACGAAATGAAAGCGATGTAGCATCCAAAGCACAAAATTAAATATTTGAATTTTATATCTTGGCTCTGATTTAAAAAATTTTCTTGGCTATAGAAGCAAATGTGGGAAACAAATACTAACACAAATTAGCTACATAATGAATTTTTAGTTCGAGCATGTACAAATACGGTACCAGATACAAAATTTTTAAAACTGAATATTTTAAAACTGAAAGAAAAAGAATATTTTACCCGATACTAAGAACATATAAGCAGACCTGCATTTTGCATCTGGAAGTAACTATAATCGTCCATTAACGTCTCGCACTCATCAAGCAATTCTGGTTGAATTTAGCATTGAAACTTAACTACTTCACCGTGCGTTTGCTGATAATTCGTCATACATTAGTTTGCGATTTACGGCTAAATGTAGACTTACGCGAAGCCACTGCATCCACGGGTAATTTCGTAAAAGTAAACACGTAATTACACCCCTTTTTGATCTGCGTTTCTACATAATGCGAGAACTAAAACTCGGAATTGCAACAGGTTCTTTCTGAAAACCGCAAGCTATTTAATTTTAATCATATGGATAAAGAGCGAAGTTAAACGAGACCCAATAATCATTCCAGGAGCATATAATTATTAAACTGTGGATCATTATTCATCTATCACAACCCGAAATTTAAAAACGCAAAAAAAAAACGTTTACATATCTTATATCGATCCTTTGAGGGGGCCGGCAGGCATTTGGCCTTGACTGTCACGCTATGTTACGCCATGCCTTCTTTTTCTAGACATTTTACGTCTTAAATAAGTAAGTAATCAATTAAAAATGCATACCACCGTGTTTGTACATGTCTTTGCTACGTCTGTATAGAGCCTTTCTTCGATACGAACACTAAATCTCTCGAAATTAAGAGAACCTCTCTGCGGCAGCCATCTTGTGACGTTATACTTGCTTCAGAATTCGAATTTTCTGCCGAATATTACAAATTACTCCACGATCAGGTAGAAATTCGCAATTTGGGCTCTATACAGACGTAGATTAGACTTTTAGGAAACACAATTGACCACTTCTAAAATGCTCATTGCAATATTTAAGCGGCAGTTTGTCTAGATTTTGACCCTTGCATACGTATATGGATTTCAAACCATGCCGGCCCCCTTAAGCTGTTCTAATTGCGTCCAACAATTTCGTCGAACAAATTTTGGCCACTGACCTTGACTCCTAATTAATTAAGCTGCAAAGCGAAAGGGGACGAAATATCACTCGAGGGTCTTCAGCACGGCTACTTCTGAGAAGCGTGCGAGATTAATCGACTTCATTTAGGGAAGCAGTCTGTTTAAACACGATGTCTGCAATAATGTAATATAATTTAACCTTAAACTTTCGTACCGAGGAATATTTTGCGTACTTGAACCGATCATTTCAAATATTTCATGATGCGCTCATGATCATTTGCAAACGACTTATCCGCGAACATTTGCTGCTTCGAGAGGCGCGTGTACTCGTGGATTCAACCTTTTCAAGTGGATTTTAGACACGCGCTCTCCACGCTGTTGCATAAATGTACACACGGCGAGTTATGTTCCTCGGTTCTGGTTATATTCGGTTGCTTGGGTTCTCGGATGGGTTAAGCAGTTTCTCCAACACGCGAGAATTTCCTTCTCGACATATCCGATCTCGTCATATAACAAAATAGAACCTGTTGTCAGTTGCATCTAACAGGGGAACGTATTCAAGTTTACGCAAACTGATCTTAATATAAATTTCATCCGGGGTGATTCTTAACAAAATATTCGTCGTCCACGTTGAAGGGATGAAAACATCCCTCAAAGTTCGGGGTCGAAAACATATTTTATTGCTTTGCCTGGCAAAATTATTTTTTTTTTCAAATATCAGTATATGTTCAAACAATATCCTTAAAATTTCATTTTTTTTTTGGAATTTCTTGCAATTTTCCTGGCCGATTATTAGTTTGTATAAAAACTCGTACCTGCGTTCTATGAATAAACATATAGGATACGTATTTTTGGATTCTTTAATAATTATTAAATTCATAACATTGTGTAAAACAAAGTACGGAACATCAAATATGAATGTACAATTACCTATCTTTATTTCCAAACATTGCGTCGTCGAGATCGGATAGTTCGCGTCTCAGAATTAATGAGGATCGTTCTGATAGTCATTTCAGTCGACTATTGTTAGTGGAGAGGCTCGTTAAGCTGGTAAACTTTCACGAAACGTCAAAGATGAGAAGGAAAGGAAACGAAGTTACTCCTGAAGAAGGAAAGATCATATTAAATCCGTATAAATGATGAAAATCCTATAATTTTCCACTGACGCGCAACGCCAACTGAAACGACTGTCAGAACGATCTTTATTAATTCTGAGAGGCAGGCCTCGCGTTTTCGACCGATCCGTTCAATTTGGAATTAAACATCTTTGAGTTTATGCAAACATTTTTCTCCGGGTGTATTTTAAAACAATTATTCCACTTGCCCCGTATTCTGCATACAATAATCTGTGTTTTTGTGTACAAATAAGTGAAAAATTCCAAGTAAAAATGTATAAATAATCAATAGGATACAGATTTTATGTATTTTCAACTAATTAATTATTACATCGGTCGCGAAATAAATGTACAATACTTGCGCGAAACATTCGTAATTCGTTTGAGACATTCGTGTATCCAATAGAAATGTTTACAACTAAAAAGTTGGTTATATATATATATTTTTTTTCGGAAACTGTGTATATCCGTCGGGTATATCGGTGTGAACCACAATCCAATTACAAAACTTCTTTGTTTTTCATTATTTTTTTGGGGGAGTTTCACCAACTTATTCGTGGCATTTTTTCATTAAAATCGCAAAATGTTGTTTCCCTTAATCATTTGAATAAATTGGTATTAATGATACTAACGATATTATCAAATTCTTTCAATCCTTCTAGCGTTTCAAATTCCACTTTAATTTTGCCATAACCGCACAAAATCCACGGTCGACTGATGGAACAGTTTAATTCTGGTTTGAAATTGGCCACCACGACAGGTCGTCATTGAACTTGAAACGTTCATGAAAAGCCAATGGTCGAACTTGTTTCACCACAAAAAAAATATATATATAATTTATGAGAAATTAGATTGCCTGACGAAAATGTGCGCCCATTGCTCGAAAGTTTTACATATAAAACTAAATGGACACGGTTCCGGCGCTACTTCAAGTTCTGCGCCAGTTCGACTACCTAAATTTTTTCGTCCAATTTGCTGATATAGAGTGTACTTTCTAGTACTCCCATTACCGAAAGTCACTTTACTTTTTTTTTTAAGCTAAAAACGGCCGCGTGTTCAGTGCTCGTTTCACTCTTGACGAGTTAATAGTGAAAGTTTTGCGTTTTCAAAAATTCACGGAGTTTTATCTCGTTGTACAAATTTTTTCAATTAGAAATCCGCCACACTTCGTTCGTCAATTAGAAGTTTCGTGTACGTACGAAATGACTGAAGCGCGTTGAAAGAGAAAATTGTAGCGTTTGTGTTGAAAATTTTTGCACTTTCAGCTATTTCATTTCCATCATTGAACAGAATTAATTGTGCGAATCTCTAAAAAATATATATATTTTTGAGATGTGTATTTTGCAACACCTATCATTTTACAAGAAGTTTACCAACGTTAATCAATAGGCAAGGATTTTTTATTCAGAACAAGATACGAAAATACTCGCAATAAATAAATGCAATATCCATATTGTTATATAAAAATTGACATTTGTCGCATATAGAATACAGCTTTATGTAGGATATATTTTTTATTAGAAATATAGTGTACTGTATTGTTCTATGTACCACATTTCATTTTCATTGAAACTCTACGTTGACATTATTTCGCACAATGCTATAATGCCGTGGATAAGTAATTACTGGCTCTGAATTTTTTACTCGAAAAAGTAAACTGAAGGATTTCACAGGATTTAACAATTCTGTCTAGGGATACAAATAGACAATGGCGATTGACGCATAGTAGGTTCACGCGCAGTGGAAAAGCGACACTGATTTACGGGCCAATATCCTTGAACAAGGGACTTTGTGCAATGTCCTACGTGGCCTATGGGAGGAAATGAAGTTACAGGATCAGTAGACGTTGCACAATTTCGAACAACGCCTTAAATTAGTGATCCCTTCTTTTTCTATCCCGAGGGAATGATTTTTAACTGGTCCTTTCTTCGAGATTGTGTAACGTCAACGTAAAAATAAGGATTCATTGCCTCGAACTGAACTCACCTCAACCTCGAGCTGTACTTGAAAAAACAACAAAATGAAAATTTTGTACTTTAAATATGAGATATAATCTGAGCGCACTGGAACTTCGTATATGTTTATATAATATAATTTATCAATTAGAGTTACAGCGCGAAAAATATATTTATTTTCACTGTAACGGATACTGTTGCCTACAAATGTATATTTCTAATTTTTAAAGGTAACTTTACAAAACAGTGAAAGTTTCTCGATGCTACCTTACTTTACATTTTATTTAAGAAAATGGATTATTCTGGATTATTCTGAGGTGACAGGTTTTATTTAAGAAAATGGATTATTCTGGATTGTTCTGAGGTGACAGGTTTTATGCATTTATGACAAAAACGAGTGTAATTCAAAACAGTAACGAAATTAGAAGAATTTAAAAACACTGTTTTAACTTGTTAAACGTATGAAGAATGAAAATTTATTTCACTCCAGTTTGTTGCACTTCAGACAGAAAATTTTGAGTTTGTCTATCGAATTAGGTTGAACGTGCCGCGTCTGTAAACTGACAACTGAGCGGGATAAATGAATGTCTTATTGCGTCTCTTTATAAATCGTTATCTCGCGCAACTGTAGTCTCCAGCAGCGATTATGCGCGTTGCCGTGGGCGGCAATGACGCGTATCGGAAATAGAATCTAATTAAAATTGAATAACCGGGGCTGTAAATTAAAGGTGGATGATCTATTGCGACGTTATCGTCCAGCGTGACAGAAGCTTCGTCGCAGCAGGAATCTTCGCTGACGTCCCGGTGAGTATGGAATTTAACGCGGCAGCTCGAGTATGTTTCTCCATGCTGCACAGACAACACAGTCATTAAGTTGTTCCCCGATGTTTAGAACAGGTTGAGCCAAACCGAAACGGAAGGAAATAGTTCGACGGGAAGGTTAATGGAATACTCACGACAGGCGTATTAACTGGCGCGAATAACTGAAGTTAACGACTACTTAGATCGATATTTTATTGCCGCGCACGATATTACACTCCTGTCCATAAATATCCGTACGCCTAGCTGATTCGTGCAAACTTCGTATCTGTGATACAATATTGACACTAGTGGTCAGCGCAACGATCACAGAGAAAATAAACTGCATAATGACTAGATTGCGGATCTTTATGCAAAATAAAAAATGTTTGCATCGATTGCAAGACACAGGAGCGATATGAAAATCTCTTTCTTCTTTTAGTTGTTTTATTAAGCTAAAACCAACACGCTGGTGCCCTTAAATCTTTTTAATATATCCACTGCTTTAAATTGTGCTTACCCATTTTTGTCATAAACGCATAAAATCCACAGTTTAATAATGACCTAACGATCATCTAGGATCACCTAACTTGATCACCCAATGATTTTTGCTACTAATTCATAAAAATTGTTTTCGTTATAGATAATACAATTTCGAAGGTCTATCGATGTTATGCCATTTGTTTTCTTCTGTGTCTCTTTTTTGTAGTACTTTTTAAGGTAATCTTCAATTTTTTTTTATGTACCAGTCTTAGCCTTTCCGTTGTGCATAACAGATATTTCGTTTAATCGCTAAAAATTGATTGTGCTTCTTGTAAGGCTCCATTTATTTCGGTAGTACAACAGACGACGAATTCAATTGTTCTTGACTTTAAAATTTGTTTCGAACTTTTCAAACAACAGCGTTCGAATCATGCAAATGACTATATCGAATGCACTCTGATGAAAAGGAACAACAAAACGTGAGCTGAAATTTTTTAAACTTCGATCTTTTTATACCATTTTTAGACGTGTTTGTTTATTTTTCACTATAACAATTTTGTCAACATCTTGTATAGAAAGTATTTTTTATGTTGTTTATCTATAACATAATATGTATAAATAATATAACAAATTCATAATATAAGGTGGGAGAAAATTTAAGGGGTGGTTCTCCATGACAATATAAGACGAAAATGAAGAGTAAAAAAATTGCGATTTCGGCTTCATATTTTAATTATTAGCAATTAAAAATCCGCAAGAAAAGCGGTAATCTGGTCAACATATATTTAGGTTGCTGATGTGATAAAGGCGCGCGACAATCACATATCAAAAAGGGTCATCGTACGCGCCCAATGGTTAAGCTTTGAGGTCACACGCTTCAACCAATAATTCGGCTAGAACCGAAAATGTGTTTGGAATGACCCAATCGGATGGTTTAGACGCAGAATTCTTGCCAGGTGACGTCTTACAAGGTACGCGGAGTATCTGTCACTTCACACGTGACTCTCGTGCGCCTTTATGACGTAAGCAACGTACACCGCTGTTGGTAGGGTTGCCGCATTTCAGGTGGATTTTTAATTGGTAATAACTACAAAATGGAGCCGAAATCGCAATTTTTTTATTCCCCATTTTCATTTTATATTGTCTTGGAGAACCACCCCTTGAATTTTCTCCCACCTATAGTTGAACACCCTGTATTTGCAATATATTTTGTAGTAACGTAAATACGTAAGTGATATTTTAAGTAGAAGTTTCGAGACTACAGAACATTTCTAGCTGCTGTCATTGGTATGACTCGAACCTGAAACGCATTTCAATCAATCTTGGTTACAAGAACAGGTTTCCTACTAAAATTCTCGACCGGAGATTTATCTTCTAAGTGTGTCAATCTCTTTCCTTCGCTCTCGTAGCGTTTTTTCCTTGCTGCGAGGCATACCTTGTCCATCAATATCCATATCGTATTAATTCTACTTGTAAATTACCTGACATCTCAAACTTGCTGTTTTAGGTAGTATAAACTACAGTGAAACCAAACCTTACTAGAATGCGCAGATATACTGCAGACTGGTAATCAAGAAACTGACATTGCTTTCGTACAAACCTGATACGCGTATACCAGATAAACTTGTAAGCAAATTATCTCGATGAAGAAATTGTAACACTTTTTGTTTTGTAAAAGATTTTTGAGAAAATGTGAAAAACCTTCTTTCTAGTTATTTTTTTATCAAACATTTACTAACGTATTCGTGACACTTTTCTGATTGAAATGACACCAAACACAACATCATTCGGATCATATTTACTCCCTTAATTTGCGATACAGTAGAACCTCGATTATCCGAATATTCGGCTAATAGAACAGTTATTTGGGTACAGTGCTAGATTCAATCTTTGCTGAGTTGTACAGTGAATTTATGTAGAAGATAATTTTAAAAAATGTCCTCATATTAGGCAACCTTCTTCTGCTGTACAATCTGGTGTCATGGCGGTCAAGGTGGGCACGGTGCGTGAATAGTCTATAGTGTCTGCAAACGATGAAGTCATAAGGAGGAAGTTGATGGAGGACAACGAAGTTTCGCTTTCCTCGAAGCTGGAAGTTGTTCCTAAGAGCTCTGAGAATTTTGGAATAGGGATGCGAAGGTATCGATTCTCCGAGCTGCTAAATCCGAGCTGGCACGAAGTTTCTTGCAGTAGTTGCACGCGGGAGAGTGGGAAGCCGACTTCGCGACAGGACTGATCACAATTCTCACGCCGAAGTGTACAGTGTATCTGTCTCGTAGCTGATACGACCATTTACTCCGAAATCAGCTTCATTTGCAGTGCCCGATAATCAGACTACTCAGACTACCAATCTGTATGCGCGAACTGCTACTACGTATATCGTCGAAAGAGAGTGATATTGAAATGTTCTTGGAACTTTACTTTGTTTCAAAATTTTAATGGACCTATTAAGGGGGCCGGCAGGTCGACTGTGTGTAACGACACACATACATGAAATCCATATACGTATATGAACTTACAAAGGTCAAAATCTTGACAAATTGACGCTTCAATATTGCAATGAGCAGTTTAAAAATGGTCACTTGTGTTTCCTAAAAGTCCAATCTAGGTCTGTCCAGAGCCCAAATTGCGAATTTCTACCTCATCGTCGAGTGATTTGTAATATTCGGCAGAAATCACGCTTTCTGAAGCAAGGATGACGTCACAAGATGGCTGCCGCAGAGAGATTCTCTTAATTTCGAGAGATTTAGTGTTCATGTCGAAAAAAAGACTCTGGACAGACGTAGTAAAGACATGTACAAACACGGTGGTATGCATTTTTAATTGATTACCTACTTATTTAAGACGTAAAATGTCTAGAAAAAAAGGCACGGCGTAACATAGCGTGACAGTCAAGGCCAAATGCCTGCCGGCCCACTTAACATTGGGATCACCAAAATCAAATTCTACATATACATTCTACATGTATATTAAAATATGGCATGCTAGGACGATCTAAACCTAAACGAAACTTTGTTCACATGTAGGGTCCCATTACTGTGGGAGTACCAATTACAATATTGAAAAAGATATATGTTACATCTATATTAACTAAATTTAATGTTCCTGTTTTAATATTCGTTATGCTTAGAAGTATAATTAATATACGCACAGTAATTAGTACCCCCGAAGTATTTGGGCCCTTACTCTATTCGTTTCAGTGTTTGTTGAAATCATGGATGGGAGATCAAAATAATAATTGCAAGACATCAATTGCAATTGATCGCAAGCCACAGGAACCGAGTAGAAATTTTTTTCTTTCTCTGATAATTTTAATAACCTAGAAATAATACATGCATATTTTAAAATTCTTTTAATCTATGACTTATGTTCTTTCAAATTGCACCTGCTTATTTTTGTCATAAACGCATGAAATCCGGATTCTATTATTACAGATTGAGTCGGTTTTCATTGCATATTTGTGACTATAAAATAGAACTATGCAAAGCACATGTTTCCATTATGGAAATATTGTTGCTTGAAGTTCGAAATGTCAATTTGTTGAAGTAGAATATAAATGTAGACATAATTTTTTAAGTCATTTCAATTGGTGTGTGTAAACGACGTATGAGAGTATTAAACAGTATAATCAGAATGCAAGAGTACTCCAGGCAATGTAATTGTACGTATCTGAATGCGAAGGATTTAATTCTTTAGTTCTGTGACAATAAATACTGGGAGAATTAGTCTGAACGAAGGATGTTGAGATTCAAACGATAAAGATCGTGTAATCCCAAAAGAAATCAAAATAAAACTGGCAAGATAGAATAGGAAAACTGCAAACTGTTCAATATAAACTTATAATGCATTGGATATTGAATATTGATTATTGATTATCGAATATCGAAGGTCGTTTGCAGAGAACCTCTTTGTAAAAGTTTCGAAATCGTTATTACTGATGTATCGATATTACGAAAATGGTATTTTCAACATTGCCCGACAACGAAATCGATTTCCGAAGTAAGAATATACCGGTTTAGAATGCAATTTCGAAAATGCATTTGCACGAAACGATTTGATTGGCGCTAAGCTGTACAGTCTATTCGGGACACAATGGCGTCGAAATAACGCGCGATGAATTACGGCACAGGTTTCTGGCAGTGGACAGACAGGCCACCGTGTAGGTACGAAAATATCTATAAGCATCGTATTCACTATTTCCGAGGCAAGAAATTTACGCGTGTTCCCGGCACACGGCGTGTCCGTCCAGACGGAAAGAAAGATGTCGTCTTGCGTCTCGAATGCAACACGCGGGACCGCGGCAATAAATCAAAGCAAAATCCCGTTGCTTTCGATTCCGAACGGGTTCGGAAGTAAAGGGGTGCTTTTCAGTTCCGCGGCCCTTGGGAGATGTCGCGCTACGAAAAAGCCATTCGTCATCGCAGCCCACCACCTTCTTTATTCTCGTCTTCTTTTCGTCGCGAATGCTTCCACCGCCCAAGCCCGTCTTTGAAACCACCCACCCATCTCGAGTGCTTTTTGTCCCCCGCTTCTTCCACTTCCATTCTATTCTATATGTATTCTCGATTACAAACCGGGTAAATCGTTCGCGTGGCCTCGTCGAGTTCATCCGAAACCGCTCGCGTTAATACACTACTCCGCGAAATTGAAGGGACGCCGAATCACAACCGAAAATCTCTCGATCTTTCAACTCCTGGCAACTCTGTGTAAAAAGATACTCCTCCATCCAGTATTTCTTAAAATTTCGCAATAGAACCGGCGAAAATACATTTTTCATTCTATTATTAGGATTTGGCGTGCCAGCATGCTCAATATTGTGCGGAATGTTCACTTTACGAACGCAATCTTTTGTAGAACGCCAACGGGACAAAAATCAAAAGTAGATTTACGCTTCTCAGTTGTATGCACGTACGCTACTGAGTAACAAGTACCCGAACATTTGACTGACATATTTGTGACATTTTTCTGATTAAAACGAGACCAAGCACGATACAATTTGGAACATATTTACTTGTTTAATTCACGATTCAGTAGAGCCTCGATTATCCGAACCGATGATATTATCCATTATCCGTAAACAGTTCAATCTAAAGCGAACCATGTACAACACAATTATTGTACCCAAATAACTGTTCTATTACCCGAATATTTCTTTGCACAGTTCGGATAATCGAGGTTCTGCTGTGTCAGAAATTAAAGGAGTAATTACGATCTGAATGGTGTTGTGTTTGGTGTCATTTCAATAAGAAAAGTGTCACGAATATGTTGGTAAAAGATTCATTTTTATCAACCATTCGTTTAGCCAATTTTTTGTTAAGGGAGTGTTTAAAAATTATAGTTTACCAAGATTAATTAAAATTTGGTTGTCGAAAAGGGAATGTTATATCAAAATTACATAATTCGGAAAATTTTGAAACATGGGCACTGTGTATAAAGTCTCAATTTAGTTTAAAGTCTCAATTAAGTGCTTCCTGAACATGAGTGGACGATGAAATTGCTAGCACCGTGCCTCATCAACTCTGCAATAGTGCGCTTATTCACTTCGTCAAGATTGTTCAGGATTATTCGAATAAACATTTCCTTAATGGTTGGATCAGAAACGGGAAATTTTAGTTCGTTGAATTATGAGACAGTAGTAAATTCCATCAGATTCTTTAGTGATCCTATCAGATCTTTAACATACAACTCCTACTCATTTAAATATATGATAATAAACATTTCGCGATATTGTTGTTGTTTCGAGTTGCATAAAATAATAGAGAAGATTCTTTCTCGATTTCAATTGGAAGCTGAATTACACAATCGATTCTTGACACATGAAAGACAATTACTCTTGAAACACTTTTTTCGAACAAAACTGCGTGAGAGTGGTATAACGTTGTTAAAGACAGGACTCACTTTTCACGGTTATTTCCACTCTTCGCTGTAATATTTTTTATTCACGGTTTTTATACACGGCTCCGCAGAGCAGGTTCCACATTCGTAGACGTATTAATTAATCGCCGTGAAAAGCGGGCTTGTTTGAAAGCCCGCCCGGGACCTAGAAAAGTACAAGTGCTCTCTTGTACTCACTTACTTGATACCGGTTCAGTAGCGTTCCTGCTATACTCCGACTTTTATGCAGACGCGAGGATTATGAGTTTCAATGGGCCGAGTATCATCCTGTCGGAACGGAACTTTGATCATACGCGTTCAGTTCCTTCCATCGGTTCAGCTTTTTCTTAAATCGGACCGGGATGCGACCCGAGATGCTCGAAATTAAGAAATTCTAATTTTAAAACATTATTACATTTTCATTGTGAAATCTGTAGGAAAGTTTCTTGTAAAAAGTTATCCTGCAAACTCCGTCGAATAAAATGGTAGATGCGATTTAAATTTCTTCCGACATTCAAAAAACAATCGTGTTTGTTCTATTCGACGGATTTTTTCGTGTAAAATCACTGTATTCTGTTACTCGATCACTGACAGCATGTACATATATATTTGGACGAGGAGTGCATTTGAAACGAAAACTAGGAAAATCCTATTCGTTGTACCGGTGGCTGATACGCCGCGCCGATACATACCGATTGTTTATCAGGTCACCGATTGAACGATTTCTGGTCTCGCGGAGCGGCATCCAGGACAAAAATATTCGAGGCTCTTTGAATGTACGATGCTGTGTGTCGGTGAAAATAAGTTACCTCTTTGAACGGAGGATATTTATTCAACAATTATTTTGTAAAATGTCAGAAAATCCGGGAAAACTTTCGTTCCTTGAGCAGAAGCTTCACTGTAATACGAATAGAATAAATATACTATTTACTGTTTCTAATATGTATACTGGCATTGAATCGGCTGATGTGTCTGATCATGAGACCACTCGAGCTTCGCTGTCCTTTTCTACGTTTGACAGTGTAAAAAAGAATAGTATCTTCTAGACGATATACGTCCCCGGGTAGACCCGTGTTGTGGACATATATCGAGTAAACAATGTATTTAAAAATGTCCGAGGTTTTAATGCTCTTCGTTCTAAATTACTCATGTCACCAAACGGTAACACTACATAATTACTATAAATAAAATATTTTAGACTGAAGCGAGAGGATTAAAGACATTCGCGTTGATTGTTTCGCGATTTCAGTTTCAGTTATGAAAATGATCAGTCATGTAGATATCAAAAGGGTCGCTTGTAGATTTCTTTTATAACGACATGGAAGTAGCGTATTTTGCGGTTACACATGTTCGTGGTTAAATGTATAAGCTGTCTGTGCTTCTGATTAGCGGTTGCAGGTTGACTCTTTTGTAAAACATAATCATCTGGTGTTTGAGCCTCTTATGTTACTCTCTTGTGGTGAGTTTCCTTTCTGGATATCTCTTACAGCAGCAATTTTTTATTGAAATACGCTTCTTCCATCAGGTGTAAGTTTTATTATCATTGCTAGTTTATTGATCTATATCGACTCATGTCATTTCGAAAGTAAATTTCAGGAAAACATTAATGATGCTCCTATCTTTTAATCTGCGAAATAAAGTCTCCTTTCTAAGTGATTTCATTCAATGAAATTCAATAAATACTAAAATCGATTCAATCGACATTTCAAATCTCTCGATGGAAACACAATTGTTTTTTTTTTCATTTATTTGTTTAATGTTGCTTCAACATCAAAGGTCATTAGCAACACGGTACATTTTCTTACAATATATTATACATATTTGTATCCTTGATATACTTAGCAAGACCGGAGATATACTCCTTAGAACTTAACAGAATAGGTAAGGATCTAGGCAACTTAGCATTTTTCCTTTCATTCTCATATTTTTTGCATTCTATCATTAGATGATTTATGTGAACTGGTACTTTACATACATCGGAGATCGTGTTTTCTTTCTTATTTAACAGAAATGAATGTGTTATTTCTGAGTGCCCAATTCTGATTCTAGAAATTGAAGTTTGAGTTGGACGATCTACTGGACTTGGAAATTTATGCCATTCAAAATCCACTCCTCCATTATGATATTTTTGTATATAATTCCTTTTAATTTTGTCAAATACCTGTTTCCTAAAAATTTCATTTAGGTGGTTTTTGAGATCTTTTAGTCTGGTATAATGGGTGGTTTGTTTCATTTTTGTGTTGCATGCTGCTAATTTGGCTGCTCTATCAGCGTTTTCATTACCTTGTATACCCATATGCGATGGAATCCAGCAAAGAGTAATAGATTTGCCGGTTTCAACCGCCGAGTTATAACTTTCTTGTATTTCCTGTATACATTCATCGGTTGTATCAAAATCTTCAAGGAAACACATAATTCTCGTGATCACGAATAGTTAAAACTTTACCGACCGGTTGGGGTTGAACATCCTGCACACGTCTCACCAGTCATTCGACCGTAAACACTTTCCCCGACACCGGCTCTGTTTCGGTTGCCGTGCCAACCGATTAAGGGTCACATTATACTAGGCAGGTCAGACGCTGAAAGTGTACAAACGCTAGAAAAACAAAAACAAAAACAGGCTAACCACATTCTGTCAGCAGATTTAATAGACTAATAAATTAATAGGCTATCGGTCGGTAAGGGCCGAGACAAAAAGCCGATTAATAGGCTACCGGTCGGTAAGCGTCGGAGACAAAAAGCCGATTAACACTGGAACTACCGAATCAATCAAAATGAGTGGTGGATGATTTCTTCTGTTACGATTACTGAAACTATGAAAACCTTTTCACGAAAATTTGTTCAACATATCTCTTGTTTGGAGTACATGTTACCTTAAAAATCGTATGAAACCTGAGCAAATTCAATCTTGTTGTTATTGTAAAAGGATAAGTCTAAATCACGTTTGGGGCTCGGTGGATCTAGTGTTAATAGGCTTCCGGTCGGTAAAGCGTTAAAAAGTAATTCTGAAAGGAACGTCCAGGTTCTTGAGAGTGGC
The DNA here is from genome assembly GCA_028454255.1 of Halictus ligatus. Taxonomy (NCBI): domain Eukaryota; kingdom Metazoa; phylum Arthropoda; class Insecta; order Hymenoptera; family Halictidae; genus Halictus; species Halictus ligatus. The sequence continues at coordinate 19,907,834 of CM052131.1, forward strand.
CTTCAGTTTCACCAACAGAGCCAAACAAACAAAAACCGTGTCGAACCATGATAAAAATTGAGATGCTGATGCCGATAAAATAATGTCTTCAGCGATGTCCCCCTAACTATAACTAAACAGAGCACGATGTACCGAGTTCACAGTTCCGTGTCATCGGCATCTCTCGGGATTACCGAAAAGCCATTTCAGCCTGCAGCCGATATAAGTTCCGGATCGAGTCTTTGTACGAAGTGGCCACTCATCGAAACCCTCCTTAAAGAAGGTCGAGAGTTCAGGGCACTCCGCTCCGGTCGAGGAGCGCGTGGTGCACTCGCGTGTATGCCACCGCACATATACATACGTACACACATACGTGCACACAAACGCACACGTAGGTACATGCGCCGGGTCTCAGAACGGCGGTTGGCCATCAAAGGAACCGAGATATCACGACGTACCGGCGTAACGGCGTGCCTCTTTCGTTTGTCAACAAGACCAGCCACGAAGGAACCTCTGTCGCGACCGCGAAACCGTAGACGCTCGCACGAGAGCAGAAAATATGTCCGCCTTATCTTTAGATCCCGCAAGGAACGAAGGGCACCACCACCGCCTTCCCTCGTTCGCAAAACTCGCCCGGGGCTCGCCCGACCAAAATTGTTTTCACTCGTGGGAATGCTTGATTGTGGAGCTTGGTACTTCGTCGCGTCGCTATTCAACCCCTTGCACTTTGACCTTTAAATGCACTGCGTTCGGTGGAGCCCCGCCGGGCAATGGTATCTACGTGTATAGGCACACGGTTTTTCATGATTAAACGAGTTTATTACCTGGGATGCCTGAACTTCGTGAACTTCGGTCGCAATTCCGGAGTCAAAAATATTCGCACGACTACCTTCATAAGTGAGCGACTTTGTACGCGGTTTTGGTTGTTCATTAGTGACCGGCACGTTGTTGTTTATGGGTGATATACATTTTTTACCACCTTGAAATTTAGTACTTTATTACTCTGAATACGCCAGTCTATCGAAATCGAGTATAGAAGATTGGACATTCCATTTTAAAAAACTAAGGTGACCTCTATATCTTCTCTACGCCTCCACTTCCAAGAATATCATTTATAGCATATTATGTAGTTTATCTTATTGTTTGAAATAATCAAGATATTCAAGTGGACAGAGCTGGTGGGGCACACTGTATAAAACGATTTTCACTCTAAGAGGGTATTCTGGTTTTCGGGGACGTTCTTACACGAATTTTGTAGGAATTTTTGCAGAAGAATTAATGAAAATTTTGCATTGGAATTTTGCTCACATATTTGCTGGTACTTGAAGTAGATTTCTGATTTTTTTAAAGTAAAAATAATCGAAACTTCATGAATTACGTATTTGTTTATAGAGTATATTTTGAGAAACGTGGGTCGACGGTTGTCGTAACTCCGATCTTTCTACTGATTGGAAACACAAAAATTCAGATGTTGATTAATCAGTATGATTGTAGTTATGGTCCTAAGGATAAGTTTTCAAAAGACTCGCACGAGAACGCAACTCACGATCCACGACTCGACAGACTACTGCCTGCAGTGCCTAATCCAGATTTAAACCTTTTGCATTTCTCAGCGGAGGGCTTTATTAAATCTCACATGTATAGTATGAAGATTAGAAGTTCGGAAAACTTGCACGCGCGCATGCGAACTACTGTAAAGAACATAACACCGCAAATCGCGAGTGTGTTTAGAAATACCGCAGAACGATTTGAACTCTGTTGGGACAACGATAGCTCCCGTATTACACCGTCTTTATCGTTACTTGGCAAATGTTAGCTGTACCAATTTACAATGAAATTTGAAAATTTGTTTTCCTCTGCTAAATAGAATGTACTGTATGCTGTATGCTGAAATGTGAAAACGACTTCATGCTGTGGAATGAAAGCACTTTAATAGAACATGGTGACATTTCTTGTTACATTTATACTAAATAGAAAGTAATGCACCGGTTGTTGAAATGTGAAAACGATTTTAAGCTATGAAAGCAAATAATATTTATATGCCATAATAATATTAAAGTGTACATAAGTATTTCATTCCATCTTCTTCATCAGTACTGAGATTATTTTTATGTTGAATAAATTTTACGTACAAAATTCAAAATTGATATATGTATTTGCTAGTCTGCCATAAATTCTTGGCCAAAGTCATCTTTTCGTTTTACTTGATATTTTTGAAATTTATTGCTCATGGGATATTTAAATGAAGCAGTATACGTAGATACTCTGTAGCGGTATTTTTAGTGACTTTTTGAGTCGCTCTCGTATCCGCTGACAAAATTCGGCAAGCAATTTCGTAATTTTCTCTCGCGTTTCCGCGTGCGTTTTGGAATTCGATTGTGACGTTAACTTTTTGATAGGACGCTACAAATCTTGATTATTTTGTTCTACTACAAACAGAGCATGCCAATTTCTGCTTCCGGCAAGATTAAAGTGATATACGGATGACACGTGAAACAACACCGTTCTAGAAAAAAAAAAGTATTACCTGTCTGTTCCGATCAAGTGAATTTATTCTCCAGAAATATCTTATATTACAATAACTTATGTACGTAATAATAAACCGTTTCGCGTTTAATTGCATTTCTAATGGAACAAGATATAACTAAATCTTGACACTTGAACTTTCAGAAATTGGACACTTCTTTAAATTGAAAAGTAGGTAACCCACATTTCATTACGCCAATCATTAAATGCGGATATCGCTGGAACTTTTATTGCATTAAATTATAGATTATAGAATTGCATTAAATTGGAAGATTAAAAGAATTTAAGAAAGTCGATACGGTATTTACGATATTAAAATGTTTGAACAAAGCATGAATTTTCGTTACGTTATTCTATCGTTAGCTACTACTAAAAGAATTTCGGTTAACAGAGACAGACGATCGCAACTGCAATATAACACCGTTTACGTTTCTACCTCTGAAACGATAACATTCTCGTGAAACCCAAGCAGCACGGAGTACCAATTAGTCGATTATCAGGGTAACGAAACGTTCAGTCGTTCTACTGTTACTCACCTCGCGACCAATCCAATTATTGACGAGGTTGCAACAGCGAACTTTAGCCATGCTGGAATCGTAGGCTCGATGACCCAGAGCCCGTAACTTCCGTTTCGCCAACTCAACGGGATTTATATGGGTAACGATGACACGAGAGAACCCAGACATCGGGATTCCGGATGACGGAAAGATGGAAAGGGAAAGAGGGGCGAGGATTTATGACGGAGCACTCGCTTTCGGGGTTTCCTCTCCGAACACAGAATGCTTCATTCGCCAGGATCCTGAAGGACGTTGATTTCCCTAAATGCGTTCTGCTATACTCTGCTCGAGCACAGTTTTGCCAATGAATCGTCTAACCCCGTACGGAGAGAGGTTTCTGAGTCTGAGAGTCTGTAAAATTGTTGTTTCACTTGGAGACTCGATCGCCGACCAGTGTAAAGTGTGAACATGTAATACTGGGTCGGGTATATCAGTATACTACAAATCCAATTACAAAACTTCTCTATTTTTCATTATTTTTTTATGGGACTTTCACAAACTTATTTTTCTGATTAAAATGACACTAAACACGCAATCAGTTGAACTGTATTTAGTGGTTTAATTGACGGTATGTGGTGCGTAGCCCTACACGATCTATGTCACATCACGGACCCCAGGATTGGGCTTATTGTTAGATCAAGACTTCACTGTACCATCTAAAATAACTCGGTGTTTATTGGTTGTAGAAAAAATATTTTTCATGATCAGGGTGACCTGGAATTTTTTCGAAATCAATGCACATTGTTGCCGACGACAGGACGAACTCGGCGACCTTTAAGGCTCAGCGGGTTGTCTCGTGTAAACGGATGAAAAATCGATCTTTTAAATTGTATTTTTTCAAAAAGTACAGAACCTTGAAAATTTTTCGTCCGCTTTTCACTAAACGTATTTTTTCTCACCCGGCGTGGATAAAATCTCGAAAAGTAGACGGCCGATTGCTCTGAAATTTTAACAACCCATTTCACATACTGCTCGCTCGCTTATGCGCGACGATAGCAGCGCTCGTCTCAAGCTCTACGCGGAATTCCCATAATTTATAGATACGAAGGGATGATCGTAAACTTTGACACATTGGATCCCACGAATTATGACCGAAACGTCGGTCCGGCGAAACAAAGAGTACCTATCTCGTTCCCGAAATGGACACAATTTCATCTCGACGGACGTATCGCAGCCATAATCCCGTCCATTCGCCGATCGCACGCATGTGCCCGCACACGTCGACGCGGCGTCTTCCGGTGTACAAATTGCAAATCCCCTGTCTCGTCGCACCCTTGACCCCTCGGACGGGAATGAAAGAATGACAAAGAAGAAGAGGGGAAGGGGGGGGGTAGAAAGGAAACGGACCAGCAAACGATCGTTGCTTCCAGAAGTCTTCCTATGGGGTAACCACTCACTCGGACGAGATTCTTTTGCGTCGTCTCTTATTTGCGCCATTTCGACCGCTGAAAATTCGATGCCCCAATTCCGGAGACATTCACCGTGGACGTCCCCCTCCCCCCTGAAAAATACGTTCACCGCGAAGGATAACGTCCAATGGCGGGGAATCCGAGTGCAGGCTTCCGTGAAAAGCTAAGGGATGAATTAGCGACGGACGTCGCTTGGACTGATGCCAAGCGACGCTAATCGCCACGTTGCCGAGGGGAAAGTGATATTCTCATTGAAACGGCTCGCATAGAAACGGCTTTACGTTAAAACTAGCTAATACACTCCAGTTTACAGAATGCCCCACATTTGCTTTACACAGATCAACAGCAATAGATCACGGCGAACGACAGATTCAGAATCCACTGAGATGCCCACAAGCATGATGAAAAGAATAGCTGAAAATATCACGGTCTAGAGGAGACATATTATATTTAGTATAGTCTACCCTTCAAATAAATTGCCGTAAGCACTACAGAAATTTAATTTTAAACGATGAGTTTGGTTTTTTGTACTCAAGAATTTATAACACGTCCCCGACGAGGAATTTACAATATCTTGACAATGACCTAATACATATAATCTACGTATTACTGTGACTACCTAATCTGCAGATTGCTATTGTTTACACTATTGCCCGGTTTTTTCATTTAAACCGAAGGCTTAATACGTCCCCGACCAGGAATTTACAATACCTTAAAATCATATTTTTTATATGACTGTTATATGTTATATGTTTCACTGATTGTTACACTAAAAGATACCCTAAGCATTTTCTTTCAACGTATACAGTTCGCTTTTACTATACTCATGTTGGTGCAGATATCAAATATTTTACGTCGGGTAGTGCATTTACCAGTTTGAAAACACTTTTGTTCAGAGTACCCATGTTTCTCACTCGTTTCGTTCAAACGTTTTCGGTTCCGAGCGGGAAAAAACTGCAATTTAACTTCGTAAAGCGTTGTGGCAAATTCGATTATTATCGTCGTTTAACGCCAATAACGACGTTGTGCGCCATGCTAAGGTAAATTCTTTAATCTGATACTACAGATCAGATTGTTGGAAAATATAATAATTTTAATAGAGCATTCAACAAGTTTTGCGAGTTCCATTGTTTTCATTGTTTGCCACAGTTTAATTGAAACTAAAAATGCTGCATAAAAAGAACTTCAGACAGGAATTACTATGTAGGTAGGTATAACATGTTCTCCTCTCGTCTATAGTATTCCGCATAAACGATGCTCATACAATTCAACTTTATTTTTTATTTTCTCCGATTTATTTAAAACTTTTTCCGTGCCAATGGCAGGTTTCCTAAATTGGATTTAACATGTTTTTATTGTTTTTTTTCACAGATATACTGTCGTGTGTTTTTTTATGATTCGTAAGTAGATTATGTTTTTGATGGGGCGTACGATTTATCGGAGCACATCGGGATATAAACTCGAATATGGACCAATAAATCGTGATTGATATTCATATAAAATAATACAAAATCCTAATAGCATTTATTGAAATCATTATATACTCGTATAAACGTATTTTCGAAGCAGCACCGGCGAACTAAAAAATTCATTATCCATTTTTAGACGTATTCCGTTCTGTTAATAATCGTGAGCGTAGAATGTCAGCGCGGCGAAGTGGAATTACATTAGAAATTTCTCTACGATGAAAACGCTGGTCTTGGAAGAGGAAAGAAAAGAAGTAAGGAAGAAATAGAATAAAGTGGGGTAACTGGCGTAGAAGAAGAAGGCAAGAACGAGCAGGAAAGCTCAGAAGAAAGTGGTAAAGCAATAAAGAGTGAGAGTGCAGGAGTTTCTGAATTTCTGGTTGGTAAATGTACATTCAGGGTGGCCGGGTTCTCGAGAGATCCAGGAAAAACATTAAAAACAGAAAATATTAAGGAGGTAGTTAGATCCGAGATAAAACGTGTATACACCTTAATGGGGCTTTTATTTTATTTGGAGTTTATTCGAAACTTCTTTACTACGAAACAGAAAGCACTTGTTTAACATTTATTACGTTTTTATAATTTCAGACCCAACTTGCTATATTGCTTTCTATTTTTTAAAGCAATACACAAATTATTTCTACTCCATTTTTCGACTATGCTCCAGATAATGCACCACAAGAGGAGAACATTCATTTATTTTATGAAATATCTAACAACATTCAATCTGTTCTGTATTAAGTGAAACCAATGTCATAATCGGTTTTGTAAGTTTTCAGCTTTGCAGAAGAGTCTGCTGTTTGAGATCTAGAACCGTTCTTGTCGAGTTTGCTCTGCGAGCTGAAACATCGTTCAAGATACTCGGTTTGATGCAACTGGAACTGCATTGTTTACAATTCAAAGCTTTGTAGTTGCTTGCGCTATAGAAGAGCTTACTAAAGTATTCTTTTGTGAGTCTAGAAGGACTATACGTGTAATGGGAATACGTCACCAATTTGCAATACTAATCGTTGGAAACCGGAAATAGTTAGTTGATTTTTAACGTTATCTTTATAGCACTTCAAATTATTTTTCTTATCTTTTTTAGACACTGCTGCCGAAAGCTGTGTGCAATTCTCATAAAAGTGAAAAGGAGTATTGTCAAAGAGTATTCTGATGAGCAAAATAATTACAGTGACATCATATAATAAATTATTTTGATTTTTTAGATTAAATTATGAAGAAACTTAACAACTTATGGCAAGACTGTCAATTTAACGCATTTACGGTAGCAATGAGTAGGTGAAATACAAACTTATGAAAACATTAAAACCATTTAAAGATACGGTTATCTTTTACTAAAATTATTAAACGAAGAAATCCCTTTTAATTTAAGTTCTGCTTCTTACACTTGAGTTAGACACTTTTTATTTTGCACAAAGATCCACAGATTACTCAAGTATTCTGAGTCGCTGTACAGTGCTTGTTCTCGTAACTAATACAAATTTTGTTCGAACTTTTAATTAATTTTCCCGTAACAGAAATTATTCACTTCGCCTGGAACAATTGAGTATATAACGTATATAAATCACACATTCAGAAAAAATAACAATTTCGGAGATTAATATAGCAGGTGTTGGAGCATAGTTTTCAAATGAAATTTGAAGCCTGTTATTGTTCGTCCTATTGTGAGCCCGAATCGACTATCAGGATTTTATTAAAATTAGAATTTAAACTTTCGAAAAACACGCATTCGGAGCACACTGTAATGGCTCCTCGTTGAAAACTCGGTGAACAGTGTGGCCATTGTTATCGAACATGACTATAAATCCCTTGTGTAGAGTGGGGGGAGGTTTTCCTATCGCAACAATAACGCGTTCCAAATATAATTCTAAATGTGGGCACGAGCGATAGAATGAAGCTTTAAAAATGCGACTTCTCTACGGATAGATATAGTTGGTCGATGGCAATTCTTGCTTATAATGTATAATAAACGATACCAATTTCGAATTAATGGAACATTCACGAGTTTGCTCTGTTATCGAGTCAGCCACGTTGCTAACAATAATTGATAAAACTTGATAATACTAGCGTGTTGTTGTGATCACTTCAAATTAGTCGTCAATTATTTGCTATATGAACAAACAGTTGTAATAAAATTCAATTTTATTTGATATCCACTAAGACAATGGGATAATTGTTTATGGTGCGTACAATAAAGATAAATAAAAAAATTGTACGTTTACATATCGTAATATATGTCTCGCAAATTATTCATTTTAAACATTATATACTGTTTTTGGTACCCTAACTCTGGACAGAGTCTTGAGTATCCAATTTAAAAAGCTGAATATGAAAGCTTATGAAAGCTTGAAACGTCCTTTAACATCTTCAAATATCTTTTATAGTTGTTATATTGTGCGAAGCGGTGTTCTGAAATTAATGAAACTGAATTTTATAAAAAGTGAACATACTTTTACTTTTACAATATAGGATTAAATGTTTATACGATAGATCGCGCTAGGATGATCCATCACTTCCCACGACGAAATAAAAGATTCATCATTTTGCGAGGCTTTTAACTTTAGTTTAACTTCGCTTCAAAAACTTCCATTTTCTTTGGCCACGTCAAGGCGAACTGACCCCTCGAAGTAATGAAAAATTACTCTTCCCGAAAGTAACGTGAAACTCTCTTTCTTTTACAAATTTTGCAAACTCCTCGATCCTATACATGATGGCAATATTTGTATAATCATGGAACGCAAAAAGACATAAAACGAAACGACGCGACGCACGAGACGTCGATAATAATGTAAGAGAAGCCGCATTTTCTTTTTCGATGCAGTTGGAGAAGCATGCTTCAGTAAAAAGATAGATGATTCCAAGTAGACTATACATATATATGTATGTCTATATCATTATTGTGTATTTTTCTATGTACAGCATCCATTCACGATCATAATTGTAGGAAATCTACCTTACTACTGCATACACACCTAGAGGTACAGCTCGATGATCGAATATAGTGTTTCGCGCTAGACTGATGAACGACGATGGTTATACCACGTGGAGTATGATTCGTAATAAACCAAGTGTATAATAATATTAACATATGCCTTCCATCACTAGACCCACGCCTTAATCGATTCCCGTAACAATATTTTATTCGCAAGCACAGTCATACATCTGCATTTTGCAGTTACACAAATTTTTAGAATAGATACAGTCTTCGCTCCATACATGTCCCAAATGTCTAGCCCATAAAAGTCCCAGAACTATCCTCATTGCCGCAGGGCATACTGAATAAATTAAAGCTCAGGAAACGATAAAACATTAACAAAGAGAAGTGATTACATTGCTTTTGACACAATATTAAACAAACAAATTACGAAAATTACTTTTGGGAAGATGTATGTATGAAAATAAAATCGATGTCGACCAAGGGCTACAGAATTAAACAGAGGATGAAAAGAAAAAAACTTATCATAGATGCTAACATCAAATTGGAAAGGTAGCTGTCGGGTGGGGGGTCATCCTGTCCTATATGTAGTTTCTGGACTTTATGGACAATCTTAGAGTTTACTTCGGTCGTGACGAATTCGAGGTATGCTATACCGCTGAATTTCGTGCCCCTGAAGCACGCTAAATGGAACAAGGGGCGACGCGTAAGGGAGGGCACGTTCCTTAACCACCACTCGACAAATTTCCAAACCACTCCAGGAACGTTCCCGAGTTCTCGTCGGCCCTGAGCTATTTCCGGGTTTGTCGTCGAATTGATCAAAGTATTGACGGTGTCTGGAACAATTTCTGCTTTCAAGGCCGCCCCTTCACTATCAATCCGTAGAAATGTCTCACGCATTTATCCGTCAAGTCTCGGATACACTGTCGAACACCTATTTCTATAACACGTTCGTGCCATTCTTTGCCTTGCCCATCTTCATTGTAAAATGTTCGTAACAATGATTTCCCATTTTACTCGATCCGTCCATCTCGCCCCACCTTCCCCTATCTCCTTAATATTCCCCCTAAGCACTATTAAAACAAATCAGCAAAACTTAAGGAATAACAATTTTTCTGTTCGAATTTAAATCGCATGTAAAATAGGCTCAAGAGTTGAGCTAATTGTCTTGCGCTTATGACGCGAATAAATGAACAAACCTAACCAACTGAGTTGGTTCTCCTAAATATCGACAAATTACTCGATCACAACAGAAAGTCATCAACGCTCCGAACATTATTCTATATTCGTTGATTTTAAGTAACAGCATGTAGAAAATTAATTTGACTGGCGTCATCAAATTTTGACCATGCGAATCAACAACAACAAGTTTTCAAACGGTGACATTAATTGCTTTTGTCACACGCGGAATGGAGTTACCATCGCCATGATTATTATAATTAATCCGAATTAAGTTGCGTCAATATCGACCCACCGGTAATCGTTTGCGCGACGCATAATCGCGTCCATTGATATTAAATAACTTGTAACAAGCTGCCGAGACGATTACGCGGACTCGCGGCTTATCGGATAAATAAATCGGGGGGCTTTTAGACGGGTATGCATATCTCCCGAGATTTTATCTGTGTTTCGCTGGTTCCGCGAAGAACCGCCATTCCGCCGTTTCACGACTCCGGCCGTTCGCGTCTCATATTTCCATAAAAGTATCACTTATTTAATTTACGGCCGCCGATACGCGCTCGGATCCGAAAATGTTCGTCCCGGGGATGCGATCTGAGTGCTCGACGCGTTACGTCAATCGTTATGCGGCCTATCTAAAGTGTCGCGACACTTTCAGGTTCGCTTCGCAGACGTTATCGTTCGCGGAGATGCCCTTTGGCAAACTCGGGCCAACAAACAAGGTCTTACGTTCGCGCGCGAATCTGGAATGAGATCGGTAAAAGGCATCGATACTTAGCGCGTGCGGTGGCGAATCTGTACCCGAAAAGAATCCCAACAAAATCAAGCGACATACCACGTTGTCTAATTCGTTATCGCAAGTTCGTTTCGTTTCCGAGAAATGCAGGCAATCGAAATTCACGGTTGCTTTCAAGAAAAGAAATGGTGTGTACCTTTCAACGAAAAGAATTCATTAAGGGGAAGGCTCGAGGAGCTACACACGAAAAATAGGATAATGATGGAAACTTTCTATGTAGATGAACATACCGGCTATTTTTTGCCAAGGCTGAAAAATATCGTTGGGAGCTGACCTTTCGATGAATCCATGAAATTTTTAGTTCTATTTCAAAAGCGTTCCTCGCGAAACAAGGACGCGATGTTATTCGACATGCAGAGACCCAATTAATCACGTGATCCAAGCAAAATTAACAGGCAATCGCGGTGACGGTACGGATCCTGGGCTCGCGGCTATTTTAATTCTGAGTTTTGTCGGTGAGGTCATTAAATCTCCGCGTCGAAGCTGCCGCGTGGACCAGCCACGGAGATTGCGAATCGATATTACGGGTAGCAAACCGACGACGCGGCGCGGTGCGGCGCGGAGAAGCAATCGAGAAAGTCCCGCAATTTTCGTCGTTCTCCGGTTCTTCGTGTTAGAGTCTAATTGAAACTACAGCAGCCCCCGGCTGCCTTTCGACCTCCTACAATATCTCGAACCAATGACTCCATCAAATTCAAGGGTTCCTTCCTGCGAAAAGGACAAGCGACAAAGAGGCGCACCGTCATCAACGGAATTCCAAGCTGCAGATGGTAACCGCCCCTGTATCGCTACCGAATTAGTGGACCGGAATGTTCAATTACATTGTATTGGTAATTCCCGTTGAGGTGACGAACACCTTCTGATTAAGTATTTCAGTATTTAAATAGCTAGTCGCTATAAAGGGTGGTTCACTTAAATGTAGCAAAACAAGTATCTCCTTCCGTTGCGTTTATACAGGGTGTTCATCTGAAAACTTTCCAGCCGAATATCTTGAAAAGTATGAAAGATATTAAAAAAGTGTAAAACACGTGTCCAAGTATTTTGAGAGGGAAAGAGGGTGGCAGTATCAGTTTTTTATTTGGGTGTCGTTTTTAAGGTCATTTGGGGATCAACTCTGTTTTTTCGAATAGAGACCTATATCTTATTGTACGTAAGAACACCAGCATTTTTCGTAGGATACTTTTTTTATCCGCGCTATGCGCAAAATGCTTGGATTCCACGGCATGCACATCGTCAATTTTTGGCCTGCTTCTAACGCTTGTATTACCAAATATCAGCATAATCCGAATGAGCCCTTTATTAGCGACAAAAATATTCTTATTTAAGGTCGAAAACTTGAAGCACGTAAAACCATTTTTTGACGGTAATGTAGTCACTCTACCTTATCGCGAATCTGCGGCGACCGGCCCCTTTAAGGCACGTAAAATTATTTTTCGCCTATTTTTGTCGGTAATGTGGTCGCTCTAGCTTATCGCGAATCCACGGAGTCTTGGATTTTAATGGTGAGATTATTGATAGATACTCATGGTCGTTAGAATGACGATATCAAGATACACCGTAAAAGTAACGGACACCGTAAACAAAAAGCTCCGAGCATCTATTCCGGTGTCCATCACCGAGTAGCCCATTAATTACAACTATAAAATCCTCGCGAGTTTGTAGTTTTATGTTGCTCGTTGGACGGGTCGGGGATCAAACAGCCATCAAGTCTGACGTTAGAGAATTTATGACGCTCGATAAAGAGCTGGCAACATTATCCAGCCAGTGTAACCAGGGTCAAACGAGAGGGACGAAGTTCTGGAGTAGGATGCAAGTTCGCGGGGAACGAAATAAAAGCAAAAGCAATATCGCGACGGGGGACAAGAGACAGGGGGTGGTAAAAGGGGTGGAAGAAGAGGAAGAAGAAGAAGAAGCAGTCTTGTAGCCTGAATGATGAACGGAAAACGAAATCGGTTAGTATTCAGAACGGAGATATTAATTTCCGCTAGATGCGAGGAGAAGAAATGCAGCCCGGGGTGCGATTACGGGAATTTTTATTCGCATTCTCTCAGCTGCGAAATACCGTTCACGTTCTTTCGTTCCTTATCTCTCTTTCAGCTCGAAATGCTTATCCGCACAGTCGGTTTAGGCGCAGGATAAATTCGAGACGAGAATCACTTTCCGTTTCGTTCGCTTCTCGCGCGTAATTACAGATCGCGGTCAGGTTGGGTTTTGTATTGGTGTTGCCGGCATGAGACGTTGTTGATAAATGGTGTAACCACTTCTACTGGGATTCGGTGAAATATAAAAATGCTGTATGGGACGTGTTTCTGCGCGTAGCTCGCCTTACGCAGGGAACGTGCCAAGAATTTTGTAAATGTAAATGTAAATGGGTTTAAAAGACTCTGTTCAAGTAAATGAACCGTGTTAGAAAGTTATTCGTGCGAAGATAATATTGTGCAAGAAAAGATCTAGTTTCGTTGTACGAATGCACGATCCGATACATTTTTAGTCGAACAAAATGAACTGTTCTTCAATTTTAGTGCTTGGAGCTGTTGTTCGTCGAACAGATGGACAAAGAAGGCAGCGTCTCTTTTTTGTTTCTCATCACTTTTTTGCGAAACTTTCACCTGAATATTTGTGGTATTTTTTTTATTAAAATGTGATCGAACACGACAGAATTTGGATCATATTTACATGTTTAATTGACGATTAGAATCTCGATTATCCTAACCGATGATATCGGTATATTATTCGTAAAGTTTCACGTTTACAGTTCTGAAATGTCACAATATCAATAAATAAGACATTATTTAATGGTGCGCGTACCAATGGCACGCTAGTAAACTATACATACATAGAATTTATATTCTGAGCTACATGCAATTCACATTCAATTTTGGAAAAACAGTGACATGAGTCTACCATTGTAATCAATATGATATAAATATACATGATGGATAATTTAAGGGGTAGTGGATTTACGGTAGTATATTAATAGAAGTAATATTGCAAAATGCAGAGTATAGACTAAGAGACTAATGCAATAAAATGTTTATCGAATAAAATGTCAATATCCTTACAACTATAAATATAACTAATACTATGCTATAATTAATGTCCTGTAACTATAACTAACGAAGCTATTTAAGTGCACCGTTCTATGTAACAAATTGCACAGATACATTAAAAAATTCTGTTCAAATATAAAAACACATATAATAAAAGTGTCTCGGTGTGATATAGTATGGTTATGTGTTACATGGTTTACAGCAATAAATGAATAATAAATAAGTGTATTAAATTACTACTACTAATATTTCGAGGTATCAGGACAGAACAAGCGTATCTCCATCCTCGAAAGTAGCTTACGACCATAAGTCTTCGCAAGTGTTAACGCCGACAACGTTCTTTAAACGAAAAATAATATTTTAGTCAATTTCTAATAATACATATACTATTAATATATATTTTATACTATTATATGTATTGACATAAAAAGTTTGTCGTTTCGCATCCCGCCAAATGTAGTCTCTAATTCTCAAAAAATAATTTGTGAATATCGATGAACATTTGCAATTCAATAATGCAATTCCATTTTGAGGTTCAGTTATCCAATATAAATCTCTCTCTCTCTCTCTCTCTCTCTCTCTCTCTCTCTCTGCTATAATGGAATTATTAGCTGCTATAAATCGCAAGTCAAATCTTGAATGCTCGTTGCCGTCTATTGTTCATCGAGTTCATCAACTTCACCGCAATAGAAAAGTCCTCACGAAAAATATCCGGCAACCGCAGGAGAGTGTTGAAATAATAGTGTAGATGCATGCAAACCAGATGCACTGGCCCTTGTGTGCCCCACCCAAGACAGGAAGCATGATTGCATTATGTGTGGTCGGGATCCAGTCTCCTGATCAAGCGATTACGCATATAAGGAAGTTAATTAGCGAGCATACTTTGTTAAACTGTCGTCTTAGATTTTGGTGAAGCGTTCCTCGGATCACGAACGAATTCCGCAGGGTGAGTCACCGCGAACGAGATCGTCAAATATTTTTGTCATATCTGTGATAATAAATGAAGTTACATGAACTGCGTAATTTGATCTTTGATTCGATTATCGAAATAGAGATATAAGGTACCATTCAAGAAAATGTCGGTGGTCTGGAAATAATTCGCCAATGATAAGAAACACATTTTAGCATCCTCCTTTCGACCTGAAAAATCCAGTGAATACCATTCAAAAACTAATAACTTCAAAAACTTTTTAAAAATTGATCCGAATTAATTGAGTTTCTTTTTTTTCGAGATGTCACAAAGATAGATTTTTAACCTTTTTATGTGTGCTTATGATTTAACGTATGAAAATTTAAAATATTACTTCCGATAAAAAGATTTGTGTTATAGTTTTTGTAAAAATCACAATGCTGTAACGTCAAAAATCAGTTCTGACGCTGAATTCGCTTATGACGTTCCGTCCGTGAAATAGCCACAAATCTTCATTTGTTTTTGCGTTGCATTTTTTGCAGAAGTAAAAGTGCATGCCGTACCGGAAAAACTCGTTAGTACCTGCCATTTTTAAGTCATAAAACGAATAACTGTAATTATTCTAACGCTACCATGCATAAAAGTTCCCAGAAATTGGCTCTACAGTAATGTTTTATGCAAAGCTTTGCTAATTTTGTGCAATTAGCTTCACTAATCGTTGCAATTAAGTACCAACTTAGAATTAGTAAAAATCTGCAGGTAAATCTGCATAAACTACAAATATTATTATAATATATTACGTTCCTTAAGATTTAAAAACTGTATTAACAACAATCTATTGGACAATATATTGCTCTCTTTTATATTATCTGAAAATCGAGTTACTTTGTTCAAACTCAAAATCATCTCGCAGTCATCTCTCAGATAAACTTGAATGCATTTTAATGTCAACTTTTGAATGCATTAGAAAACAAAAAAAAGGAATGTAGAATTTTTCCAAAAATTATTTCAATTGC
Source organism: Halictus ligatus (assembly GCA_028454255.1). Taxonomy (NCBI): domain Eukaryota; kingdom Metazoa; phylum Arthropoda; class Insecta; order Hymenoptera; family Halictidae; genus Halictus; species Halictus ligatus. Next base: position 19,923,660 of record CM052131.1, read on the forward strand.
ATTTTATACATTTTCCATACCATCTAAAATAAATAAGATTTTAAGCACTATTTTCCTTCATCCAGAGCATCCTTCATAACACATAGGGACCTAATTATTGTGCCTGTATTAATTATATTTATTTCCAAAGCACAATTAATATTAAAAAAGAAATATATAACATATATTTAAGTGATTTTAATGAGAAAAATTTAATATCTCTTTCTTGATATTTATTAATCTTTAAAAATAAGTATAATTAATACAGGCACAATAATTCGTACCCCCACCCTAGAGTCACTTAACCTACTATTATATATTTATGCATTTATGACAAGAATGAATTGGTGTAGCACTTACTGGAATTATTAAAGGATGAAGTACATATTTATCGAAACTCTGTTTCGTATATAGTAGACTCGGAAAATTAGTCACGCTTGAATTTATTTTGGAAAATCTGTTAAATCACAGGAAATGTTCTTCAGAATATTATAGGTACCTCGATATTCGTTTAACCAATGATGCTCTCTACGTTCTTGTAATAGCGACGAGAAAAATGTCTCCGATCTAGAAACTCGCGAGTCATCTCAGACGACATGATCCGCCATGATTAATCGTTACCGATGAAAACGAAGCTTTCGTAGTCCGGGCACAAGAATGGCTGGATTATCTTCGCAAGGGAACTTGCAAAATCATGCGATTACAAATTCGACCAGTGACTTCCCGAGGCGCTCATAGCGTGAACGACGATTGGATTGATTTCGGTATCGATTACCATTCGATTCGATTCGGCTCATATGGCCCCATGGGTAGCTTTAAAATCTTGACAAATGACTGGACAGTCAGAATATTGATGGTTATATAGTGCTCGATTAGTCTTGAGTATGAAATTGAATGGGGGTCAGTAAAATTGCAGCATGCCTCAAAAGTATTGTCTTTTGGGTACTTAAATATATTGCAAGGACGATAATTATATTGAACTGGGACTCTTAATCGTATGAATATATTTTTCATTAAATCGGTAAAAGTATATTCCAATATACTTCCCTATTCGTTTAGGTATGTAGAATCGTTGACTGTACTACTTGCTCATTGCTCTTTTTTTGTGTAGCAAATTATTTTGTATTTTTTCGTTCGTTTTACATTGACAAGACTATTGACAAGTTATTTACATTGTAAATAACTTAGCCAATTATAAAATATGCGAATGTGCAAAGTGAAATAAAATTAACAAATATTGGATCTCCGTGTAACCCTCATTTACTCGAAATAATCCGGAGTAATTTGTATCGGAATAAAGGTTTACGGCTGTAGGGATGAATAATTAATTAATCTTTTAATTGCCGCGTGACGTAACGGCACAAGATTCGACGGTGCTCCCAAATTCTACAACGCTGCTTCATTAATTAACGTCTTTATTCGGTGAAACTTGAGCGAACCGAAACTTTCGTTCTCGTATTCTTCGGGCCGGCTGAATATTACCTCCTCGAAGAGATTGAGACCAGTGCTATGAGCATAAAAAGCTGCATGATCGCGCAGACTTGGTACATTGCGACATGACACGAAAGAGGGTCGTGTTGCATTTTCCGACATGAAACGGAATATGCGTGATACCGTCGCTTGACACTTCTTTGCTAAACAGCATAAACGAACCACAGCCACTGGAGCGGCGAAGAAAATCAATGTTCGTTTAACGAAGAAAGTAGAGAAAAGAAAATGTCGCGTTAATGAATTGTTTAATTAATAATAAGTACATCAGAATACTATTTTTTTATTTATTTTTACCTTGTTAAGCAATAAGTACTCCTTTTGATTAATTTTCAAATATTTCTCACTGTATTTCGATTTCTAATACTGTTAATTTATAAATAAAGAATACTAAAGAAAGTGAATAAAGTATTATATTTTTCCGTGAATTTAAGAAAAATTTGAGCGCTAGGGAAACGCCCTCTACTTATATTCTTGATTTCTTTGTCTACTTGAAAATCCGCAGTCTGCTCATAACCACAGTGTTTTATAGTAAGTAAGAGACTTGCGGCTGCGTCGATGCATTGCGGTTTCGGTAATCTTAGCATCGCGACAAACAATATTAATGCGACGATGTGCGTACATTTACATACATCCGTGCATCGTACGTCTGGGATTCCATGCCCACGTTGAATTTAAGTGATGGGGCTCGTTACTAATAGCGAATCTCATCAAGATTAATGTTCAGACGTGGCGGCATGATTAATGGCCGTATGGCGTAGCTGGGATAATTTTGACACATATTATTTTATGTCCGAAATGAAATACCATCGAATTCTTTCAGGTATTATGTCATGATTTACCGGGAAAAATAAATGAATGATGAACCGTATTCGCAATTACTTAATATGCGCTAAATTATTTAATACTACCACGATTACTCCATACAGCCAACTGGAAAAATTATTGAATCATAGTATCCGAAAAAGTCAAACTTCTTTTTTTTTAAATATTCATTGAGCGGATTTTATACAGCTTTTCATAACTAATTTTTCAAAATTAGACATTTTCTAGAATTTTAGGTATTACGAGGAAATTAAAAACGCTAAAATGTTATACTTATTGCTTATATACTTATATTAAAAATTATCGCCACTAATCTAATATATACGAAAAATGAATTTAAATTTTCTTTTATGTCTTTTAAGTTTCATAAGAATTGTACAAACGATTCTTCTTTGCTAATAATTTTACATTTTAAAGGAATACATTTCATAACAAACCAATATGAAACTTTGAATAGTGGACACATGTCAATGTAATTTTCATTATCTTTGTCACTTTCAGATAATCGATTTCAGTATACTCGCAAGGATCTTTATCAGGGTGACGATCCAATTTCATTGACACCATCGCCAGAAAAGATAGCGAAAAATCGTCCTAGTGCACGCAAGAGAATCGGCGAGCTGAAGAAACGCAGAAAAGCAAAGGAGAAGAAGCGGAAGCAAATTGCCGAGAAATCTTTATATGAACCACCCCCAGCCTTGCCGATCGTCGCCTTAAATGAAACAATAATATCAAGGTTGGACCTGAGCTGTTTCATGAAAGCTCGCAAAAAAGGATTTGTGAAAGCCCCTCAGATTAAGCACGCATATCCTGCCAAATACGCCAGGTATGTGCTCCGTCTCTTCCGAACGAAAGCAGAAAAACTTTATTGGATATATCCTATCTCTGGGAATTGACGAAAATTTCATGAATTCATTTAATATTCGTCGGATTTATTAAAAACAATGAGCAAATATAGATCGCTGGGCAATTTTCATCGTGATCAGTAGACTGTGGATTTAATGCACTTATGATAAAAAAGGGATGAAATATGAAATAGTAAAAATATTAAAACATTTTAATAGCACTGTTATATTATCTCCAACTTGCTACAATTATTAAGATACAAAACACCTTTTTATTTCTCACAGTCTAGTGATTAGTATACTTTAATTACTTTAATATCAATAATTTTTCTGAAAGGGAGAATGACTTATTGTAGATGCACACTTACACTGAGAAATAAATACTGATAATAAAAAAATAGTTCGTCACTTCGAATTGCATGCAAGAAATGGTAGATATACTGGACATAAGACAAAAATGAAGTGTATAAAAATTGCGATTTCGGCTTCGTATTTTAGTTATCATCAATTAAAAAGCCGCCTAAAATGCGGCAACCCGATCAACAGAGGTTCAGGTTGCTGATATAATAAAGGCGCGCGACAATCGCATATCAAAAAGGCTCCTCAAAAGCAACATATACCTCTGTTGGTCGGGTTGCCGCATTTTAGGCGAACTTTTATTCTTCATTTTCGTCTTATATTGTCTTGGAGAACTACCCCTTAAATTTTCTCTCACCTGTAGTAGATCACCCTGTATTTATTAAGGGGGTTAAATTATAAATTCTGATTTAAAGTGAATCAATGAATACATAATAAATACATAATCTCTAATTTAAAATTTTAAATGCTACTGTGAGGAGCTGAACATACCGTAATTTGATGGATTTCAACATACGTACACGGAACCGATTATTCTCGAGTTCCATTAATTTTGTTGGATAGAACGAATTTGATTCATTATGTTAAACCAAGCGAACGTATCGCGTGGAGGCGGATGAAATTTTCTTGACGTGTCAGTTTGTTCGCGATTGTGTAGTTCCCCCTATGTATTTTTGCAGGAGGAAAAACGTACTGCCTCCGTACAATCGATACCTTGTCGCAATGTACGAGTGCACAGAGGATTTCATTTTCGAGGACTCAATGGCGGATCGGCTTTTCTGCAGCGATGGCACTTGGTTGGGCATTCTTCCGCATTGCATAAAGGAAGGAGGTAAGTACCGGTGGACGGAACCACTACATTCATAGAAATATTGTCCTAAAAAGTCCAAATAATGTGATGGAACAAAATTTTCTGTTTCCAATACTCTCTGCGACACGTACGCGTATACCGAGTGCAATCTCGCAGTTTGCCTAGTAAAACGAATACGTCCATATTACAGTGTTTACTCTATATATGTCCCAAATGCCTAGCCGATAAAAGTCCCAGAACTGCCGCGAGGTATACCCCGTCAGGAGACCAGAAACTCGTGAGACCTCGGTCGCCTTTAGAGCATCGCTGTTCTTTTCTACGTTCGACGTGAATCAAAGAGTAGTATCCTCTGGCCGATATATGTCCCTGGCTAAACCCATGTTTTGGACATATATCGAGTAAACACTGTAATAATAGACCTATGAAGCATTAGAAAGAAATAGAATCATTTCTCTATTCCCTATCTTTACGATCTAAAAAATCGAAAATTATTATCATTGTTAATATTAAAATTATCATTAGAATTTTTACAATCAATAAAAATACAGTCTATTGATAAAAATAATGTTCATCATTTTTTACTTCATCTTATAGATAATTCATCTTCATTTTTAATTTGTTGGACAAAAGATTAGAATAAAATTACTATTGTCAGAGCTAAGAATTTGTACACCTGATAAAAAATTTGTCATTTTTATGGGTCTCGAAGTTGTTAATAAACACAGTGGACTTGTTCGACAGTTGCTATTAAAATTTTTTTTTGGAAATCGCAATTTATAAAAACCTCCAATCGCTCTTGACATTCTTCGTTAATGGAGATCTGTTGCATAAAAAATTTACTATCTACGGAATTCATGAATACATGATTTCATACTTCAAATGGGTAGAATATTGACAATTTATAGATAAATATAGGTATTTTCTAGAACGTTGCATTATTGCCTATTTTGCGAAAGCCAAACGGTGTCACTGTTTACCACATCTCGATGCAATTATCTCATGTACCGACACCAATTGAGAATTCCCGCAAATAACATGAGTTATAATTAGAACGTCAATTGGCGTGCCCTGCCGTTAAAATGTTAATCGGTATGGTCGTTGATACTTTTATTATTACTACTACTTGTAAAGATCCGTCGAAACTTTCCTTCTTCTTCTTTTGATTATTAATTAAAGAATGTTATGTTATGATTAAAATATACGATACAAAAATTATGTGTACATTGAAAAAAAAAATTGTAAAGATTATACAGAAGCCTAAGCTATTTTTCATTTCCTTGCTTATAGCTTTACGCATATAATAAAAATAATGCAGAACAGAAGCCAAATATTTGTTTTGATTTTAATAAATTGGTAATAATATATCAATAATGTATACAGTACAATAATATATAAAATAAAGAATATACAATGTTACTATAATGTTACTATAATGTGTTACTATGTTGTGTACTATAATATATAGTACCTATCTCCAAATTCTTTTAGTCTCTTTACCCACTGTTTTATATTCTACTGACTCTTTTTTATCGTAAACGCGTAAAATCCGTAGTCTATTGTAACCTGCGCACAACACAATGATGCAGGGCGATGCTCCCCGAACATATTACGTCGTTAAAGTATAGTTCGCCTTTTTCGAATTAATGTTGGTAGCTGGCACCATAAATTGACTTTGGTTGATTGCTGCAGTGTTAGAATCGAGTTCAAATCAGTTTTAATCTTCCCTCGCGGAGATAAATTCTGTTAGGTGGCAATTCGTCAAGTGAAAAGAATCACACGCTTTTGTTGCAGAGTCGACACTCAATAACGTGAAACGTTGCAGCCAGGACAGTGGAGGTTGCGCACACATATGCGAGGACACTGAGACTGGCGTGAAGTGTACGTGCTTCGACGGATATCATGTCAACGGACATTCCTGCATAGGTAATGACTTTTAGATCGATTCAAATATACTATAAATACACTAGAACGGAGATGCTATAGTAGAGACCGTTTATCGTCCATTTCAAATAATATTATGTTGGCCGCGGAGCCTTTACATTTATCTTCTTAGTCGATTTAGGGTAAGATTAATTTTCAAATAAAATAAATGCACTGCAAGATTGCAGAATGTTTTCGAATGGAACAGGTAACACTAAATTCAATTCAATGAAGTGGAAAAGATTTTCTGGCCAACCTAATATTATTATTAATCACTAGACTGAGGAGAAGAAAGAATGTTCTAACTTACCTGAAAGAAATAGAAATTAAATGAAAATATATTCCTTCTAGTAAACGTAATAAATAAACAATAATTCAAGAGTACGTTTAAATTCGTGTAACGTCATCACAGTTTTGTATTTTACCTACTCATTTTTGCCAGGAATGCATAAAATTAAATAAAATACAGTCGATAAAATTTGGTCAATTCTTTACGACTCGACTTGTAGATTTTAAGCGAAATAAACATTTTGTGCCTATTGTTCGCAGTCTATTTATGACAATAATGTCCTCCCTCGAGTAACCAAACCCGGGTAAATGCAAATCAAATTTCGTGTTCGATCAACGTATCGAAACTCGCACTCTGAACTCGATACCAGACTTGGTATTTCACCGTTATGAAATTCGTTATGGTCTAAGTTTTCGAAATTATAAGCGACCACAACACAATATGTATTATCACGTGTTACGAGTAGTAATCGAATCCCATGAAGCGAAGCTTTTGTATTGGAATTGGCTTAGCTTCATGAATACATATTGAATCTGTTCCCAACCCCGGGTCTTCTGTCATCGAGTGTCAAAACTTGCTCGACCGATGGCGTATTTAATAAATATGAAATTAATATAAACAAATTGGATGGTTGTGGCTAGTGGATCCAAATGCTCGTGTGCTTCGACGTTTGGCATACATTTTGGATCTTCTGTAAATACGACTGATTTGTGCTGCGAAAACATCAACGGTACAAGCAGAAATGTTAATTTAATACTATGGGAATTGTTAGGCATGTACAATAACATAGTAGAGATGTTTAAAACAGAGGCTAAATGGCGTCGGATGAATGGGGTTGTTATTCGAGAAGATTGGAAATCAGCTGATGAGCGCGAAGAACGGTTTAATATTGTCATTGTTAACAACCAACCAGGAGCGTTCCTCGACGCTACACATCGACTTTTGTGAAACTTTGCGAACCTACAGAGCGGAAACAAAATTAAGGACACGCAATTTCTTTTCAAGTTTAACGAGTAGAACCATCCTATAAAAATTCCGAAGCTACTTCCTATACTATTAAATACGAAATTATAGTTTAAATAGCCAGTTGTATATGAAATAATTTTCAAGATTCTTATTCATGATGGAAACTGTAAATTTTCATGCGAAATAAAATTTGTTTGCGTCTATCGCAACACATAAAAGTCGGTTAGGAATTTCTTTTTTTCTTTAATAATTTTAGGAAGTTGAAAGTAATATCCAAGAAAAAAAAAATAAAGTGAAATCCACTGTCCGCTCATGATATTTCAAAATCTATACGTGGGATATATCAATTTTAAGTTTACCATTTTCTATAGAATTTAAAATGGTGATGGCCACTCCTCTGTCTTTACATTTCCAGATCTTCCAAAGTATAACCTTTTATAATTTTCTGAAGTATAAGTAACCTTTGGCCATGATACGCGGGAAATCATACAAGTTTGTCATTCAAACCATATTTTCATCTATAATAGTTCCCGAGATAGCTTCGGGGACAGCAAGTTTCAGACGGTGGTTTCGCCGCCTTAAACTTGAGTTTCTACGGGCAAAAAAAGGTGGGGACACTTAGGAATTCTCTTTGAACCTGTAAAATATCAAAATCGGAGGGAAGTAATCTCTTGCGAAGGTGTTTAAAACATTTCTGATATTTACCATGTACAATATGTAATTTTAAATTGAAATACTTAAAATAATGCGGTATCTATGACAAGATGAAAACCACAAGATCGCATCAATATAACAAATAATTCGATGTTATACACAGTATTTAGATTAAATAAAATCATGTATGCAAAAAAATTCGAATGTCTGGAATTAAATGATGTGCGAAGAGTTAAATTAAATTGAGGTATTTAGAATAGTATGTTATATTAATAGAATTAGCAAATAATTTAAACGTACACAGTATTTATATTAAATTTCTTTGAATTAATTAATTAAATAAGGTAAACAAGGTAACATACAAGAAGAATAATAAGTAATAACTATATGATCGCGGATCTTTATGCAATATAAAAATTTTCGATTGCAACATATAGGGGCCACATAGACATTCATTTCCTGTTTTAACCATTTTAACGAGTAGGAAATGGTGGAATAGTATTTTTAAGTCTCTATACGTTTCTCCTGTTTTGCATTCTCAAAACGCATTCTTCAAACGCACAGAATGCCTACTAAGAACGAATGAGTTCCAATATTTTCCAACGAAAGTTCGAACCAAACGCATTGTCTGTACCGTAACAAGTCGTTGAACAATTTTTCAATTTTATCGCCATTTGCAACGTTTACAATTCCTTCTCGTTACAGACCCGCCACACAGCGCCTATTAATCAATTCGACACAAAAGTAACAATTTCGATTTTTCCTGTTACCAGTAACCGTTCGAACGCGTTTATAAGCTCTCGTAGGTAGCACGTACTCGGTGCAACCGATTTTTCGAGCTGGTCGCACACAGAACAATGCCATCGGCGTTCTTTTATGCCATTGTTACCTTTTTCACTTTGCCGCCATTATTTGACTGTAAATCTGTAGCAAAGCATTCGCGACCGGCTGCCCGTTGAGCATTTTAGTCGCAGGCCCGTTTGTATTAAACGTCGCCGACGCAGTTTCCCGGAAAGACTCGAGGTGTTTCATACGTTGCGTAACGCGAAAATCGCCCGTTATGGAGAATCGGGGAACGAGTTTTCGTTTCTTTACCGTTCCGTGATGTGCAATGTTTGCAGTAAATCGTCGGATTTGTAGAACGTTGGCGATCTGAAATTGAGATACCGCGGGGTTTATGCTTATCCCGTGAGCGGATAAAGGTCGCGCCAGGAAGGCTTACAATTTTCTGACCTGGGAATGTATGTTTCGTACGGATTTGCGCCCGTATTTCTTCCCCACACGACTTCGTTGAAATCTGAATAGCATGAGATCTAAAATCGGAGGAAGCGAGCGCGCGCGCGCGCGCGCCCACGAGAGGGGTTCAACCCCGTAAGAAAAACGAGCGCGGCTCCCGAACGGAGATTTCGAGAGTCGTAATATTTTTCATCTCGCATGAATTCCGCTCGAGTGTACCGAGTGTTATGTAAGACGAGAGTACGTGTTTCACACGTGGCGGAAACCATTTAAATCTGTTTAAGGTAATTTACGACGCGCTCCCTCCGCGATGCTGTAGCGTGTTTCGGTTTTCGTCATCGCGATTTTTATTCAATGTCGGCCGACTGACTGGCAGTTAGCATAACCCCTGGCAGAAAGTATTTGGTCACACTTAAAAGTCACATTATTTTCTTCAGATTGAAACGAATGAATTGAGATTTTTCTACATGTTAGCAGAATTAGTTTGTGGTGTATGAAATTTTGGAAAAATTGCTGTCGGTTGGAATTGCGGGAAGAACAGTGAAAGTCAATTTTTCAACTTTTTTATCTTAGAATGTATTAAGAATTATAACCAAAGCATAATGTCAATTTGTGTTAATTATTACGGAAATGGAATATTTGTAATTTTATTTTTGTTTCAACGCAGAATGAAAAGGATGAAATGTCGTTTCGTTTATTTGAGAAAAACTTAAGTTTTTCGAGGGAGACTCCCTCTACACCTGAGCTGGCAACGTTAACTAATGCAGCCTGTAGATGGAAGCTTACGTTTAGCCTGCGCCGTATGCCTAAATCACATTCCGCTTCGAGATCGATTAGTCAACTTAACAGCTGGTAACGTGTCATTCGAAATGTACGTGGCACAGGTAGACGCGTGGTAGGTAGAGTGTAGGTGTCGTTTAGCATTGTATGCTAATCGGCATCGGCGTCTCCGTGAAAACGACCGCAATGCGAAGCTGCTGTCGATGTGTGTTTCAAGTGCAACCGCCGCGCCACGCCGCCGTCGCCCTCGGCCAGAAAACAAGCTTTCTCGATTCCGTATCGGAATCTATGTCGCGACACTAATCTGCAACCCATAATTTATATTCCCCCGCGGTTTCGCCAATTGTTACCTAGCAAAAGTCGCGACCGATCGGTGACGTAAATATTATCACGTAATTGTCCTGTGTTTTCGTAACGAGTACCGCAGATTCGATACTGTCAGAAATTTGAAATTGTAGGAAAAGGGTGTAGCCAGATAAGGAGGTCAAAAGTGCCCCCTAACCAAATTGAATTTGCAATAGGCCGTTCGATGGCTTATCAAAAAAAAAAAAAATACTTTGTACCAATTTTCAACCCTATATGTCGACATGGGGGGTAGTAATAGGGTCACAAAGAAAATCAGGTTTTTTCATTATTTCTCTTATCCTCTTCAATTGTACATTCTGAAAAAATCAGGCATATTTTAGCTATCAGAATGCACTTCCATGAATTTTTTCAGAATATTCAATTGAAGAGGATAAGAAAAATTACTAGTTAGGAAAGAAAAAGTTAGAGAAGAAGAATTATTTAGTAAAGAATTTCGATTTCTGCATAATTTTTTAGTTATTATTAATTAAAAATCCGCCTAAAATGCGGCAACCCGACCAACAGAGCTGAACGTTCGCAATTTTTTTATTCTTCATTTTTGTCTTATATTGCCTTGGAGAACCACTCCTTATATTTTTACCTATCTATAGTCGAACACCCTGTATTTGATAATAGTACAAAGGAGTAAATCGAGGCCTGTAATGGTTCTACTGTTCTATACAGAGTGGTCCGATTTTGATGGTATAACCGCGGAGGGGATGATTCTACGTGAGAAGATAAGTCGAAAATATGAACTGAATTTTTTTCATTTGACACCTTGTATTCGAGAAGATCCAGTTTCAAATCCGACGAACACGCTGGCTATTGAACAGGAGTCGTCTGACATGTCTGATCATGACCTACTGATTCTACTTCTTACAAATGCTGGGCACGCAAACTCGACGAATCTCCAAAGTCCATTTTATCGAAAACAAAGTCTGAAGCGAAAAAAATGTAGAATCACCCCCTTCACGGTTCTACCATAAATACTGGGACATCCTGTATTTCTCCTAAGCAGTTTTGTTATATATAAATTCTTAAACAAATCAATCGGTCTAGCAATCATTATAGAGTTTCTTCATTCATTCAAAAACAGACTTGCTCTGTAACTTTCGATTCTTAAAGAAGTCATTTAACTAGACATTAAAGAGTAATGCGAAAAAAGAGTAATGCGAAAAAAGAGTAATGCGTAGTTTTTAAAATTTTTATAGTTGAAAAATGTTCCGATGTCTTTTCGACACATTATTTTAGCACTTTCGTAAAGGTTGTTTACCTGACACGAATTTTCTGTGCATTATCGGATTCGGTAGGTACTCTCGAAGAAGAAATTATCCATGAAAAGTGTCGGTACGGATTTAAATTTGAACTGGGTGCGAAAATATCTGTCGACACCATGTGCACGCTGTCTTGCGGCCATCGCTCGCCTGTCCTGACACGTCATTGCTATAGCTAACTTGTAATCGACATTGATAGGTACTTTCCACTTATATAGAATCGCGATAACATAAATAGGGAAATATTTGCTCCTATTTGTATGATAAACCATTTCAGAGTACTCTTTGCATCGTGGAAACCTGTCAATAATAAAAACCTATTTTTAACATACATATAATTAACCATATCGGTCAATACTATTTCTCATTTTAATAAGCGCTTAAATTATTCTTTCAACAATCGTATTGACGATTAAATGTAAGTATAATTTTTATAAGTTGAGTAACTACAATTTAACCAACTACTTTAGGTGCAATGTATGCAAAGCAAAAAAGTGAAAATATAGCATTCTGAAATAGAATTGTTTCTATTCGAAATTCCATTAAATCCTTATTTTTCTGTTTATTCTTTACCATTTACGAAATTGATGTAGCTGTATTGTTTGTGTAAGTCTTAACTAGTATAAACACAAACAATGAAACACAGAAACTCAGATAGAATAATAGAAGAATACGAAGTTAAAATTTCTCTTTTAATGCAATGATTTTTAATTTCCACATTAAAGTTTCAATATATTTATACCTTCCGTTTCTTTTTTTTGACAATATTGTTATTATCTTTGCAGATATCGACGAATGTGTGGAAGGGACAGCTGGTTGCGCAGAAATTTGCCACAACGAGCCTGGGACTTTCCGTTGTGAATGTAACTCTGGTTTCCAATTGGGGGCTGATAACAAATCATGTCACGGTGAGCAAAAAATAAAATAAACCTAGTATCAATACTCTAAATGCAATACCAGTTCAATTATTTAGTACGAAATGTAAAATCATTCGTTACACGGTTGATCTGAACGAATTTAGGGTATATTCTTCTTTCGAAGTTTCGAAGAAACAACAAGACTTTTTATATTCGGAACGTCCCTCAGTCAATTTTCTTTTATTCGTACGATGTTCTCTGCTCCAAGGAACAAGCATTCATGTATTTTATTAGAGTACTCCAAAGCATCATCTTTATCAGAAGTTTCTACCTTCTTCAAAACAAAAACAGATCATGCTCCATTTACGATTGTATGGAATCAAGCGAATTCTTTTTATTGTAGAAGGAAATGTTTGAGCTTAATTTCGATCCAAAATATTCTACATAAAAATCTTTTAAAATCACCTACTAGGGTAAGGTACGCAGTTACTGTTCGTATATTAATTATACCTATTTTTGGAGCATAATGAATGTTAAGAAAGAGATATGTAACGTGTATATATCAACTGATTTTAATGAAAAGAACTTAACATCTCTTTTTAAATATATATTATCCTTTAAAAATAAGAATTAATATAGGCTCAATAATTGGCTCCTATACCCTATCTATTAGAAATATTTTTGCTGTATCTATGCTTCTTAATTTCAGAAATTGACAAGTAAGAAAATTGAAAGGGAATGCATAAATAAATAAATAAATAAATAATGGATAAATAATGTTTGTTGAATTCATACCAACGTTAAGTGCATACCTGCAATTGATTATACGTTCATTGTGTAAATTGAACTCTTCCAACTTTCGTTGAATAATTTCAGGCAATTCGGATAAACGGATCACTCGGTACATACTGTCTCTAATTGATCCTTAACTTGGAACGCGTTAATCAGATTTTAAGACATTTCTGCGCTAGAGCGTCGGCAAATTAGCTTCTTTACGGGCGACTGGCCAAACCGGAACAGGTCTCTAGCAACATCTGCGATTTAACGCAACCGAAGCAAGAGTTGCAAATAATCCACGGTTACCGAATTGCCTGACGTGGTCTGCGAATCTGGTCGTGTTCATGGTACGGTGCGGTTAACTTAAAGCAAATAGCTGAAATTCTATCGCATAAAAACATTTGGACTGTAGCAATTTAACAAACACATATGAACCTCTCCAATTTGGAATATTTATACGGAATTTCTATCGGCACTAAATTCAATAAAAATCTCGTTGGCGAAACGTAAACTACCTATAGCGTTTCTGCTTTGGACACTATCATAACCGGTTGGATATTTATTCAATAATTGGAACTATTCAAAAAAGATTTTTAGCTCCTGTTTTAACAGTTAATTTCGTTCGGATTGGAAACAGCTTTGCAAAATAATCGTTGATAGCGCGACGATTGTTTGTTGAAGTTTACGGATACGTTTCAATAAACTTTCGTATATAAACCACGAGAAGAGAACAAACAATTCTATCACTATGTGTTATACAAATAGATAAACTATTTGTTTACAGTACAGTTGTAGTTTCTTTCTTTTTGTATAAATAAAGCAGGCTTGATTGGACGGAAACGAAAATAGTGCAATTAGTTTTCAGGAACGTATGAGAAAAGTTTAGTCATAGAAAAATTTAGTTCTTTATCTGCTCAGAGAACTGTGAAATACCGCTTCGGCGAGACTGCTGCTACAATGAGATAGTCTGATTCCTTCAAGATTCGAATTAGCGAGAGTGCACCTTATTGTAGGATGGATGCTTATTGATTTCATGGAAACGCCGATTGTACTGAACAGTTGAATCAATGATTGATTAATGGAACGTGCATTTCAGAGATGTAGGAAGAGGCGGGCATTTCATTTGAAAGGATCACAATTATTCTTTAATTGAAAATAATAAGGTTTTCTTATACTTTTCAATTGTTTTGTAGCGCTGTGCTCTTACATTAAATACATGTCTCTAAATAGATAATTTCTCGTTTCTATTATACAATTTTAGAATTAACGTTTCGGAGCACCTGATTCTCGCCATATTTTGTTTTAACAAGTTAGAGCATTTTATTTATAGTGTACGCGATTGTTAGAAGCCCGGTGCGGAAAGTAATTTGATAAAGTTCAATGAGGTTTTCATATTATTTCGAACGGCGACGGAACCTTTAATGGAGTAAACAAACTTCTGTTTGATTCCAATTTGGATCCATTATAACCAGACCATGGCTGCTCGCGCATTTATAGATTCTAGCAACCTCAGAAAGGGAGCGCAAAATTTGTTAAAATTTAATGGTATTTTAAAGTATTCTTATTCTGTTGAAACTATTAATACAGGAAATGACAGTATCATATAAAATTCGGTATCATTGTACCGAATGTCTAGTTTAAAAGACATGCTACAAATTCATGAGCACATGCACACTTCATAGAAGCACGAATAACATTTCAGTAATCAGATAATCAATATGTACACATACAAAACCCATTATTAATACGCGAGTCTAGCATTCGAAATGACTATTATAACTTTGATTACAACTACTGTAATTATTATAATTATATCTATGCTACGCATGACACAAGCACGCCTATTCATAAATGCCTCGAGGGTGCCAATTTACTAATTAACACAAGTGCGTCGCGAGTAAACAATCGATTCGGCAATCCTATTATAAGGTTAGGCGCGATAGGTGAACTTACGGGAAAACAATTAATCAATATGCAGGACATTATTGCAGCCATTGTTGCTTTGTTGCTTGCGATTGGAAGAAAACATGTTCAAAATGTAGGACCTCGGAAGCTGCGGCGAGAATGCTAAGAATAATAATTTTTCCTTACAACGACTATGGAGTTAACGATATTAAATATAAAACTAGAATTTATATAACATTGAATCAAAATTGAATTTATATAACATTGAAACTGTTTATTAAATTACATTTATTTTGGTTCATAGCATAGTCACATTTGTACTAATGGAAAACCTGTTTCATTTTTTATTTTAAATTAACAAATAACCGCAATCATGACAGCCAATAAGACACCCTTTTTTAAAAAAGGCTTCAAGGAAATGCAGCTCATACAATTGTATATATTTTGACTTGAAAAAAAAAATTATACACTTGGATTAATAGTAAATACAGTATTTTCTCGATATATGTCCACAATACGGGTCTACCCAGAGACATATATCGGCAAGAAAATATCAGCTAGAAGATAGAAAGCCATCTAATTTAGAACTGCGTTATTTTTAAATTTCTATCGCATATAATATCGGTCGAATTAAAAATACGATAGAATCACATTTATTAAAGACTCTCCAGTGAGCAGAAAAAGAATGTTGTGTAGGAAATGAAACGTTGTTCCGTTTTACGTCGTATATAAACGGCTCGAGGTGAAAATTAGTATCGTACAATGGGTACCCTCAACAGTTCAATTTAACGCGTGTACGCGCGATCAATTCTCGATGGTATTCGAACAGCTTAAACGAAGAATGAATCCAACGATTCGCGAACTTCCCTAGTTCAATTTCGAAAGCAATTTACAAGGTTACTTGGTTGTTTCCGTTCAGACGTCAACGAGTGCCTTCTAAATGATGGGCACGGTCCGTGCCAAGGCACTTGTATCAATCTTGAAGGGAGCTACGAGTGTAGCTGCTTCGACATTCCTGGTCACAAATTGGCGGCGGATAATCACACCTGCGAGGATATTGACGAATGTGCTGCGAACAATGGTGGATGTTCTCACGTATGCTTGAACACACCTGGAAGCGTATTCTGCCTCTGTCCTGACGGCTTCTATCTGAAAGACGACTGGAAAACTTGCCAAGGTAAGAACAAGCGCTGCTGAAGTGTACTTACGGGGATCATCTACTAGGACGGGTCTCTTTTTTTCACAGTTTTTGGATACATTCAGTAATTTTAGCAATTTTATCGTTAAAAACTATTCATCGGAATTTTATTTCATTTCTTTATTTTCTTGTATTTTGCTATTTTACTGTTTATCGTCTAGTTCCGGCTATGATCACATTCATATTGAGTAAAAATAGCTTTGGTCTTTTTGGTTTGGACAATCAGCTCGGCGAGAATCGTGTCTGCAATATACTTTTTGTTATAAAAGTTTTTCGTGTGCTGTACTACAGCCAATTTTAATTTAAACAAAAACGGGGAAAAAATAAATAAAACAAAAATTCGACAAATTAAATAAAATTCTGAAATATAATTTTACTCTTACCGTTGCTAGGTGTGTGTAAACTTCTTTATCTGGTATCTTCTCGCCCGTAATTGCACATGAAATTAAGAGGAAACATTACAGCTCTTGAAGCAATCAAGGGCGCGAAAAACTTATATCTGTAACTATGATAACTTAAGTTTAGGAATGAAATTACGAAAATTCATTTTGCCAGATGATATCTTTGCCTATGATGGGATGAAGTGATTCAAGGCTGGAATGTTTTACGAAATATTTCGTATCGTATGTTGTCATTGCATAAATGTAGAAAACGAGAATGGATATGGTTATCTTGGTATACTTAATAATATCTTTTAACTAGATGCATATATCAGGTTGCTTTTTCTCCACTCAGTGCAGAAAATGTTCCTTGGAAAGCTTCCAGGTGACTGAGAATGTTAAAATCCCATTTCATTCTTTAATCTGGAGTCACAATAATTAAAAACATTAGTTTTCCTTCCTTTCACATCCTGGAAGCGAATTAAGTTTCAGACGTATAATCTAGGTCAGTATCACATTTTCAAAAATTTCTTGTTGTACTCATTAACATCACTTTATAATCTCTTTTACTTGCATGCTTACATCGCGTGTTTCATTTTAGAGAACTGAAGGTAAGATTAAACACTCACAATATTGTAAACTACAAATATTTTGCATGAGAAATACAGTTTATTGCAAGCTGAATGAGTTTGAAGCATTACGATAATTTTCTATCAAACGAGAAGTGGTTTCTGAATATCGAAAATGGAATAAATTGCAGGCATTTTATGCACTTTTCAACGGTGCTCAATATAAAGTTGAATAACAGTTGTCGCCCAAACTGTTTACACTTCCAGACACCATTAACCGGTTCTTCCGATCTGTTTTCTCGCTAGACGTGAATGAGTGCGAAAACGCGTCGAAGGTTTGCACGAATAACACCGAGTGCGAAAATACCATCGGCTCGTATAAATGCGTCAGCAAGCCTCAGAGGTTGACGAAAGTTCTCCAAGACGAAGACTATGACGCTGAAGACGACGACGAAGATGACTACGACGAGGAAGGCGTCACTGAAATTCCAGAATTCGGGAAATGCGAGGAGGGCTACAAGAAGGATAAAAATGGCGACTGCATTGGTATGAAAATGCCTTATTATTTCGTCGTACACACGGTGCATTCAAAAAGTTCTTGGACCAATACAAAATAAAATCAAATCTCGTATAATGCATCAATTTTTTTTTACTATTTAGTGTTCAACACGTTCATCTTGTTATTGTTTTGTAATTATAAAACTACTTCTCCAAACAATACATACATGGCTAAGTAAACACAGCATTACTCGACCTTTTTACTGAGAGTATAACAAGTGAGAATATGATTGATGCGAAAAATATTCCAGTAACGCAGTGGAGTTAATAGGGGATGTAGCAAAAAATTCACACTAACACGTTCAACCAGCGAGATGGAGATTACGCTTCTAGCGTGTCTGATAAAAAGTTCAGGGACTTTTTGAATGAAGATTTCTGCTATCAAAGAGCATTTGGCATTTAATGAAATATTTTACGGCATTTGTTAGAATTTAAACTGAGTTGTTTGCAATTTTGCGTTTAATATCGTATAATGCAATTAATAGCTAATGAAATTTAATGTGCCATGTACAATCCAGGAAAAATCTTGAAATATAACACTCGCAATGGTAATATTAATATTAAAGTCAATATGATTATTGAGTATAAAATATAATAAAAGAGTGTAAATGCTGCCAAAATTATAATCTTTGGACTGATACTTTCTGAGGGAAAAAATAATTGTTCCTGTTTTCTACAGATCTAGTACAGATTGCAGTTTCGAACAGATTTGACCTTACTATTGTTAACATTTTGTATCAAAGATTTTGGACAAAATATTAAATATATCTTTTTGTTAAATTGGATTGGTACAAAATTTAGTTAAGAACAAAATACTGTAACTAATAAATTAAATGCAATAGAATTAGAACATAAATCGTTTCTCAAGCTGAGATATACAGGATGTTCATTTGAAAGTTAAAAAAAAAACAAAGTTGACCTTCAAATGACATTGAAAACACCGCCCAAATAAAAAACAGATACTGCCCCCTTCTTTCCCCTTCGAAATCCTTGGACACGTGCTTTATACTTTTTTAATGTCTTTCATACTTTTCAAGATATTCGGCTGGAAAGTTTTCAGATGAACACCCCGTATGTAAAATCATATGCTTCTTGAAATCTATACAGATAATGATTTTTTAAAAATTGGTTTTATTGATTTAACAATGGTAAATGGGTCAACAATGCGATAATACGGTAAATGTGCCTTGCCGGGAGATTCCCGGGCTTGGACGGGAAAGAGTGAAAGTCTGCAAGCATCAAATACGAAAGAAACTATCTGTCATGGCGTAAATTGATTAGAAATTCACGAAAACACGAAATTTCCGTCGCATGTTATCTTTTCATCGGGGGTTTGTTACTGTTACACGGTTGCAGATATCGACGAGTGCGTGGAGGGTGATGAGGGTGAGCCGCACGACTGCCAGCAAGAGTGCATAAACGAGCCCGGCGGTTATTATTGTGCGTGTCAGCCTGGATTCGAGCTCTACGAGGACGGCGTATCCTGCAACGACGTCGATGAGTGTAAGAAAACGCCCCCGCCGTGCTCGCACGGCTGCAACAACACGGAAGGCTCATACCGGTGCAGCTGTCCCCAGGGATATAGTTTGAAAGGGGATAACATCAGCTGCGCTGAAACGCGAACATGCGAGACACTGATAACACCTTGCTCTCACGGGTGTCAGGAATCAAACACGGGACCGAGATGTATTTGTCCTTTGGGATATCAGCTGCGGGAGGACGGAGTCACCTGTTCGGATGTGGACGAGTGTGCTCTAGGCTTGTGTTCCCATTCCTGTGTGAATTTGCTCGGGAGCTTCGAGTGTACTTGCCCGACTGGTCTCGAGGTCCACGAACACGACAAACTCAGTTGCAGGGACATCGACGAGTGTGCAACAAACGTTCACGACTGCGAACACCAGTGCCAGAACGTTCACGGTAGCTACACGTGCGCCTGCCGACAAGGATTCGCGCTGAACAACGACGGAAAGACCTGCTCCGACGTGGACGAGTGCTTGACCGACGAGCACAAGTGCTCTCATGTTTGCTCAAACACGGCCGGCGGTTACAACTGTTCGTGTCTCGAAGGGTACGAGCACTCGGGCGACGGTTACACCTGCAAGGACGTGAACGAGTGTACCAACGGGCACAAGTGTTCGCACGAGTGTGTCAACACAGAGGGGGGCTATACGTGCGTCTGCCCTACTGGGTTCGTGCTAGAAAACGACTCGAAAGTTTGCCTGGACGTTAACGAGTGCCTAGAGGGAACTCATCAATGTTCGCACGAGTGCGTGAATCTCCCAGGATCCTACGAATGCGCGTGTCCCGCGGGGATGTCCTTATCGGATGACAAAAAGCTGTGTACTGCGAGCGACTACTGTGACTTCGCCAATTGTTCCCACATCTGCGAGAGGATAAACGATACATGCAAATGCAATTGTCCCGATGGTTATGTCCTGCTAGACGACGGCAAGACCTGCGAAGACTTCGACGAGTGCGTCGAAGACGAGCATGATTGCTCTCACGAGTGTGTGAACACTATAGGAAGCTACAAGTGTGCCTGTCCGGAGGGTTTAAAGTTGTTACCGGACGGTTTGACTTGTCACGACGCCTTGTGCCCTGCAGGACTTCGTCAGGATGAAGATGGTCAGTGTCAGGACGTCGACGAGTGTCTATTAGGTGATCATGAATGTTCGCATATTTGCATCAACGAATTCGGTTCCTACCGTTGCTCCTGTCCTCCAGATTGGACGCTGACCGACGACGGACTTGCGTGTACCGTTAACCTTTGTTCGAGCGCAAACTGTTCTCACTTATGCGTACTGAAAGATTCAGGATATCGCTGCGAGTGTCCTCTGGGGCACAGACTGGGCGACGACGGCGCAACTTGCCAGGACATCGACGAGTGCGTGGAAAGTACGAGCAACTGCCAGTTCGGATGCAAGAATAACGAAGGATCGTACTCGTGCGACTGTCAGCCAGGATACCGGCTCGCCGAGGACAATCGAACTTGCACGGACATCGACGAATGCGCAGAGGAGGCCCACGACTGTCTGCATGACTGCGTGAACACCGAAGGCAGCTATATCTGCTCTTGTCCCCCGGGACACGTATTTTCGAAAGAGGAACGGACGTGCCAGGACATAGACGAGTGTCAGGATGCCGAACACGAACACGGCTGCTCTCACGAGTGCACGAACACTATCGGCGGGTATAATTGTAGTTGTCCGCCAGGGTGGAAGCTGGAAGACTCGAGGAACTGCAAATTGATTACCGAGCTGAATTGCTCGCATGCTTACGAGCAGGACGAGGACGAGATTCGCTGCGGG
This sequence comes from Halictus ligatus, assembly GCA_028454255.1. Lineage (NCBI taxonomy): Eukaryota > Metazoa > Arthropoda > Insecta > Hymenoptera > Halictidae > Halictus > Halictus ligatus. Next base: position 19,944,981 of record CM052131.1, read on the forward strand.
TGTCCTGAAGGATTTGTACTGGGTGAAGACGACGTAACGTGCGAGCCTGTGGACAAGTGCGCCGAAGGACTTCACTCCTGTAGCCACGTTTGCGTGAACACGAACGGGTCCTACCATTGCGAATGCCTTTCTGGCTTTCGGTTGAAGGACGACGAAGAATCCTGCGAGGACGTTGACGAGTGTAAAAGAAACAACGGGCATTGTTCGGACATTTGCGTGAACACCGAAGGCAGCTTCCATTGCGATTGTTCAGATGGTTACAAGCTAGCGAACGATAAGAAGACCTGTCTCGATGTTAACGAATGCGAGCAGGATCATCATGGTTGTTCCCACGGTTGCGAGAACTTTGATGGTGGTTATCGGTGTTCCTGTCCAGAGATTCTAATCCTTGGGCACGACAATAGAAGCTGCGTGGACAGAAGTTTCTGCGACGAGCAGCACAACTGCAGCCATGCTTGCGTGAACGTTCCCGGCGGTTACAAATGCGAGTGCCCTGCCGGGATGGAATTAATCTCCGACGGTCGGACGTGCGAGGAAATTGATTTTTGCGCGGGAAAGCACGATTGCTCCCACGAGTGTGTTAGCGGGCCGGAAGGCATCAGGTGCGTCTGTCCGTCGGGGTATGGCTTGTCCCCGGACAAGAAAACCTGCGAAGACAAGGACGAGTGCGAGGAGGCGATCAACGGGGTAAACAATGGGTGCTCCCATTCCTGTGTCAACACCGACGGCGGCTTCCACTGCGAATGTCCGTTGGGTTATCGACTGGCCGAGGATCGGAAGACCTGCGAAGACGTGAACGAGTGTATCGAGGACAACGGCGGCTGCTCTCATCTCTGCGCTAACATAGAGGGCGGCGTCGAATGCGCCTGTCCCGATAATTACAAATTATTGGAGGACGACGGGAAGACCTGCGTGGAGATCGACGACTGTCTGATCGACAACGGCGGATGCTCCCATTTGTGCCATTACGAGAACGGTACCGCGGGCTGCTTTTGCCCGTCGGGTATGCTGCTCGAAGAGGACAACGTCACTTGCGTCGAGGAGAACAAGTGTTACGTCGAGAACGGCGGCTGCTCCCATTTCTGTAACGACGACGCCGGCGAATTATCTTGTACCTGTCCGCAGGAAATGATCCTATCCGAAAACGGTACTACCTGTCTGGAGGGAAACAAGTGTCTCGTGGACAATGGGGGATGCTCGCACGACTGCAATTACCAGGACGGTGAGACATTTTGTTCCTGTCCGACGGGCATGATTATGTCCAATGATAAGCTGGCTTGCATCTACGAGAACAAGTGTCTCGTAGACAATGGCGGCTGCTCGGACATTTGCGCCTTCAGCGGCGGCGATATCAGGTGCGAGTGTCCTTCAGGATTTCAGCTATCGGCTCGAGATAACGCTACCTGCGCCGACATCGACGAATGCGCGACTGTAATGAACAACTGCACGCAGCTGTGCGTGAACATTCCCGGCGGGTTCGAGTGTGATTGCGACGACGGTTACAAGGTTAACTCGCTGGAGCCGGCCCACTGCGACGACGTGAACGAATGCGAGGATGAGAACGGCGGATGCTCGGACACTTGTCAGAATCTCGAGGGATCGTTCCGTTGCACTTGTCCGTCAGGATACGACCTTACAAACAACAACAAGACCTGCAAACTGGTGGACGCTTGTAAACAAAACAATGGGAACTGTTCGCATCATTGTCACTACGAGGAGGCCGACAAGAGCAACCATTGCTCCTGTCCTTTGGGGTTCAGGCTAGGACAAGACCAGAAGACTTGCGAGGATGTGAACGAATGCGAGGAGTTCGAGAACGACGTTGACCTCCGCTGCTCGCACATCTGCAAGAACACGAACGGCTCGTACTACTGCGAGTGTCCACCAGGCTATATCCTTCTGCCGGACGACAAGAAGAGTTGCATCGACTTTGACGAGTGTCTGAGTACCCGGCACAACTGCAGCCACGATTGTCTGAACCTCCTGGGCAGTTATGTGTGCACTTGTTACGAGGGACACTATTTGCACTCGGACAAGTCCAGTTGCCTGGACATCGACGAGTGTCTCGAGAGGAACGGTGACTGCTCGCACAGCTGCACGAACACGATCGGTGGCCATTTCTGCTCCTGTCCTTCAGGGTTCGAGCTGTCGGAGGACGAAAAGACCTGCGCCGACGTCGACGAGTGCGGAACCGGCGTCGCCGAGTGTGAACACAGGTGTTCGAACACGTTGGGATCGTTCACATGTCTGTGTCCCGACGGCCACGTACTGGGGAACGATTCCCGAAGCTGCGTCGACGTTGACGAGTGCAAGCTCGACAACGCGAACTGTTCGCATGGCTGCGTGAACATCGTCGGAGGCGTCAAGTGTGATTGCCCCGCGGGATTGCGTTTAGGTGAAGATAAAAAAACGTGCGAGGACGTGGACGAGTGCCTGGCAGAGAATGGAGGTTGCTCGGACATCTGCGTCAATTTAGAGGGCAGCTTCGCCTGTCGTTGTGCCAACGGATTCCTCTTGGACAACGATGTTAAGACTTGCAGGGACGTCGACGAGTGCGAAATGGAAAACGGTGGATGCTCCGATGTTTGTGTTAACGTTGATGGCGGCTATCGTTGCGAATGCCCGGATGGATATCGGTTGCAAGAGGATAAGAAGTCCTGCGTGGATGTTGACGAGTGCGAGGACAATAATGGAGGATGCTCGCATGTTTGTGTGAACGAGCAAGGTTCTTTTCGATGCGACTGTCCTGTTCCGTATCGATTGATAAACGAATCTTGTCGTATCGTGGATCCTTGTGCGGACAATAATGGCGGTTGCGAGCAAGTTTGCAAAGTGGAGAACAATTTGACGGTGTGTAGCTGTAGAGAGGGGTTTCAGTACGACGACAGTGATCGCAACAAGTGTAAGGATGTTGACGAATGTAGTGGACAACATGGTTGTGAGCAGGAGTGTGTGAACACTGCGGGCTCATTCGTGTGCAGGTGCAGGGAGGGCTTCGAGATGCTGAATTCGGCGTGCATGGGTGAGTTTGAAAAATATACTCGTTAGTTGGTGTATAGATATCATTATTGTAGAATGATTCTCTAAAATAACTTATTCAATTGTTGTCGGTTACGTCTTGCGTTCAAAAGAAGAAAGCACTCAGACAAAAGTATTGAGTGGTAGAGAAAAATATATGTTTATACCACTAGGGGTGCAACAGTGCTCCTGGAAAACATAAATGCACTCCTTTTTTGATTCTATATATTTTCTTATTGAATAAATCGATTCTATAGAGAATTTTTTCACCTTGCATTTAAAAATTATATTAATTTTTGCAATGATTCATTCAATAATTGGAACATGCTTTGCTAGGAATCAGGAGCTTTTGTCATGACGTTAATTTGTAATAAATTACAAAAAAAAGCGATTAATGTAATTATATTATTTTTGGAAAAACATGTAACATATATTTAACGGCGAAATGGCGTAAACGTCACTTCAAAGTGAAGATAGGACAACAATGGCTATCGCTAGATTGCAAGAATAATAATACTACAGCAAAGTACAGATACCGCACGACAATTTGAGGACAATCCAATTAACTTTAGTGAACCACAAGGATGCGATTCTATTATGCGATATTGCTAGATCTCGTGATGTCTTGCAGAACTAATCGCACGAAAGCTACGCGATTCAAGATAACCCTTAACCTCTATTCTTGTCTCTAGCAGATTTTTATTTTGTTAGGTGCTTGAATAATTATTGAAAAAGCAAGTTTAAAAATGGACAATATTTATTATAAACTAATAGAGGAAATAATAATAGATGAACAAAGAAATTACTAAATAATAGTGAAATATCTTAAACATTCAAAATATAAGATTGAGCATGTGCAATAAGTTGCATATATTTTCAGATATTAATGAATGCGCAAGTAACCCTTGCCAGGAGACTAAGTGCATCAACACTTATGGCAGCTATCGATGCGATTGCGAAGCCGGCTATCGATTGGACGGGGAGAATTGTGTAGGTTCGTGAAAAATGATTTCCCTAAAATCAGATTTGTTTACCTTTCGAATTCGAGTGAATTTAAACTAATCATTAATCGAAAATGCCATTTTATTAAAAGGGATAGAAATTCATTTCGCTGAAACGAATGGATGAATTATTACAGATTTTATTAAAATATTTTACCTTAGTGTCTATTTTTTCATATTTGAGTTTATATTCAATATATAAAATTCAACGATCTAATCGCATGTCGATAAACACGTGAAAAACTGATCCAGTAGAATATAGATGCATCGTGATTCAGGATTTCGTGTCCATGCACTTGTGCGGTGGGATTTAAATTCAATGTCGGTGATTGCATAGGCAAGTATATTGAAGCGTATAACACATGTTCATATATTGACACGTTTATGAGCATCGTCGAGCTCAAGGCATACTTGCCCAACGTGACTTCAGGGAAATGTAGAGGATACCGGTGCACCGTATAGTATTTCATGGTTAAATAAGAAATTTTTATCACCATTATTTGTAAGCACGTTGTCATTAGTGCGGGCAATATGTCACACGTAGTGCAGAACACCATTTTCAACTTGAACTTTATTTTGAATTTTGACTTTTTACTTTTTGAGAGACATAAATTGTCTTGAAAAATGTGTAAAAATAGAACAATACATTCTTCACATATGACTTATAATCCTAATTTATTGAAATACAAATTAAATTAATTTTTAGATACTGTGAAATATCGTCCTATACTTGTTCCATTTTAATGGAATTTCATTTACAATTTAATTCACTTGATTATCCTCTTCCATTTGCAATTATTCTCAAGTAACATCGTCGTAAATATGAGTGTTAGATTTGTTTATTGAATAAGAATATTTTTCCAGAAGTGAATTCAGGATTTTAAAAGCGTAGTCGTTGAAGCATTTAGTGTTTGTATTTTAGGTAGACTACGAAACGTTAAAAATTTTTACGAGAAATGCAGGTATCAGATTTCAAAGATTTTATACGGTCACTAATTTCAGTACTTTTCTACTATGAAAGTTTCTGTTAATATTTTTATAAAGTGCTACATTTCACTATCCCGCTTTAATAAGAACACCTGAATTCCTTTTTTCATTTTTCAAGACTGATAAATTGAATAAGGAACTGTTCCATAACGTTCCTTCTTTGAAGCTACGTCAGTTGGTGCTGGCTTTGTGGAATAGAATTCCGTTTACAAACCAAAACGATGAAAAAGCATAAACTGAAGAGACACAGATAGAAATGTAATTTCAGCTTAGCTATTCCAATTGTTTTGTGAGAAAGATTATATTTATTCTAATATTTAAAAATAACTAAACATTTACGATATAATAATGTTTGATACTAGCTCATTAAATATTAAATAAATTGGTACATTAAAAATGGATAAAAGACGCGCAATATCAAAAATTGTAATAACTTTTAAAAGTAGAATAATCTTCATATCTCCTATGTAATTAGATATAAACGAATGCGAGTGGGACAACGGTAGATGCGAGCATGATTGCGTCAATACAATGGGATCGTACATGTGTGCCTGTCGTAATGGCTTTATGTTGGATCACCGGTAAGGAAACTAATTAAAATTCACACTAAACATGAAACTATCATCTACAGAAAAATCATTTAAACAGCCAAAGTCTTGATATTAATATTTTCAGTCTACAAATGATATTATATGCAAAGAATACTGCAAGATGCTAGAACATTTTCGAATACGAAAACACTTATATTTTATCAATTTTAATGTAACGAAGTAAAGCTTACCAGTAAACAACAATATGTATGTGAGAAGACTTTCTGGGCAACCTAATAAATGCTCATCTAAAGAAATTTAACTCTTTGTGGACGAGGATTTTCTAAAATATGAAGTATATTTTCCTCAGAGAAATGAATTATTTATAATAGTCTTAAATATGAGAAAAATGAGTATGTACTGATCGCCTCTTATTTGAATAATAACATTATATTTTAAATAATTAAATTATGTTTCAGAAGTTAGATTTGTCGTTCTAACGTCGTTAATCGTTGATATTTGTTCTCAAAGGGTTAAAAGATGAAAAATTTCTTATATTTATATAAGAAAAGAAAAAAAATATTTAATTAATTTTGTCTTTTATATTGTTATATGTATACGTATGTATTTCTTATATTTTCAATTTTTTTTAAATTTCTTATATGCGCCATGAAAACGGTAGACGAAGTATTTTATAGTTCGCCGAATACATGAACAATCGTTTGTTTACAAGTGCAAATCTGTACACAACATTCTCCCCGGCGGGGTTATGATTCACCTTGATTAAAAATATTCATGTAACCGAGATTTCCACGCATTTCGGGCACGTGAATGTCGTCGCGCGGCTTCACGGCGTTTTGTAGTTATTTTCTAATTAAACGGTCCTCAAATGATACCTTCGGTGACATCGATGCGGAAAGTTGCTTATACAAATTCGTGGCTTTTGTTCCGCAGCAACAGAAGCCAGTGCCAGGATATAAACGAGTGCTTGAACCGTAACGGGGACTGCAACGGTGAATGCGTTAACACTGCCGGAAGTTACTACTGTACGTGCAGCGGAGACTTGGTGTTGGCTTCCGACGAGAAAACTTGCGTTTCACCGGAATTGAGATGTCGGGCCATGGAACCACCTCTGCGCGCTGAAGTGCGTAACAATTTATTGCACGAGATATACTTAAATGCACCGACCTGTGTGCCGACCTCGTCAAACACACTCGCGCACGAATTTTAATCGCGACGTGGTTGCGAAGAATTTTAACAATGAGATTTATCTCGATTGCGTTCAATCGGGTTTCAAGTATACCCAACGAAAATATTCAAATTTAAATTAAATATACAAATTTACTTACAACTTTATAATTGATGATGATAAGTCTCTGCTTTATTTCTCAATTTTTTTTAAACATATTTTTCACTTCTTGTACACATGTTCATATTTCTGTTGTCTCTAATGGTCTAGCTGTCGGAGAAAGTCCCTTTTATGTAGTAGAATTATTAAAAATCTATTAATGGGCTTCCAGTAGATAAAGCGCTGATAGTGATTGATTATGGCGTCAGTCGCAGAGATGTAATTTTATTCGTGATTTTGTCAAGACCCTTTTCCTCGCCGGATAAAGGCGTGGAAGTTTTTGGTCTCTGGGATGCATTGTATTTCTGAGACTCATCTTATTCCAGATCAGATGTCCCGGTCATTCTTCTGGGGCAATGGATTATCCTGTTGGAGCCAGATGTCATATACGATGCCGAAGGGGATTTAGGCTGGAAGGACCTCACACGAGATATTGCATGGCTGGCAACCGATGGAACGGCAAGGAGCCCGCTTGCATTCAGGAATCGATCGCGATCGATTCTCGTTACCATTCGGGTAAGCTCCTTCTTTAATCTCTTTATCGCAGAAATCTGCTGGAATTTTATTCAACCATTCTTTAACGTTCCTGCAAAAATTTACTCGACATTGAAAGCGAAAATACTATTTTTATTTATACAAGACATTTGTCGATACGCAAATAATTTACGATTCACTCTGGTTAACACATTTAATAGAAATTGCCAAAATAACAATTTTTAAACGGTTTTTACACGACTTTATATTTTGCAATCCTTCACGTTACCTGCTTATTTCTTTTTATAAAGCAAATACAGGAAACATCGTTTAACTCTCCTTTCAATTTATATGATCCCTCATGAATAGACCCGCGGATTTTATGCATTTATGGCACAAACGAGTACATGCTTTTTAGAGCAGTAAATAGATTTAAAAAATGTAAATACATGAATGTATTAGCTGCAGCTTATAAACATTATTAAAGACTGAAAGAACTTTTCATTTGGCTTCTCATTTTCGTAATTGATGTGGAAAATTTGTATTTTGCCTAAAGCGTTACTCATGATTGAAGGATCTTCCTAAGAGGTATTTAAATATTCAATAATCAATATTCGTGTTAGTAATAGTTTTTTGCATGTATGTATGCATAGATTTAGTATGTGTGCTTTAATGTACGATAAAAAGAAATTAGTTCATACAGGTATACCAGACTGTATAATACAGTGCTGCACAAAATTTGACACTTCCGTATTGGCTCGTTTATTGTCGGAGCTAGAATTAATGTTTTTACCTTTGGGAGAAACAGTTTAGCAAAAAAGCAGAAAATTTTAACTTTTTTTATGTAATCCTGTAGATTTCGGCGAAAAAATGCTAAAAATCCAAGTTTCAATCCTAGAAGATCACTAGTTCAAAAGTTATGTAAAGATGTGCGATTTATTATGTAGTGATCGTTGTGCGTCGCTTAACTGGCGGAGCCCCCCAACCACGACAAGTGTTTAAGAATTGCAAGTTATATTTACAACTTTTTTTTTTATTCTTTTGTGCGGGAAAGATATTTCCTCTCAAAGATCGGATGCTCTACGTTTCTCGGCATTACCGCGTGCTTGTGGTGCCATCTAACGGCTCCGCTCGTTAAACGACGCGCGACGGTCACAATATGTATAGTAACATGGCAGCGCCCTTACGTGTCAGAAATCCTGGAAATCACATACCTTTACACACGCATAACTTTTGAACTAGTGATCTCCTATGATTGAAACTTAGATATTCGGCATTTTCTCGCCTAAATCTACAGGATTCCATAAAGAAAAGTTAAAAATTTCTGGTTTCCCGAGGTAGAGTTTAACCAAAATGTGTGTCTTTCCGCGATGCAAAGTGAATATTTCTCGCTGGACAAATAGGATTGTGGTTCGTAAATGGCACCTAATAGTTTCCAATAATCAATCATTAGTAATCAATCAATCTATTAGTTGAAGAGTCGTCGTTTCAAATAAAATTTGTGACTTTTCACGGTGCATAGTGAATATTGGTCGCTAGAAAAGTCAGATTGCGGTTCAGACAGAGCGTGCAACTTAATTTCAATTTCCCAGTCGAGCAGAAATTGTGCAGGAATTGAGCAGTCGGCGAGCAGATGGTTTTTGCATCTGATTGGTAAGAAAGATCGGCGCCACGGGCAATTATTTACCGACGAAAATCCTCTGGCGTGTTTAATTAGTCACGCGGCCGCTCTAAACAGCTTTTAATAATAGGAAGTTCCGGCGTGAAGGCCGGTTGCTAACGACGCCGTACGTTAACGCCGTGCCTTAACGAGCTTGCAGGGATACGTTTTCGTTTTTTACATTTCATTTCTCGGTCTCCCTCCTACTGTCTTCAGCCGTTCGACCTTTTTACCGCCGACAACCTATTTTTCTTTCCCGCAACGCTCGTCCGTTCTTTCAACGAACAAGAAAAAGAATTTTTCAAACGCGAATTTTTCACTTTATCAAACGCGCAGTTCAATTATGATCGGAAATGGCTGGAAACGATGTTATTCAAAGAAGCAGGGTAGTATCAGAAAGTATTACCTAAACAATCATCACTTTTCCGAAGGAAGATGACATTTGCTATGAAAACACACTCGTAAAAATTACCTAACATTTTAATCTGATCCTTTTAAAATATTTTTGATCTCAAAGATATTACAATCTTAACGCTTAGACCATAAACGTTTTTACGATACTCTCAAACTGTAAAGATGTGTCTTTCATGTCTGATACAGTTTCTAGTGAGTTCTTAAAAATATGTAAAAAGATCCATACATTTTACATAAAACTTCTCTATTTAATGACGCATGTGTAAAATAATTGAACATCTAACTAAGAAGAAGGAAAACGTTGACAATTGGAAGTGATCCTAATTTTTTGGTCGGGGATTGTAAATATGCACATACAATAAACATCAGTTGTCTTTCTCTTGGAAGAAATAATTGGGGAGGACGGAGGTTCAATTGAAATTGTAAAAAAAATACAGAAAGGGATTTAGATGATGCTTTACTCCGTCTCCAGCGACATCTGTGCTAACAGGAAACGCCCGAAAACATTTAACATCGACAAACAGCTGTACAGTGTAGTAAACAATTACATTTGAAGTAAGAAGGTGGTGGTGTACGGGGTGCAAGCTGGTGCAGTCGTTGCGTAGAAGCGAAAGGGAACTCCGAAGTAATTGAGCCCTACAGCAATTTAGCGAGTAGTCGATAATTTGATTACAAGCACCGAGACAGTTCCGTGGAACGTGATAATATCAGCGTGATATAAGGATACGTCTCGTCGGGGTTACGTTATGCCCCGTCCTGTATTAATTCGAGTACTATAATTCCCCCGGACGTTTCAGGGAAAACCGCATGTTTAATAATAGGCTTTGTTGCTCTAGACATGCCACGACCGTTCGTGAGGTGCCCTCGAGACATGGACGTCGAGCTGCCCGCCCGGCAAAACACCATACGCGTCTCATTTCCGCAGCCTAAATCCAACATGAACTGGTGGAGGTATTTATCGAAATATTATTTCCCATTTTTATGGCAAACGTGCATCAAATCATTCCTGAAGTCCGTTCCCGAAACAATAGTCTATTTATATTACAATATTTTATTTTTATAAATTACTCGATTATTCAAAGTGTAATAAACACCAGCAAATTCAATTGAATTCGATTTATTTGGGATTATTCGCTTTTACATAATGTTTGACTGTATTACGATTAGTCTGTAACGCGGAAATGTGTGTGTGTTTCATTGAAACTTGAGTATACAATGAAGGGAGTAATACAGAGCTGAAGATACTGTGCAGGGAACACCTGAATCGAACCTTGTTAACAGGTTGACTGCCGCGGGAGTCAACAATGACCGGCGCATGACCTGATAACAGCGCGCCATGGGGGCCATTTATAGTCGGAAACTACGAAGTCAGTTACATCATTCAGACTGTATTCGCACTGGGTGACTAGTATGCTTTGAAACGGTTCTCGAAACAATTGTGTAGCTTCAGTTTATAGAAGAATATAACTGAAAAAAATAAGAAAACTCTTGTACAGTAAAGTCTTGATTTAAGCCAAACGGAGCTACACGATCTTAGTCAGTTCGCCTATCCCCTCCACTGGGGGGCATTCCCCGCGAGGAGCCAAGAAGCTTGAGTTGCCTCGGTCACCGAGCAAAGTGTAAATATACCGCGTAATCCAATACCGGGTCGGATATATCGGTGCGAACCATTACTAATCCAAGTACGAAACTTCTTCATTTTTCATTACATTTTTATAGGATTTTCGCCAACCTATTTGTGCCATTTTTTCTGATTAAAATGACACTAAACACGATATAATTTGAACTATATTTAGTGGATTAATTGACGGTATGTAGTGCGCCTTCTACATTTTTTTTTGTCTTTTATACGTTCAGCGCGGTCTACACGATTACAAGAAAATAATAGTCCTACGCGATCCATGTCACAGCACGGTACCGAATATTGGGCATAGACCAAGAATTTACTGTACTTCAAGACTATCTGTTTACAACCTAAAAAGGCGTAGTTACATATATCCAATAGTTATTCTTAAAAAATTGGTTTCAATTACTTTTACTGTCGTTACATGAGAAGCCAGTCTTAAACACTTGAAACATTTTTTTTTATCTTTGCTAACAGAAAACAACTCCAAAGAAGACAATTGTTGAACTCGAAAGTGAGGTCGTATTTTTAAAATTTTTAAGATGATGATAGTTTTTCTTTACATAGGAATGATTTATATCACTTACAAAACAATAAATTCTTGTACACATGGCCTGATTAAAACAGTGTTGAAGAAGTTTTACAATTACACAATTTATATTTTACCTATAGGCCATTGCCAATGTTTTAACTGTAAGTTTTGACAGAGACATAGACGTATTATTTAACAACCACTATTATATTTTGTATTATATACGCTGAAAGCACTCTCCATTGTTTCTATTCGAACTTCATCTTGGTATAGATAAAAACTTTTTCTATCTTCTTTATTCTAATGCCATCACTATCCATTTCTTTATTCGCTACCTTCACAATCGCAAGCCAAGCAGACATTTCGATCCTCGCTCATCCAATAACCTCCATCCTTTATCTCGTTTCCCAATTTGTACATTGTCACCTGCGTCTTTTTATCTTCCTGCCGTGGCCCTTTCAGACACCTCGTAACATCATTTTTATCTTCTTATCTCGTAAATATCATTATAAGATAGGAGGGATAGAAATGGAAACAGGCTAGTTTTAACAGAATTTGTTTAACACGAAGCTTGCGAACGTGCGGAGCTTGCAAACTATAAAATACTTTTTTGCCCTTTTAGGATCTAATGATACACTGTATGCAAAAAAGAAATGGTTGCACTACCGACGAGAATAACAACAATGTTGATCCAACAGTGATAAAAAGATGAATACAAAATTTTTGTTTCTAGTTTGTGGATATATCTTTGTACCTATAAAATAAGAAACTTGGACAGCTAATTGATTTCCAGAAAAAAAATGTTAAAATATTAGTCGTTTTCCTTGCTCTGCACGAGAATCACCCCTTATCCATTGTACACGGTTCATGTGCTAAAAGCTTGTGAGCTTTCTTACGTAACCATTTTTGTCTCACAATTAGTTCATATAGTGGTGGTTCTACTGTATCCTATTTTGTCCAACAACTGGCGGAATTTCTTCCAACGAGAATGCCCCGTGGCAACGGCGGCATTCTGAGGATAATGATTTCATCGCCTGCTCGCGCCGAAATTGATTAAGTCGGGGTGAAATGCTGCGCGACGCTAATGCGGCAAAATTAATTTCTTTTCGCGGTGCCCACTCCCGCAATATGTTCCCACAATGGAATGGTTTATCTTCCGTCGCAACCAGGACTGCCGGCAAGGTCTGCCGCTGTGCACAATGAGAATTCCAAACGAGCTTAGGGGGTTCCTACCGAGGAAGAGGGAGAGAGAGGGGGGGGGGGAGGGAGAGAGAGTATGCACGTCTTTGCTCCGGTATTTGTGCGCCTGAGTCTATTTATTCGGCCTGTGCGCCTCTCGTTCCTCTGTGCTTTCGTACAGTACGGACTCGAAACGGAAATCATCTGCGTCACGACGCGTTAGAGATGTCAATCACCGGGGGACTCTAAAGATGGCAGCGCATCGCATGTTAATGGTTTATCGATCTGCTCACAGCTTCTATCTCGAGATCTTCGACAACGTCGACTCGATCTTACCATGACCGTTAACCCTTTGCACCTGAAATCCCTCTCAATTTTCTTCTCAATACCATCGCTTTGGACATTTTGTTTCAAACGTATTCCGAAAGACTCCTTCATTGGTACTGACTTGAAATCATTCTTTTTTACGAATTACTAGGTGTACAATTTAATTCGTAGCCATCATAAGCATTCAGTTGTAATTTCATCTCAATCCCTTACACTGTTTACAGTGTTTACTCGATTTGTGTCCACAAGAGGAGGCTACCCAGGGACATACATCTGCTAAAAGATGCTATTCTTTGATACACTGCCGAACAGAGAAAAGGACAGCGAAGCTCGAGAATTTCTTTATTTTTCATTATTTTTTTGTGGGACTTTCATTAACATATTCGTGGCATTTTTCTGACTAAAATGAAACCAAACACGATACAATTCGGAACGTATTTACACTAATTTTCCGTTAACATTTCCACCTTTTCCTCCAAATTTGTAACTTCTTGATACTTTACAAAATTTTTGATCTTGTTTTTTGCAGATACGTAGACGCATCTCCAGCATGGGGAAAACAATTGCAGGCGGATTTACCAGCTGGCACAACGGTTGTCACCTTCACAGCTTGGTCGCCTGTGTCGAACTATACTAGCACGTGTCGGATTGTGATACGGATACGAGGTGAGTGATTAGGGTAATTGATACAATCTGCGATCACAATCCTGCCCGTAATAAATACAGGTCTTTGATCCTTTTCACATTAGAAGATTTGTTTCATTAGAAACTGAAGATGCTTTTTTTCTGAAAAATGCTGACTCCTTGAAAATTGATGCACGATTTTTTGTTTAGTTTTATTGACCTTTGAATGAGAGGTGTGCCACCAACTTCACAATAGTATCAGCTCCACCATGAAGGAATTATGGCAGTTTCATTTTTGAGAAAATTTTTTTGAAGTTTTTGGAAACGGGTCTTCGGTTTCCCACATGTTAAGTCATGTAAAAATGTTTTGGAGGAAAATGAACACTGTTTTGGCAAAGTAGAAAACTCAAGCTTTAAAATGAGTTTAATATGGTTTTATCTTCTGCATATTTCTACTCGGAAATGTACTCAGGCTTGGCATTCATTCTTCACGCGTTGCATCCATACTTGTGCATATTTAAGCTTATGAATTTTTCACCTCCTTCGTGTCCGTGGTTTGAAGTCAAAACAATATACCTAACTAAATTTCAGCGTCATCACTTTTGAAATATTATAATTTAAAATTTGAGAAAGCTACTTTCTAGTATCAACGTTGATGCTATTATATCCATATTTGTTTAACATGTATTTTCAATTTTTCCTGCAACAAAGATTTCTACACCCATATCTTTTTAATATGCATTTTCAATTTTTCCTGCAACAAAGATTTCTATATTCAGATTTCTTTAATATGCACTTTTAACTCTTTAGTATAGAAAAGATTTTTATATTCATATTTTTTCAATTTTTTCAATTTCCTTTTGCTATTATTATTGTATTGTTCTATGCATTACACGAATCTCGGTTGCTTAATCTTCATTTCAATAATTTTAATTGCAATGTAGTATCACTTATTTGTTTCTATGTGCGCAGAATTATGTGTTCTTAGTGTAGTTACAATTGGAAATCTGATGACTAGCACATAGAACCACGGGTCTAACGTAGAATTGGTGTAATAGGAAATTTTGAAATTGCCGTTTACCAGTGTAATGCAATAGTAAGATACCACGTGTACCGCAATTTAAACTCCATTTCACGTATGAGCAATCGGCAAATAACATTGTCGTTTCGATTCGAATCTGCGGATTCTTTGCGTCACGTAAAACTCGTATTAAATGAATCGATTCCAATTCTGCGCTATTACTGTTATACCTGTAATATTAAATGGTAATATCCACACGCATTTCTGTGTAATATCACACATTGCATTCCGGACTTCCATGCGCAAAGTATGTTATTTTTCGATTGTAGGTATCGTGTTCGTATCTACCCGAGTTGTGCAAAATGTAATTTGATTGCGTAAGGATTAATGATGGCAATTGAAACTTAACTGTTAATTCGTTTAAGGATTGTCCTACTTTTTAGAATTGCTGTTTGCAACTTACTGAAATTAATTAAATAACAATGGCTACAAATAAATCGACGAAATTATAGAGATGCTATTTGCAGTCGAATTGGCTAGTGCATTTTAGTCGGAATTAGTAAAGTGTAATCGGATTACATGGAAGATTACATCGAAGATTAAATTGCGCTAATTCCGAATGTACAGTTAAGTACCGTAAATATATATCCGTATCTTTACTATTATAATAGTTTAGCTTTTCCGTAATAAATTGGATAATTGACATGAAAATAAATTTTAATAATAACACCGGTAGTTTGTTATAACAACTACTCGATCAGTTGTATATGCAGTTTCATCAGAGTCTCATAAGTAATCTGTCTGTTTGGAAAATTGATTTATGTTCATTTGAAATTGATTTATATTTATGATGTACAGAAACAAAAATATTCATAATTTATTACGTTTTTACCAGCACAATTAAAACTAATAAACACTTACAAGGAACATATTCAAGTGCGAAACACCGATTTTGATGAAACTTATGGGA
>CM052131.1:19960789-20081262 GCA_028454255.1 Halictus ligatus
GTGTCAAATATTTTTCAAAGAACTATAGTTCCCATAAGTTTCATCAACATCGGCGTGTCGCACTTGAATATGTTCCCTTGTTAGTGTGCTTGCAACGAAATAAGTACATGATTTTTTATTATGCTCTTATTCGGTGCAGAGCTTCAACAATTGTAATTTTTAGTTCTTGTACAATTGTGTACTAACGGTTATTCGATTGAAAATCCTCTAAAATTCTTTGCAAGATTCAGGCATGCATGCTGGCTATTCTAACAGTGGAACATTGTTTATTAAAAACTAATGTACCATATGCATTGATTCATGAGTTGAAACGTTCTCTTGATTTTCTAAATAATTTATACCATTTCAAGTCAATGATTTAGTGGAATTGGAAGCATCGTGATCTATTTTTCAGTTATTTCGAGGAGACAGCCGACGGCTTCGTCGGTCAACCTGAACTCTCTTTTTTTTTATTGTGATTACATTTGTAGTAACAGATTCTACATTTGCACTTTTGGGACGACCAATTTTTTACCCGAAATGTAATCGTAGCCTGTGTACCTTCAAGATCACATGTACATCAATCTTCGTTTTCTCTGCGTGAGAAAATTATTTCTCGTGCGGAGTTTTTCTTCTTAATCTTTCCAAACGAAACAATTGTCGTTTAACCATCGTCCAATCCTCAGAAATAGTCGCATAAAAGTCTACCTTTATTTTTCATTCCTTTTTTATGGGACTTTCGTCAACTTATTAGTGGCATTTTTCTAATTAAACTGTTTGATTGTAATGGACCTTTTGGCCGTACGGTCCGTGAGGCAACAAAAAAATAGTAGCTCTACACGATCTATGTCGGAGCACAGACCCGAGGTCCGTACTTCCATTCTATTTCGATTTTGCCGAGAGCATCGATTAGGAACAGGAAAATTTTTTAACGTCGAATATCCGCGCGAGCTTAAATCAACTCGAACAATTTACACCGATCGCCGAAGACAATGAAGATCCGGACAGTGATTTGCAACCAGACGAATTACTGAATCGTGTGACAACATCGCGACTCCTGAAAAATGACGAGGCAACGCGGGGCGCTGATAATTCTGATCGATAAATCAGAAATCTCGTTAACAAAGGCGTCGGGGATTTTATTCGTCAACGACTTTCGATATTCGGGCGGCAAATGTGCTACGATGGAAATTCACGAGCGACGCACGTCGCGCAATTGAATCAGTGTTAAAAAAATCGAGGCCCCCTAAGACAATTGGTGGAACAAATCAATACTATCGACTATCGGTTGGTGAAGTCTCGAAGAGAGGCGCTAAAAGAGGCCAACAGGAAAATAAAATGTACAGGGTAGGGAATGGGGGATCGATGAAATAATGTTCCTATGGCGCGCGGAACTTTTTTCTATCGTTAGTTCGATAGCCTTCCTCGCAGAATCGGAGGGCCGGGGGTAGGGGGTGTAAAATAGAGTTAGGGGGTAAAGTGCCGTGTATTTATGTGACACCGCCATGCCAGCGAAAACCGTGGCGGTTCTCCCGAGAACACTTTCCAACACAATGTTGAGATTGTACATGCTAGTGGGAACCGATAGTACTGACACAATGATACGTGAATTCGATGCACCGGAGTTTTTATTTCTCATTTCGACTGTCGGTCTAATATTTTCTCGAAACAAATGCTTCTTTCGAACCTACGGACAATTTATATCGCGATATCGATTGCTATACTTACCACTATAATGCATAATTCTCGAAACACCGAAACTTATGTTGCATGTAACAAAATCAGGTTGCGATTACGGAATTTTTTTTCTGTGTTTGAAGGTATATCAGAACAAGTTTTTACTAACTTTAAAGATATAGTCTTTCGATACTTACATTAATAGTTGGTCAACTGGTTAGCTAATTTGAATTTGTTTCATAAATTTTCTGTATATTTTGGTTGCCAAAAATATAAATTCTACTGCATTGGATGAACATTAATTGAATCTATGTTTAAAGCACGATAACATGTGCTGAAACTATGAAATTTGACGGCTACAATATTATCGGATATTGTAAAAAATTTTAAGTATTGACAGGAAATATGATTTTTACAATTAAAATGTAACCACAATAAAAGTAATTTTATTTTGCACAACATTTTTTTTACAATATTTTCGAAGCGTTATTTGTTGTTATTCGTGGCTCTGGCATTGACATTTGAGGATTGTTCAAAAGCACTCGTTATTCTTTCTTTAAAAAAGCTTACTAAAGAGTTCGTCAATCTTTACATCTTTTATAATTAATTCTATTGAACCTGAGGCTACGTAGACGAACTTTTTAATAATACTAATTAATGAACATTCATAAGCAGGTCTTTGTTACAAAAGGGAAGTAATTAACAATACCGAAGACAGGTACAAGCGTATGAAAGAAAGGAAGTAAAAGAAGTACTTATAAGCGAGCACAGTAGAAAAAAAAATACACATGAATGAATGTAAATGGGAAGTGGAGCAGAAAGATAAAATAAAGCTGTGTTAAAAATGTAATAAAGAGAGAATGGCATGATTCATTAAAAATGAGAAAAGAATGGTCACTATAAAAATAAACATAATGGGAAAAAACTAAATATTTATAGAAATATATTTATAAAACATATAGTAGATTATAGTTTTTAATGTTAAATGATATATTTCATATTAAATAATAAGACATCCTAAGTGTAGTAAATGTCGTTGATTAAAGTGTCACGATCTTTGATTAAAGTGTCACGGTTCGCGAACTATAAATTATACTTATTCGGTCCAGTACATGTGTAGCGGCCAGCTTGGGGCATCTGGTTATGGCATGGGTATTGCTTTATGCTCTTTGAAGGCGACTTTCGGGATTTTTAGGAATTAGGTACGGAGTGGCCTTGTCACCGTTTTAACTAATTTCCCAATCGTGTCCGTTCTCAAGGCGTAGGGCTAGCACTTGTATTTAGTGTTCTAGGCCCGTGCCATAAATCTGCCAGAGATCCTGCCCTTCTTTAGCTTAGCACTTGACGATTGCCAGACGCCGTGGGTTTTTTCCAGGCTCTGGCAACTCCCACCCTTAGTAAGTGGTTGATGGGACTTGGATCATCAGGATGTCCTTGGGGCTGATGTTCCTCGGCCTCATCTCCCACTTTCCAACCGTCCACCCCCCAATTGGTCCTCGTCCTGGCCAATCCGGGGATGTTTCTCATTATCTAAGGAAGGGAGGAAAATCCCGAAGTAGAGGGAGGATCTAACTTTACGTTGGTTTTTGGCTCGATCCTCCCAGGCAATTTGATTCCAAGCACGCTAGGGAAAACGTTGTTCTCTAGCTGCTCCCTCATACGCTACATCTCAATTTGTATTCGGTTACCGCTCAACACTTATTTGTAAATACAGTCCACTTTTTTAGTTTGGTATATTTAGTTTCCTTTTTTACGAGAGGAAAATTCCCCACCCCAAATTAGTCAACACTTCACGTGTAAATCTATATCAAAGGCTCGAACATCCTCGGGCTAACCACGAGCAATCAAACAACATGTCAAGCAGCACGCTGCAGAAGAATGATTGCCAACCGAAGAAAAAATTCTAAATAGATACTTAAGATTGAAATTGTAACATGCATTTCACTTTCCTGGAAATAGAAGAACGTAAGCCACCTAGTATGCAAAATAGGCGGGCATGCGTGCAAATGACGATATGCATGTACCTGGTTGACGTGTCTGTTTATTATCTACTCGGTATTTTTACTTATCCGAATATTTATGAGACAGTGAAGTGTTTTGAAATGTCCTACGTTACCATACAATTTCAAAGAAACCGAACATTCAATTACAAGACGGATACTGAATTAGGTAACTCAATGACGGTAACTCTATGTTTTACTACTAAAAGAAAGACTGCATAATTAAAGGTTGCGTCAATCAAGAATAGTATATTCTAGCCGATATATGTCCCTGGCCAGACTCGTGCTTTGGACAAATATCGAGTAGACGCTGTCTTTACGAATAAATTGAATATCGCCTGTAATAAATTAAATCTGCCGTAACCCAGTAACGTCGGACAGCTACAATACACGATCCCAATTACAAAGATTCTTGTTTTAAACGTAATAATTTTGCACTCTCGCGATCCAAAGCGAACCCGCTATTTCCGTTACCGATCTGCCCACGTACGCGTTACAACAACACATTCGCTGTAGAATATTAATGACCGACAATAGAATTAAGCACAATAGACACAGTGAAGCTCTCAAAGGCAGTGATGTTTTGTAGGTCAGTAATGTTTTGACAGTGCAGTACGCATTCCAGAACTAGTTGGAACAATACCGTGTAAAGTAGAAGAGAACGAATGGTCGCTCGGATAGCTCGAATGGAAACGTTGTTTAGCGGTATTATTTGATCTCGGTTATGCGTGATTTACGATCGGGCTGTTTAACCGCGAGATAATAGCTCCCCGGTAGCCCGGAGGCATTTCTACGGAAAGAATCGCGAGCGCGCGCAGTCACATATCATCGCGGGAACAGGCCTTCTCACGTGGCCCTTTTGTTTTTGCATTTTTCCCCGTAACCGTCGGGCCGAACGTACGGCCTGGGATTGTTCGGTGTACAATGTCTCTATTATTAATGTCAGCTTTCTGGCATTTGCCCCGAGTCCTCGACACACTCTGACTCCGTTACGAACAGCCCCGTAAAGTCGCGATTTTATCGATTTATCCGTTTCTTTTTGCCCCCCCCCCTCATCGAACAACATCGACAATATACAGCAGCGATCCGACCGCGTTACAAGCGATCGCTGCAATAACGCGCGACACTTTAAGATCCGGCGAACGAGCGTTAGGGAAAACAGATCGAACCCATAAGAGAACCCTGTACACTGCTTATGCAATACGGTTCCGCTCCAACATGGTCGGAGAATTCACCGTGATCCCCTGTAACACGGCACGAGATAGGAATGGGAACAAGACAGCATTTCGTAAGCAAGCGAGCGTATTATGTCAAAATGATGTATGAGAAGCGCCCGTCAAAATCGTGGATTTGGGGGAAGCACGGCCGTCCTTAATTTCTCGATCATTTGCCGTTTGGTTTGGTTAACCTTCTTTCGAGATTTTCACATTCGGCTAAGCACCTAATTGATGTTTGAACTTTCCCCTCCGAAATAAATTTCTTTAATCGTTAGGCTTTACCGAACGACGGAAATTGAAAAAACTTGAAGAATGATCGTGTAGGGGAGACCTGTCACCTTAACACATTCCTCAGTTCTTCTTTGAATCAATTACAAAAGTTACAGAAAATGATAAAAAACATTACAAAATTTTGCATTAATTTTACTGATTTACTCGAGGACCCCCCCCCCCCCCCCTCAAGTATCCATCCAGTAAAAATATCTTGGAGAAAAATGAACACTGTTTTGCAAAAAGTAGAAGCTTCAAGCTTTAGAATGAGTCTAAGATTATGGTTGTACTATTTTTTTTTTTTAATGAAATGATCACAGATTAAATATAGGAAATGGTTCTAGATTCGGGTATTTAGTGCTTAAATGCTTCTTCGATATATTATTCTAATAGTTTAATATTCCACTGTGTTGCGGTTCGATCGTCGTTCGGAATCAAAGGCTTTATGCGAGAAACAAGTGCGGGGTTCTCGGTATAGGCGTTTTCCATTTTCGCGACGAGAATTCGTCGAATGCGGAACGAGAAAGGGGCAACAGTAAAATTGCAGCCGATAGCGTGACATTTTGCACATTTAACTTGAAGCGTTTAATTCGCACTCGAGCGTTGCCCGTAAATTGCGGTTGCTTTTCTCGATTACAAAAGTCGATTGTGCCATTGTCGGCCGGGGCCAGCGTTTCTGCTCGGCGAGTTAATTTCTTCGCGAAATTCGAATAACCGGCGATGGCGGAATCTTTCGCCCATTCTGTCACCGGCAAACTTTCGCTTGCCGTTCGCGATTACCGGCTGAGTACCGTTCCTGAAAAGAGACGTCACTACCTATTCCGAGTGAAATTACCTGGAAAACAATTCGATGAATTACACTCGAACAGCATTTGACGCGCTGGAAATCATACAAGTAAATGCGTAATTCTATTTATCATGTTTACGGTACACGTCCGCGAATTAATTTCAAGAAACTGCGAGTTGAGCGCAATTTCATTTCCTGTTATAATCATTTCGGTAAAAATGAATTTAAACTCAATCAAATTCAAAGTAAAAATTGAACAGTGATTCGAATCTAGTACCATATTGTACATCGATAATAACAATTATAATATACACAATACATAGTATATACAAACTGAAATACAAGGAAACGTGTGCGTTAATAAAAATAGTTTCAAAATGGTAAAATTATCGATGAAGGAAGTATTTGTTTTAGTTTTTCTAAAAGTAAGTATTAAAGTAATAATTTTTATAAAGATCCATAGCCCAATCACAGTCACGCTACAATCTTTTCGTTAAGATAAAAAATATTCCCAAAAATTTTATCCTGCAAAAACAGTTACGACAGAAACCTTCGTATATAATTTATTTACGCACATTGCAACGTTACTGTCATATTTATGGTCAAATCTTTTAGACTGTAGCAGAATCTTTCGGACAATTTGATCTTTGCGATTGGTTTCAATGGAACAGCTCTAATCACTCGCATGATAATTGCTGAATCATTGACACGCGATCACTTCTTCGCAAAAGTTTGTTCAAGTATTTTTCAATCGCCCATCGAACAACGCGTCCGCTGCACCAGGCAGTTCGGTCGAAACTGCGAAAGAAATGGTTCGCAAACGATTATCACTTTCCGCAATAGCTCCTATGTAGAAAGTGAGTTTGTGCAAGACCATCCAATTAAATCCTCGCTTCTGTTATATGAAACGTCACGCAACCGTTGGGCTCTCGTACGTCGATACCATTGTCGAAAATTAATTTGGCAGGCAATATTTCGCGGATTAAACGCACACCACCACGATCGAACCCCGGTATTTATAACACCACCACGATTGAAAAGACAGTCTGCGCACGGGCTTTGATATTGTGCCACAGCAATTTCCTTTTTCCTTTCGCATCGCGCGGTCACCTATTTTCAAACCGATGCTTATCATTTGTACACAATATTTGACATTTATGAAACGGATAAATATTAAACAGGGCCGAGTAAAATACCAATATCTAGTATCATCCAATAACTAATACAAGAGTCGTGGCAGAAACATGATGCAGGGGAGCAATAAAATTGGCACGCTTATTATTTTTGTTATAATGTAACATCAAAAAAAAAAAAGTAATGTAATGCAATTTAGATTTTGTACCCTCCGTGGACACACATGTTTTTTTCAACCTTCCGTGGGAAACCTGAGTTATTTATGTTCATGGTCAATTTTTATACTGTTCTAGGCTTTCAAAAATTTTTAATTAGGCGCCCTGCACAAGGGTTGGAACGTCAAATGTTTAACGTTTAGATCATTAACGGGAAAAAATAAATAACGACCCTGATGACTGCACTAATAACGAATTGTGCGCTTCTAAAATTCAATTCCATCTCGTTCCACGTTTATCCTTTTTTTGTTGGCGCCGCGGAAGTCCGATCAGCTTTGCAGTCTCCGAAGAAGAATTTCACCGTGGAAAGACAAACTGTTGGGGCTCCGCAGAGAGCTGCATGATGCAGGTTTAACAGTAGTAGCATTTAGCCAAAGACAAACAAAAGCGTTCGCCAATTGAACGGGGTTGGGGGAGGGGGTGAGAGGGCAGATCGAAGAACATTAGCGAACAATCGGTCGAGTTACGAAACCGCGATTCACCCTCGGTTGGGGAGAAATGGCACGATGAAATGTGAAAGACGCTATACCGCGAGCCGGGGTGGAATGAGGATGTGCAAACGACGGGGGCATCGATCACCGTAATAATAGGAAACTTTTTCAAGAGACACACACACACACACACACACACACACACACACACACACACACACACACACAGAGAGAGAGAGAGAGAGAGAGGGGGGGGGGGAGAGAGGGGGGGGGGGGGAGGGGGGAAGGGGGAGGGAGAGAGAAAAGGAGGGGGGGGGGGGACAGTCAACGAAACCGTGCCCGGTTGCATTGGTAACGGGTCCTCGATACTGAGAAGAACTTTGCTCCCACCAGCAAAGTGCACTTAGCCGGGTTCCGCTTAATTACTCATTCCAACAGTTCACGAAACTCCCTTTAAGCAAGTTCCTTCCGGTGGACAGAGGCGATCGATCGTGGTACAGGTGCAACCCTGGATGGATCGAGTCAGTCGATATGCAATTACACGAAACAGGCCTCTCCGTTGATCCAGCCGGGCCGGCCGACTGCCCGCGGTAATTCTTAATTGTTCGAGAAGGCCGATTTAACTGTCGCGCAGGAGTTTCTTAGTGAACTAATTACGACGATTAAGGTGGCACTGTGGGCCGCGCGCCGGTTGTTTATCGGTTGAACGTGTCCCGAAAAAATTGTCGCCGGGAGATCACGATTCAGGAAACCCAACCCCAACTCACTTTTTGCGATACCGTATAATCGTTCCCAGTATTCGGCCATCTTAAGTGTTGTTATCGTTACGCGAGAGCGTCCTTATAAACGGCTTTTTTTTATTAATTTTTAGAAATTTGTTGCTCAGATACCGATGCCCTTTCTCCGTTTACAATATTGTAAAATGTAAAATGTATGTACAAATTGTGAAACATGTCCTCAGTTTTTAGAAATTAGTTGCTAAGACACCAATGCACTTTCTCCGTTTACAGTATTGTAAAATGTGAAATGTATGTACAAATTGTGAAATACGTCTTCGGTTTTCCACCTGTCTCGTCGTGCGAAATTTTCTAAGCTTTACAATGAGACTAGGTTTACTAGTGTAAAATTTGTTTTTAACGAAATGATCACTCGAGACTGGAAAATTTAGTGTTCGAATACCTTTTAACTCCAGTGTATTGTACATACGTATCTTTCATTTCTTTTTGGACCGTATTATTTCGAAATTGTGTGAAAAAGGGTTCCGAGCGCCAACTCGGTATAACAGATCCATTAACCTAATTCTCTTAGCCCTGGCGAGAATCAAATTTGAAAATACAGACTGGTTGAAAATCTACGTGGTGGAGCACGCAAAGAAAAGTTCCGCGATACCACGGCCGCCAAGTATTTAATTAAAAAGAACCACGATTAAGGAACTATTTCAATTTAATTCATTCTGATAAATGCTCGTCCGGTGTCCAGTGGCCGGGAGAGCTAATTTCCCTGACGTAAGCGGAGCCGTGAAGGATATCGTCGGACTATTAAATCGGATTCCCGAAACTTTTAATTGTGTCACGCCACCTTGGCGAGGCGTTTCGTAACGCGATTCGCCCCACGTCAAGCGATCCCGCGTCCAGTTTAATTAAGGATCATAAACTTGTAAGCACCGCGTCCCCTGAATAGGTGACGTGTCACCTCGCTATCTATAATTGCAATTGGAACCGGCCGGGAAAATTGATTGAGAACGAGTACAATTTGTTCTACGAGCCGTGAGAACCGATACGTCTGGTTTTTGCTGACAATCAGCTTAATGTCATTTAACCGTGTGCTTTCATGTAGTTCGTAATAGAATTTTCGCTGACAGGCGACCACCAATTATTACCGAAGGATCTAATTGTGGATCAATGATACAGACTGTGAATTGAACATTTTAGATTCATAACATTTAAAAGGCCGGATGGCTCCTCTCAGGATTGTTTCTATCAATAAAAAAGAATCTGTGCAAATTTGAGCTCTAACGGACAACGGAAAAACATTAAAATAATGATTGAAATGCTCATAAAAACGTTTTTCTCGAATACCTTCTAAATTATCGGCCGAATCGAAAACTATGTTAAACAAAACATGTAGATCTGAACAGGGTGTGTCTTGCTCTCGACAATTTGTATTTTACATACAAATCCACAGTCTAATTATATAATAATGCAAGCGATACAGGAAAAGGTGAAAATACTTCTTGATGAGCCTAATATAGAGATACTATGAAATAAAATATTTGAAGTCCTTCATGAATATTCCTGAGTGTTAAAAATATGTAAATAAATTACAGTAAAAAGATATCTCCAATTACGGGTAGCACCAACAATATTAATTTGAATTAGCTTTAGTTGTTTTTAACGGTATTCTCTATTCTCTACTCTTTCTGGAGTAACTTTTTCGGCCACGTTGAAATTTTAGGTGCTAATATTTGTATTAAAATCTCTCGGAATACCCGGTCAATTAAATTTTCTCTTCTGGCGCTGCGTTGCTTGGCTATTTCTTACTCTATATTACTCGTTCTACCTCATTCTCTATGGAAATGATTATCTTCACGAATACTCTCCATAAAATTTGGTTAAAATTGTTTCACTAAAAAGTTATAGTAAAATTATTCTACAGGAGGGTAATATTTTTTAATAAATGTAACTTGTATTCATAGTAACTGGTCAAAGTCGTCAGAAAGTTCTCGAATTCTTGAACTAATAACAATAGTAATAAGAATGGTAAATTAAAAAATGGTAATGAATTTTAGTAAGAGCTTCTCTGTAGGGGTTAATATAGGTTTTAGAAAAAAACGCAAAATTTGTCTCTCGTGTATACCAAATAAATTAAAGTACTCGTTAAACATTATCACAGGATGATTGAATGCACATGCAAACCAAAAGGGAGCAAATCGGTATGAAGATTAATTCAGAAATATGCACTGGCATGATGAAAATTTATGTATTTCACCTACCGTACTGACAATAAATAAGCTATTCTGAACAATGGACAAACTTCTCGGCTAACAATAATCCTTGTTGCGTAACATGCGCATTTAATCGAAATCAAAGGTCCATTCTATTTCAGATTACAGTACGATTTTATTTACACTTTTTCAATTATTATTATTTTTTTCATATGGATTCACTTTTTTCAAGTCACTTCAAAACAGCAAAACGAATCCATGAAACCGGGCATTCATTACAATTCAATATTTACCCTACGTTTTCGTTGCTTACAATTTTCACCAACGGTTTCCGCTACCATCATTTCAATGGTTAACCGCGTTCGCAGTTAAAACGCTGTATTAAATACTGTGTAAAATACAACCTAAAAATTACACAATGAAAACTCACAAGCTCTCCGAGCGTGTGCCATCCGTTACGGTATTCAATAGCAACGGGCATACAATTAATTTGACTTTCATCGTTTGGGATGCGACATCGTGGTCGTTACACACGTGTACCACGTGTTACGTTACGTAGACTGTATACTGCCAAAACTATACTGCAAAAACTTTTGCAGGTTTCTTCAAATTTTCAGCGATTTTCATTGCAATATATGTGGGATCTTATTAGTCAATAGAATATTTTTATTAAATGTTAATGTATTACAACTGGACCTCGTGTTATGGCCGCGCTGGTTGCTATCAGAGTTGCCGTGATCGGGGGGAAAAAATGTTACCCGATCACAATTTGACATTGTGACACACGTACAACAGAAACTAAACGCGTCACGTGACCAGGCCGTGGTGGAAGCGTGGGAAAACAGCGTCGTAGAAGGGGAAGGTGGGACACGTATGAGAAAACTTACAAATAAATTTTTTTCGTTACAACTTTTGAGCGACAGTGTACGTACTGGGCCGTTCTCCACGCGGAAGCGAAACGGAACAGGATGCCAGAAAACATAGTTGTTGAGCTAGTCCGAAACCAGGGTCGGACCTGCCGAAATCCGTAAATCCCCTGGGCGACCCTGCCGCGAAAACGGTGCAATTTGTTTGCCATACTGACAGCTGATTATATTATCATTTCCAGACACCGAGAACCCGAAAGTTTCGACGTGCCCAACGTCCTTTGAAGTGCGACTAAGCCCCGGCGAACGAAATCGCTTAATATTCTGGCAGGAGCCAACATTCGCCGACAACGTCGCCGTCGACAGGGTCTACAAAACGAGGGTGAGCAGACATCGAGTTCGAGTGTAATCCTCGTCGTTGCCTTCACGTCTCCGCTTTCACCCCCTCCCTCCCACCCATCCCGTAAAATTTCGACCGTTTGATCTCGGGAAGATGACGTTCTCGCGACCGAACCTTTATTTCACTGTCTAACCTCCACCTCCCCGCCCCTCCGCTCCTTCGAACGCATATCCTGCGCCGCTCATCGCCGCTTTGGCCAAAAAGCGGGGAAAAAATCCATAATAACGAAACTATCCAACGAAGTTGGAACATTCGTGGTAAGCGTACAGCATATTTCTTGAAAATGTTGTTAAACTTTAAGTAATCGAGGTGGTGACCTCCATTTTCTGTGAAATAAAATTTGTTGATCTTTATTGAAAGATGGTCGGAAGTGCCCGCAAACCAAATTGTTTTTTCGTCACACCATTCGACAGAGGTCCCAAAGAAACATCTCTGTGGCAAGTTTCAAGTCGGTACCTCTACTACAAGCGTAGTTATAGGGTGAGCAGGCTTTTATAAAAATTACAAAAAAATTCATGAACGTTCTACCCGATAGGACACATGACAGTGAATTATTTCAGAATTTTTGATTTCAAAATCGACTTTTCAAAAAAATCCGAAATCAAAAAATTGCCGATTTTATATCGAAGTTTTCAGAGTACCATGTTTACACGAGTATATTAGTTGTCTCTCACCGTGATTACTAATGTGTATTTGTTTCAGATTTTTCGGATGTTGCGATCATGTTTAAAAAAATTGGAAAATGCATATTTCGTCTTGAAGTTTTGTAGATACCAGTTTTATAAAAATTCAGCATTGAGATATTGTTATAACTGTTGTTCCTAATTTTTCTCAGAATTTTTTAGGAATTGCCTCGTCCTGTAGAAAAAATCAAAATCTTGGGCACGAATAACGGGTTTCCAGCTCACTGTGCGCCGCGCCTCTTAAAACGGCCGATCTCTTTTCCATCTCCTATCTTTTCGTCCCCTTCTCGTTTTTCCCTCTTGGCAAGAGGTTTATTAAAACTTCCGCACTAACGATCGAACTTAGCAATCTCGCGGTTATCTCTGGCCAACGGCCCCTTCATTAATTACCCTATCGTGTCTCGAGCACGAAATCGGTGACTGGCCGACGCGACGGTGAAAAAGAAACCGAGAAGAAAAGGCGGCGCGGGAGGATTACGCTCTTCTTTCTTCTACCTTTTCGTGCTTCCACCTCGATACGACTTAAAGGCGTGCTTTTGGCGGCGATTCCACGGGGTTTGGTTCCAATCCTTTACGGAGCCGAATATTTTTGATCTTTCGTTTCAGAAACGGCTTCAAAGGCCGGTGCTTTCATCGCGATGGACAGGCTGTAAGTAGGTTGGGTAATTACAGTAATGCCTCAATATTGTACTCCGAGGATTTCGAAATGTCACTTCTATCGTGTACGCATGCTACTCTTTGATCTCTCTCTTTGAACATTTAAAACTATAGACCTTTCCGTTATCCAATACTCGTAGCTGACAACAAGGAAATTCCTTGTCCCCCTCCCCTCATAAATTCCCCTTCTCCCTTTGACATATACCTTATACCAAACTCGTTTCTCTACGTGACCCAAACCGAAGTCAGAGATTTATATTTATTGATCTATCCGCAGCGTTGAGAAAGATGCTCGATTAGTCCGATTAAAACAATTCCGACACGAATCGGATCGACAGTTCTGTAATTATAGCATTCGGGTGTGAAGTTCTGAAATCATGACGAAGGAAAAGGTGGGTGGGCGAAAAAGGAATCGGAAAAAAGAGCGGAATTTAATCGACGGCGTAACTGAATGGAGAGTCGCTCGCGGGTCGGACCCCCGGTTGATTTGAAATTCAAGTGGAGAGAAATTGTGGGTGGTCAGGAACGATAAGTTATCGACCGATGAGCTGATTCGCTGCGATAGAAATGGAACTCGTTCGCGCGCTATTCTCGCACTTTAGATAATAATCCCGCCCGTGCCCGCCGCGCGTTATCTCGGCGCGGAACGTTCGCACTTTAATCTCAAAGGAGGATTCGGCTTCTCCGCATCTGTCGAAAGTTAATCCGCGCGTATTCCGCACAGGAACCCGGACAACTGATGTACCCCGGCATACACAACGTGCGCTACATCGCTTCCGACGCAGCCGGAAATCGAGCAGAATGCCATTTCTCGATACACGTGCGAGGTAAATTTATGTAATGCGAACGCGCGGGGTTCCGCGAATGATCGACGATATCGAGAAACGACGTCCACCGAATGTGTATATGTGCTTGCAGAGAATATCGGTAATCCCGTCCGAAGAGCTGTTGATCGGCTGTGCGCGATTATCAGGAACACAGTAGAACCTCGCTCATTGCAAGAAACGGGACCGACAATACGTGCAAAAATCGAAGTTCTGCAACGAAAGAGTTAGGGTAAAGGGGGGTGGACCTTCACACTTAAGTGAAACACAACAAATATATACAGGGTGGTACTCTTAAG
Organism: Halictus ligatus; assembly: GCA_028454255.1. Lineage (NCBI taxonomy): Eukaryota > Metazoa > Arthropoda > Insecta > Hymenoptera > Halictidae > Halictus > Halictus ligatus. Next base: position 19,975,173 of record CM052131.1, read on the forward strand.
TAAGGCCATCTCTTCAGATTAAAAAATATTTGGTATGTAATGTGCATGGTGTCAATAGACCAAATATCTGGCAAGAATATTTTATTCCGAAGGTCATTTTTTTCGGAGTTATCAAGGTTATCGGTGGTTTTTGGTACATAACCACATTTTTATTTTATTGCGTCGTCTAACTGATCGAAAAATACATTCAGATATGTATAATAACATGACTTTCAAATGACCTTCTTTGAAAATTAAAGTTTTTAGGCTTGATAGGGCCTCCCTGTATATTAATTTGAAGCAAAACTAGTGTGGTACTCTTTTACGGAAAATTTGGTGCTTTATCCGAATTCGGGAGAAGATATTTCGATTAAACAACTGAAGGTCACCCTTATACCTCGATAAAAAAGCAACGTTATCAAAAAACAGATTACTGCACTGTATGTCCTCCCCCGGAAACCATGCAACATTTGTTTGAAAACTTTTTTCGCACAACAAATAACTTACCAGTTATTTAAAGTCGTCACATCACGAGACTCGTCCTGTATAATTGGGTTGCTCCAATTAATTCAATGGATTCCTTGGGGGTGGGGGTGGGGTGGGGGGGATTCATCGATGAAACAATCCCCGATGAATCGCGTGGATAAGAAAAGAATTATGCTATCTTACGATGTGGCAGGACGTCGTCTCGATAACGTCGATCGAACGACGATAGAAAACGATTAATCGAACTTATCTGGCCTCTCGTACATTTTCAGAATCCGAGTATCATCGAGATTCCGAGGTGAGCTGAAAGGGAATCGCTGGCTTGGGTTTTCGCGCAAAACCGGATAACCTTTGTAAAAGGATGGAATCCTGGCTGGTTCCTCTTCCATACAGGAGCATAACTTTGTTTTGCTCATTTCACGGTACCATCCCACCGCCGTCCTCCATTTCCCAAACCACCACCGGAGATTCGACGTTATGTTCTACACGTCGTTATCTCAATAGAGTTTCAATTATCACTAAATTCACCGTTACAGGAACTACTTAACGATATTGCAGGTTTCACTTTGGCACGGTTATAACTAAAACGGTGGACGTTTATTTGTCCGCTTCAAAGGGACGCTTTTGCCGCTTCGGACCTTGAAAGAAACGTTTTGAAGTGGCGTTAGCGGACGTCGATGCAATATTCGCAGCAAGTAGTTCTTACTATTCGGTCTTTTTCTTTATTTGTCCATCATCTTCCGTGGTGTCTGGAGTGAAAGCATCCCACAAAAAAGCTGAGATTGAGAACATTGTCGGGTATCTTACAAATGATTAGAATTACAAGGACGTTTTAAATGGTAGTATTCTATTTCAGTGATAAAACTATTAAATAAGACCTCTAGTTGCAAACGAATTCTGGAATGTTCATTTTAATCAAGTTATGAAACTGAAATTTTTTTGTAAATCTAGTAAAATGTTTAAAAATATGGATAAATTGGAGCTTCAATTTTGCATCGCATAAGAAGTTTACCATTTTTCACATTTTCTGCAAGAATGGAGTACTTATGTGAACGTACCTTAAAATGTTACTGCGAACCAGACCTGCTTTATGCAAGTATAATCATTCGTTCTTGTATGGCTGTCGAATAAATTATTTTTCACAATATTCAGAAGCCGAAGGATCAAAATGGCGTTTTCAAGAAGGAGAGATTAATATGTATATATTATTAGAACTGCATCTACACTTCACACTCGAAACCATCATACTTTCCAAAAAGGAATGAGGTTAAATGATGGGTCTTGACATCCCAAAATGAATCGGAATTACAACTGAAAATCAAATTTCCATTACCAAACCAATTGAATGCTCACGAGACCGTACAAAATTGGAATTTAATGAATTTATAATCAGTCGGGTTTAATTAAAGTACTTGCATACATACGAGAATGATGAAAGCGGTTTCATATTTTATAACTTTGTTCGCATATCAAATTATTCATTACTTATACAATTCTTAGTTTCAACAGTAATTTTGTGATCAATTTGGTGCTGACCGAATATGCTTTGTGAATTCGCCATTCGTCATTTGGTATGTTCGCATAAGCGTATTTTTGAAAAATCAATACACGCAACGAAGTTCCAAACAGTTGAATGCCAGTGAATTTCCCACGTTCGTATAATTATTTTCTATATCGAAGCACATGAATGCCTTCATTAAATCAATCATACTCCTCGCATAACTCTCTTTCATATTAATTTGACTTCCACTGTGTGTTAACAATTTGTAGTAAACTCTAATTACTGCCTTAATTGAAACGATTTTGATGAAATTTTGAAGCATAGTTTGAGCATTTTACGGAAGAAGTTTCTTATTTCCGAAAGTTTCCTTATGGGAATCGAAATTGTAATACACTTTCCAATACTGGGAGGTAGGATATAAATGTTTGAAAAAAATTAGAATCCTGAGGAGTAGCGGTTAAGGTAAGAAACAAGTATAATACACAGTGCACAAAATACAAGAAACCGCCATAAATATGTTGCTATACGTTCTTTCATATTTTCGTGCTTCTATTGTACGTTATGTGTACAAAATCACAGCGAGAAGCTATTAAAACCTAGAATCCCGTTTATGGTATGGTGTATTACCCAGGGCTTGATGCAGCATATAAATTTGATGGGAATATTATTCGCGTGGGGACGAAGCAGATAGGGCTGAGCTTTCAAAAATGGCGCGTTTAAATTCCTCGGCATCGCATAATTCGACAGTGACGAAATACAAGCGCACTTTATATGATCCGGAAATCCCCACCATGTCAAGAGATCTTTGCACTACTCTATCTTTCTGCTATCAGCGAGAAGAGAAAAATTCTAAAAGCTTTGGAGATGATGCCGCACCGTTTCGAGAGTTTTCCTTCCTCAAAAATTTCGAAGCACTCTCCGCTCGCTTTTACTATATTATACGATTTACGAGCGAAGATTCCGAGGCGGACTGTAGTGACAGACAACTTTATAACCGGGCTTTGACTTTACAAAAACCGATAGCTTCTTGTTACGGAAATACCTGTTCCGGAATGCAAAGGAGAGGAGACCGTGGAAACTCGGTCCGCTGCGAATTCTGCATTTTTCCACGTATTTCTGCAAGTTAGAACGCGTTTTCCTTATCGGATGCAATCTTTGCAAGCTCGATATACGATTTCAAACGATAAAATGTTTAGGAAGAGTGCGGTACGTCGACATTACTTTGACTGTCAATTACGCTGACATCTGCGAGCTTTTCCGAGATTTTTAATACTCGAATCGCGATTTCCACGCAGATTCGTACCTGCTGAATGAGAAGATTTCAATTTTTGAATATTAGAAGAGTGTGATCCAAAAATTCGCTGTTTTTCCCCTGATGTTGGGACATTTTCTTGTACCAAATAATAGTTTATATTAAGACGTGAATCAATGCAAATTTTCAAGTGACATAAACTATCGTTTGACATAAAAATGATTGATATTCAATGGCTAAGGCTAAATGAGAAGTGAAATATCAAAACAGGCTGTGTCTAAACCAGTTTGAGATTTTAATGGATTTCAGTTCCTGATTATTAGAAAAGAAGATATCAACATACTGGTAACAATACATGATACTTGTATTACTAGATGTTGTCATACAAAAGTTGGAAAATGTTTATCATTTTTCAAACATTAGCGGTAAAATGTCTGTTTAATAATGACAAAGGGTCAGTTTTATTACTAACCAGCATAAACGCGAAACTGAAAATCATTTTTCTTCATCGCCCCCCAATATTTAAAGGAAACAATTCATTTAACTAGTTACAACATTTGTATTGCTTTATATAAATCGGTGACACCTTGAAAATATGATAACAAAATTCCAATTTGAAAATTCGAACTTTTAACAGGGTAATAGAGAACATGACGAAGTAGAGAATACGAAAAAATAAATACGTTGAAATGTCATGCGGGAGTTCTACATATTGGTGTTTTTAATTAACCAACGTACACTGCAATTTTGCAGCATATAAAAGGAAGAGATTTGTAAAAATCATGACAGAACATCGTTTCCCAGCCTACTGTGTTCGTTATAAAATTATTTTTATACAATAAATGGAACAGTGAAGCTACCACAAGTGCACAGTTTTCAAATTTATATTCAGCGCAGAAAAATCCCTATCAGTCACGTATCTGTTTTATTTACTGAAAAATAAAATATGCGTTGAAAGATCTGATCGGTGAATGTCCATCTTTTTTTAAAACAGATGTTCTAATATCTGTAGCAGTGAACAATACATATAATATTCCATACCAAAACGTAGGTATACAGGGTGTCCCTAAAATATTGTATTTCCTTGAAAGGGTTAATTCCCGAGGTCATTTGAAGAAACTTTTTCCTTTGAGAAAATGTTCTCCGTGGCTTTGTTAAGGAGTTATTTTATTAGTTTTCGTTGATAACTGTTGAACGAAGTCGCGGATAACATTTTCGCAAAGGAAAAAATTACTTCAAGTCACCTAAGGAATTATCCATTTGAAGGAAGTGCAACATTTTTGGGACACCCTGTGTGTCAATCAAGGATCAATTTTTGTTTAATTCATAAGCTGGAAATATAAATTGGAAAATAGGAATGTTTGATAGTACTCGACGGTTCGCATTGCTTCCACCGTTCACTTTACAACACGACGAGATCTGTATGAGGCGTCAGTAACTGTATTGCAATTTAATTAATCGACAACTACATGATTGTTTTACTAACGCAGCAGCATCGGTATCAATGGAAAATCAATTAACCGCTCGGCCGGTTGTTCGAATGTCTATTAATTAAATACTTGATTATCTACGTATACAATAGCTGAATCGTTAGCGACGTAATTGACGTATCATCGGATTAATAAATCACGCGAATCAGTACACTGAGAGCATTGGGAACGGTAGGAACGTGTTTGTCGATCGTGCGAGATTATCGTCGTGCACAGTCTATTGCTTTCAGTTTGCCAAACGACATTTCTTACTTGTGACCAAGTGAATGCCACTGTGGTATTTCAATAGCAATAGAATTCACGCAATACGTATTAAACACAGAGAAGTATTGATACAGAAACTGCGTAGTAAAAAAACTTTTTAAAACATTGGGTGCAGCTAGAGAATTCCATTTAACAATTGATTGCTTCAATGTAAACATGTCACTCGGTGTATTTCATTACTGGGCATTTAATTGGCTAATAAACGTTCTATCAGATGTATACGAAAGTTTTAGTCGTTTTCAATCATTCGTACATCTATCGTTATAACGATTACTATCTTCCACGTTTTTAGACAATTGTTTCATTGCTATTGATGTGTCTAAATAACCAACTTTAATATCAATTGGTAACACATCTTGTTGCTGTGTATACAAATAAACGAACATTGAATAGAGGATTGAATATAAATTCTACGATATTTATTGCGTAAAAATACTTCCTAAAAATCATTGTTAGTATAACATCTCTTTTCACAAAACGTTCCACCGATATCTTCTTACACGAAACGTGCACTCACGGATGAAACGATTTTTATTCGGTAGAGTATATAGATAAAATTTCTCGTAAATAAATATATCGTTTTACACTGCTCTTGTTTATTTGGTTTGGTTGCTAAAACTGTTGTTGCTGTGTTGTTAAAATACATTTTTTTTAAGTTTCGTTACAAGCCTAAATAAAAAAATTGTGAAAAGCAACTACTACTATTTTTTTTTCGTGATTCAGACGGAACGCAATTTTTACAAAATTTTCGTTACCATCTAGGGGATCAATCCAGCTTTGCAGAAAAACTGAAGTCGTTGGGTCCATGCATGAAAATGTTATTTTGACTTAAAGTGTGCGCCATCAATTACGTGACTGACTGTATGCGCATAATGCACGGTATTAATTTGAAAACTTTCTAGCCGAATATCTCGAAAAGTATGAAAGATATTAAAAATGTGTATCCTGCGAAACACATACCTATGGAACACATAGGATCCCATAATAAAAAATATAGGTTTGCACTTGAAAAAAAAAACAAGTTGACCTTCAAATGACCTTGAAAACACTACCCAAATAAAAACTGATACTGCCCCCCCCCCCCTCTTTCCCCCTCGAAATCCTCGGACACGTGTTTTACAGTTTTTTAATATCTTTCACACTTTTCGAGATATTCGGTTGGAAAGTTTTCAAATGAACACCCTGTATAATTTACTAAAATGTACATTTCCTTCCTATATCACGGATGGAAGCGCAAAGAAACGTACCGTATGAACAGGATACTTTTCGACAACGGTGGGTAACTGTTTATTTCGCTTCCCGTTATGTATGCCCGCATCCGAATGTCTAAACCGAACCAGCCAGGACTGCGACCTATAGAATCCAATCAGGAACCTTGCTTAATCTGATTTCATGATTTAGCCGCGATACTATAGGAGAAGGATGCTGATGTGTCCCGGTAGACCGCCGCAGCCGATACCGTCCACCGTTTACGCAGTAAGTGGATCTCTTCCGTGTCGATTTTAACGAGAAACCGAGATACGCCAACTATGCCACCTAATTCCATTTTCAGTTGCATATACCGAGCGGATGCTACTTGAGATACACGAGGATCTTCTCCGGGGCGTACGCGATGCAAAACTATCGAGGACAGAGGCAGAACAGTTACCAAGACGCGAGAGCAGCTTATCACGAGGTTCATCCAATTCGTGGAACTCAAGGACACCTTCCTATACCTAGATCGTATCCTCTCGTCGACTGTAAGTACTTCACGCTTCTACTTCATGTTACCGCGATTCTACTTCTGCGTGCCTTCGGGTGTCAGCGTTAGGCGCCGCGTCTACCCTGAAGCGACGACGAGCTATTTGTTCTCGGTGTTCCACGGTTCTTCAGAAATATTTGCCGTTTCTCCAGGCTCCTCTGTGTTTTCGTTAGTCGCGATTAGACTGCGGATTTTTATGCAAAATGAAAGTTGTGCGGGGCAATCGCAAGAAACAGAAGCAAAATGGATATTTTATTTTTCCTTTATTCATTTTAATCAGCTGGCATTAGTACATTAATATTCTTAAATTAGTCCAGTGATGATAAATATCGTCGCTTGTGGTCCGCTTTCTCTTCTTCAGATTTCTGTAAAATAATTCGTGAAAATGAGAATTTGCATAAAGATCCACTGTTTAATAATCACCAATGAGAGGTCGAAGATTAGGCTCGAAGATCACAATATTGTGTACTAAAGGTTCTGTGTACACCAGTGCATTAGGCGAATGATTTTAATAGGATTCTTATTTATAAATGTATTACTCTTTATCTTAATTTGAACCTTAAAAAATCTTACCTTCGTATCAGCCAATCCCACATTTGTATCGTATAATAGATATTCGCGGGAGCATGATCAATAACAGGAATTCATGTTCGAAAATCGTGATGATCCTCACGCGAGGCCAGCACTAATTCCAGTAATCAATATCTGATCGAGGAGCTCTATGTTAGCATCTACATCGAATAGTCATGATCAGTCGATCATTAGCTACGCAATTTGACCATGCGAAATCGCAATCAGTTTCCGACTGCGTAGTAGTTGTTTGATCTGGAAATTAGAGGCAACCAATTAGATGAATAGGAAGACGCACGTTAATTAATTAGCTTAAATCGAGTTTCTGACCTGACTGTATCCCACAAGTTTGAACCGATCTTGCGTGTGCTCTATCGCTTGCATATCTTGAACATCTTCAAAGAAAAGCCAAAATTTTAACCTTAAAAATATCTTTGCATCGTGTTGTCCTTGCATTCGTTTTTTGGAGTAATGTCTCCTTCGATCTATGAACGAAACTTGAAGGATTATTCAATATCTTAAAAAATGTTGATATTACAGTTGTGTAAAAAATAGTGTCACCCTTTTCTCATTAAATTATAAGACTGGAACTAACAAACCGATGAAAATGAGTTTTTAGGAGCTTATTAACATTGACGATCATTTCCTCAAAGTCATATACGTCGGTGCTTTGGTTTCGAAAGGAACACGAGAGCACATGGGACAAAACAGTAGAATCCTATTGTCAACTCGAACAATATTAACTCGAAAAATGAAAGAAACAGAACATTTTATTTTCAAATTTGCATTGCATTGTTAATGGACAACAATTAAGTAACATTGTCAAATAATAAATTAGTAGTTCGGTAAAGTATGAAACATTCCAAAACAGTATGGGATATGTAGAGGAACCAGACATTTTTACGCTGCCAAGTTGTAATTATTTATCAAGTTGTGTTATGAACGGTTATTTAAAAGTCTTACATGAAAAGCCATAAACGCAAAAAGGTATAGGTCTAAAACGACCCAGTATGAAGGGTTAGTTGCCTCACTACGTTCCCAATACTGCGAAACAAAATTTACAACAATGTGATAACAATGTGTTCATTGTTAAACGTACTGTCGAGTATATCCATTTTATTATTACGTCACCGAAGTCCAAATGTTAAACTTGGCAGCGAAAAGTTTCGAATTCAACGAGACCTTGATTTTCTCGGAAGTGTGATGGAATTCTTCGGGGAAGGAAATCCTTTTTCGATTCCGGACTCGATTCCGTGGAAAATATCCGAATACACGCGGCCGCAGTCGAGCGATAAGAATATAAAGCACGTCATAGAAGATAGGCGGTCTCAAGGATTAAAGATCGACCGATCCTTATGCAAAGTAACGCATATTTGCACCGTCGAGCGAGCTCCTGTCCCTGGAGCCCGATTGAACCATCTGCATTTTTCTGCCACAAACTGGGACAAGATGGTAACGAAGCAGCAGGGTCGAAAGGATGAGCGAAGACATGGTCGCCGGAGTCTCCGGAAATTTAACCAAAAAAAAAAAAGTCAAGAAAGAACAGAGAAAATAATTTCTCCGGGGGTAGCGGACGTGATTTAGTGGGAGCCGGGATTAAAACAATTTTGTGTCGGCCACTCGAGATCGCGCGTTCGTTAAAACGCGAGTATCTTCGAGCAAAAAGTCTCAAAAGTGTTGGACTATCAAATTGTCGTGACACAATGAGCGATGCTTCATTTGAAAGTCGAATGGGGCCATTACTGTGTGACCTGCATCTTCCCCGGGGACACGTTTGCAAGTAAAACGGTTTAGCCATGGAACCTGTACGAAGTAAAAAAAACGTCTCAACTTATTAGAGATAAAAGTCGGATGTGATCGTTCGTGTTTGAAATTTCCAGGAATGTCTACACGGTGTCTTTGCATCGCGTTTTACTATATTTTCTGTTACAATTTTCGAGATACGAAATGTTTAGTTGGACTTTGTTTCGCTCGGATTTGAAGCTGTTTTATCCAGCTCGGTCGATTTGATAAAATTTTGAAATATCCAATATCCAATATCAAGCAAAAATCGACCTAGCAGAGTTTCAATAATTGCATTATAGGCACTTCACGCGCGTGTAGGTACTCGAACGAGTGATCGAAATGGCTCGACACTTAAGAAACAACCGGCACTATTGATTACGGAGATGAGTAACATTTTCTCAATATTAACTTTATGTCTGGAATTATATATTCTTTAATCTCTATCTTTATTCTAAAAATACCAAGGCTGTCCAAGTAACATCAAATCTACGTTAAAAGTGTACATATTATTAATATGATCAGATTAAATTTGTAAAAGTTAAGCGAACTTTGCTCGTGGTACCGATATAATAAAAATGGTACTTCAAAATATCTCCAGAATATAAAAAGTTAATTTTTACCTCTTTCATTTCAGAAAAGATTTTAAGATAAATTGTGTTATTTCGAAATAAAAGAGATTAAACATTTTTAAAATATATTCTAGGATGTGGTAAATCAAATCTAATAAAGAATAAAACGGGAATAAAATTAAATTTTCATTTATCCGCGCGCTTCCTTATCATTTTGAAAGAAAATCAGATTAAAAGCTAAAAATCCAAGAATTGAAGGACTTTCGTCATCCGTCTATTCTCAAGAAACTCGCTGCAAGTACTACAGCTTTCGCCGTATTCCCCTAGTCAGCGGTCGATAGTGGAACGAGGATGAGAGATCGACACTTTAAAGAGTCTTTTGCTATTAGACAGATGAAAAGTGGCTGATCGAAGAACATCTTTTGCACTGGAATTACTAGAACTCTTGAAACGAAACGAATTTAAAAATTTTATTTCGTATTTTGCACAATAAGTTTAACTTTTTGGTGGTGAAATCTCTGCATCAAATCGACAGTCTGATAATGTTGACTATTCCGAAGATTCTAATCGTCTTTCAATAAAATCTTCATTTCCTAAAATCGAAGGTAATTAGAAATCGGAATTTTTAAAAGAAGAAATAAATTTTTACTTGGTGTCTGTTTCTGGCGACTGATTTATTTATTTTCAGAAAGACCATGCCATAAGCAACAGTCGGGAACAAAATTAAATGGACACTCTTTCAAAAATAACTTTTTTAAAACTGAACCAAACGACTTGAGCTTTTCTTCTGAGACATTAGAAGAATGATTATATTTGGTAACGTGTAAAAAAAAGCTTTCTTGAAATTGCTTAGATAACTTGCCGGCAAAAGGCACAGATAAAAATGTTAAAAATCGTGACCTTTATTTGTTTCTTCGCAATTTCGTATTTCTCAATTAATTTCTCTTATATATTACGTAGTAAACTCAACAAAAAAAAAAAAATATGCAAGTCGTTTGGCCCAATTTTAAAGAAGTTATTAACGTTGAAAGGGAGTCCACTTAATTTTTTCCTCGACTGTAGATGATCGCGAGACAAAGGGTTGTAGGAAGCACGGAAACAAAACTCAGAATTTGAAAGTAGCGGTAGGCGCGTTTGAACCGAGGCAGTGGTTTTCACGTGTCGCGTTATATAAAGGAGAGCAATCGGCGAAACATTCGTTGCGCAATGGCTGGTCTGTTCTCTTTCATTTCGCAGCCACTTGCCCGCGTGTTGTCCGTTGTTATCCGATTTTCATCGGTTTCCCACGGTGAAATACTACACGTGATTGAAACGGCGAACGGTTTCCGAAAAACACTTCACGTCGGCTGCTAAATATGTAGAACGCTCGACGCAGGTCGACGTCATTTTGTGTCGAATTTCACATGTAGAACTGCGATTATTCGATGTACAATTGGACTGGTTCTAAACCAAATGTTAGCTTGTTTCAAAAATTCTTTTCTGGGCGACGCGTATCGAAAATCGAAGGAAGTTTAACGAATTAAACAGTGTCATAAATTCTGTCACAAACATTCTGGATTGGTTTTGTGATGTAGGAGAGTAATCGTGTTTAGTGTCATAGTTCAAACAAAGTTTTAATTCAGACATCAAAGAGAAAATTAGAACTTCAGCAATTTATAATACATTTATATGTGTAAAATTATATTTCATTAAGTGGATGTTGTTATCGTTCAAAAGTGTACAGGTTAAACACAAACATAAGTGAAAATTTTACTAAATTCCGCGAAATAACGAGTATACAACCTTTTTGTGCCAGATTGATTTTTGAAAGCTGCATCTGGAATATCCGTCAATTTTTTTCTCTATCAGAAAAACGCAATATTTCTTTTCAATGAAAAAAATTGCAGTACGTACTACAGCTGTGCTTGGGTCACAAAACTCCACTTTTTAAAGAGATTTCAACCGTTTCAAGAGAAATCTCAGATTTTTAACTGAAAATCTATCGTGCTTTATGAAAAGAACAAGAATTATAACACGGATGGCCGGAAACAATGTGAAACGATAATCATTGTATTGTATAATGTAATTTTTCGGTTCCGGAAAATAGCCGAAAAATGAGTTATATAATTGTATGGTGCGTCGCGGCGTCGACAATTATTTTAGCGACGATCAAACGACGCGGATGTGTAACTGAGTGGACTGTAGGCTCAGGAATGAATACGAGTCGCTGGTGGAATGTATAACTGTATTTCGATAGCCGTGAGACAGAGTTTCGATGTTTACGTTATGGTGGTTACAGTGCTTCTCTATTCCTAAGGGAAGTGGTGGCAAATATATAGGGTTGGAAGGGAGCAGCGGGGGTGTGTAGGGGTAGTCAGCAGGTATCAGAAGATGTATCGCAGATGTTGGCCTTCGGAGAGTTTTAGTGATGGTTCAATCATAATTTTCGCAGGCCTTACCAGTGACTTCGAATAACCCCAATTGGGCCCGTAGCAGCGGTTTATTGCGGTGCCCCTCGGACATGCGGAAACAGTAAAACACTACCCGGTGCCCCATGCGTCCTTACAAAGGACCCCCAACTACGGTGTTCCGTAACGGACGGAACAATAATCGATATCCTCATAACAGTTACAACATTATTTCAGTTCTTCATACTCAACTGTTTTCAATCCCTGAGCAAGCAGTATAGGAAATATAATTCTATGATGATTGAGTTCATGTGACATTTGTCTATTTATAGCAAAAGGTTGTCGTCAATTAGTACTGCTATATAGTAGCAGCGACAAGCATAGAAATTAATTTCACAACCGACGTCAAACGGTTTAGCGCTATGTTTAGTTCCGACACGAGCCGTGACTAATGGCCGACCGATTAGGTTATCGGTTTCCGATCAAAGGGATTTTATTTATTACACCGTACAGCCTGTAAACAAAATCTCCTCGGGCCTGTAATTTTTTAGAGCGGTGTCGCGTCGAGTTTACCTCGGAGCGACAGGCAACATCTCGTTTCTCGTTATCGACAACGCGACGCCGCCGCCGCCTAAGGCATGATTCAGGTAGCGAGGTATGAATATACAATCAGACGATCAAGTGCAGCCCAGGCGGATTGAATAAGAAATTAAATTCCGTAAAAACGAGAGGTATGCAAATCGACGTTCACCGCGAAAACGGAGGGATCTTATCCGTTTCGGGATCCATCGTTCCCCCTGTGCAGTGCGGTGCGTTGCGGTGCGGCGTTTCGCCGATGCGACGGTGTCCCGCGTCCTGTCCCCACCCTGTAATTTGAACTGTGTGTAATTACGAATTAACGCGCGTCGCATCGTTCAATTAACTCGCGGAGGTTTTGCTGAAATTGCCGGTGGCCTGAGAGCACGTTACTCGATCAACAATTTCGCAAGTAGCCTGCGGCCCGCCGAAACCGCAGCAAATCGGATTTCCCGATTCCTTCGTTACAATGGATACCGATACGAAAACTGCGGCGTTTTATGCGTTCGCGTTAAATTACTTTACTGCGAATGAATGCCCAGTTGCCGTAACGATATGGCCACTATGTCAAATGTAAACATTGGTAGGCTTTCGGCGTCTCTCAGTGTCAGTCAATTTCTCAGTTAGCGAACATAAGATGGTCAATATGAAATTTTCATTCGAAAAACAGAGATGCTTCTAATTTATGGAGAAAGTAAGAGAAACGCAATTGTGGCTCGAGATTTGTACGGTGAAAGATATCTAAATCGCATACGCCCTTCACACAAGATTTTTGAAAGATTGTGTAAAAAATTAAAAGAAACTGGAAATCTCGTAAGATGAATCGTGAAAAGCCTGTATGCAGTGATGAAGATAATGAAATTAATATTGCTGCAATGGTACATCATAATCGTTATATCAGTGTACGTCAGATTCAGCGCGAATCTGAAGTCAGCAAAAGTAGTGCACCGTGAATTCTCACTCGTCACAAACATCATCCGCACCACATTAGCCTTCACCAGAAATTACGTGACATGGATTATGTGAATCGTGTTAGATTTTGTGGGTGGGCTCAAGGTCAGCTACAAATCAATCCACTTTTTTTCTCTTTGATTGAACATTCAGATTCGGATATTCAAAGTCAGAATATCTTCAAATAGGGTATTTTTGTAGTATGGAAAGTGTTAAATCGAAAAGAGCCTGTCCGTGTTGCATGGCCAGAATTATTGTGTTTAATGAAAAAGTTACAGCAACAGAGACTACCGAGAATATTTATGTTTCATACAAGATAGGTTCAAGGGTACTTTTCTCGTTTCATGTATGATCATTTTGACACGAATGACGCGCCACGTTCAATTTCGAGGCAAAGTGGCCTGCGACCATGTAACATTAAATTGAGTACATTGGTGCTACATACAAAATCAACAACCTTCCATTAAACTAAAAAAAAAAGACAAACCTACTTGACGCGGTTATTTTTATTTCAATTTAACACTCCGCGGCTTTTCACCTTTTTATTCTCTTCTTTTTTTACCTGCGGTGTGCCATTGAAAGCTGTCACACCAGAATAAAAAAAAAATTACTAAATGTATATTTAATAGAAAGGCCTAAAATTAAGCGTGGTAAAAATTTATTTCTTTGTGTATATATTATTTTTAAAATCTTGCTAAAAATGTGGGTAGCACGTTCTTGTCATTTTTATAAAGTAATGCAGAATAATAATTTGTATTGCTCGGTAAACCTAGTGTTAAAGTAGCTCCCGTATTAAAATCGTCTTACACATTCTGGCAATACATGTAATTGCAGGCAAGTATAGTAATTGAATTCTTTCACTTGAATCACTGGATTTATAGTGTTGTTTGAAAAATAGGCGATAAATTTATGTGCTACCGCAATCTGAAAATCATGGAAAACTTAGTGAATAGTGATCTGATGGAAGATTTGAGAAATCAGGTCGCTCGCTGAGAGATGGAAATTTCCCTAGCGGTACGCGGCAGTAAAACTTAATTTCATCCATTATTTAATTTCCGTTATTCGAATGACATCGGCAACTTGAATTGTTTAAATTGCTTAAACTATCCACAAACAGGCGTAATAAATGCAACAAAGGGCTAAAAGATGATTAATTTTCAGAATATATACCAAATACTTTTCAATACACCAAACATATCACAAAATATCTTGAAATGTTCTAACTAAAAGAATTGGTCCTCACAAAATAACGAATAATCTTTCTCGTATGCTATAAACTGTACTGTTCTAGTTCAGTTCTAATAAAGTTAACTCAATTAATAGTATAACACAATTCTATCGGTTGCAAAGTATTTACAAATACATTTATGGTGCCAAACATTATTAAACAATTAATAAATCCTTTATGAATTCTGAAGTTATGAATGAACAAAGGGATGAAAAATGTGCTTTTAAATTAGAATACCAAAAGGAAAATTTCTTACAAAATAGGAGTGAGTGAGTACTATTGCCTTATAAAAATAAAAAGGTTTAATTTATTTAAATTTTCCTACTATTATAGCATACGTATTATGTCCCCTAGAAGCATCTTTACAATTCCAATAATTGTAAAATAAAGAATCTTACATGTCGCCTTCATGTAATTGAAACGCTGTTACAAAAATGTAGATTTGCACGACAATTCGCGGACTAGTAATAAGCAGAAATGAGATTTAATAAATGGGAAATTGTGTCTGATACTCGATGGCTGGTTGCTTGTAGGAAGTAAAGGGTCAAAGTGGCCAAAATTTCATTTTCGTTGCAAGAAAGGTGGAATGTCGTCGCTCCCGTCGGTAAGTAACGAAAATTCTCGTATGCGAAACGAAGTGGAAGTAAACCCGAAACAGGCGACACCGCCTGGATAATCCTTAACCTCGTTACGGGACTATTTCGTTGCAGTTTACGCAACGTTGACGGTCTCGTTCGTTCATACGGACGTCTTTTAATGAAATTGCGAGATTAACGTCGATGCATGCTGCCTTCAGCACAGCTGCAACACATTAGAACGCAATATGTCGGTCCTTCTCATTTTTCGAAAGCCCCAACAGTCGGGCGAGCTACTATGCTCAAGGTATTCAAGATTAAAAAGCCGTATTTTAAGCTAACTTTCGATAATTTTATAACTGGGCTGTGGATTCGACACGCTTGCGGCAATAAATGAACAAAATACAAACCTGTGAAAACACTTCCTTGAATTTTGAGAATATTTTTCCTGACTTGTTAAAATTATTGAAGGAAGAATTGTACTGTTTCCTGCGGCTAACTTCGAAAATTTGTATTTTGCACGAAGATTTACAGTGTATTCATAACGAAAAAATACGGAAACATCTTTTACGGTAAAAAATATTACAAACCTTTTTGCTATTGGACTTTACATACATATTTTATGTATATCTTAATATATGTGCTAATAAAACGAAAGGCAAAAAGAAAATCGTTAAGAAAATTGTTAACCGTTTGTCGATAAAAAGTGACAATTTGAAATAATAATTAGAAATAATTTGTTCGGTGATAATGTTATCCTCAATTTTATTTTGTTTGGAAATATCATACATTTTATTTTGAAAGTTCAGCACATAAATGTACACAGCAATAAAATTATTTTGTTGAAAAGTTAAAAATGAAGTTCGTATGAAATTAAGCTGGCAGGAAATGGAGGTAGAATAATTTTAGTTCAACATGTACATGAAAAATCATGCAGAGTATTGAAATGTATATCTGGAATACTAAATGTGTCACACTTTTCCGATGAGCGGTGGAAAACGTAAAAAGAAATTGGAAATATGAAAAAATCATAATGATCAAATTCGTGCAGAAGTTGCAAAATAATTTGCGAGAAATTTGCGAGCAAATGAATCGGAGATTGAAATAACGGAATAGAATTTAAATGTCATAAAGCCGAGCTATTATGCATATGTTATTTTTGAACAAATGGGAAACGCTTAAATTGCTCAGGTGTGAGTAAAAACTCTTACGGATAAAAATTTTCTATTTATGAGATTACCTTTTTCAGAAAGTATAATTACAAAGAGTGATAATTTATCAATTAAAAAGCGGATTAACGTTCAAATGGAAACAAATATTACCCGCGGCCATTGAGATTTAATACTTTATTCACCTGTATGCACGAGAATACAGTGTGAATACGTAAACCTCTTTGCCTAAATATGAACATTTATACTTCCAATAAGGATAAGAATGATAATAAGAATTATTCGGCAGACAGAAGAATGTGTATTTCATTCTGTTTCATTAAATCTGCTTTTTTTGGTATACCCATGTTTTCGATTCGGCGAACTATCGTATCCTCATAGTTAATTATAACACTAGCTTGGTAACATTGGAGGAGTCATCTGTGAAAAATTAGTTCAGGTTTTATACTTTAAGAGACGTCGAAAATAAGTTACTTTAGAATTATTGGTTTCTTAAACGATAACATTACGGCCAGAATTTTATCTACAACTATGGAAAGTTATTTATGAGAGCATTTACAAAATTGTATGGTTAGTTCCTGTTATGTAGAGTGCGAAGAATGGATCATTATATCTTCAAGTAGGTGAAAGAGATACAAAAGTGTTTGTACAGAGAAATAATAAAATACTCTCTTATTTTCAAGGAAAATAATAGTTATTTTGTTAATTTAAGAATTTACTAAAGTATTTGCAAAATATAAATGGAGCAATTACATTGTGCGTTTCTGTAATATTTTACAATACTCTTGTTATGTTATTGTAATTACGGAACCTGTTATAGTAATTAATTTTAATATGCAAACACGAAGTAATTGATTGGAAATTAAATGTAAATAACTTGGAAAACGGTGGTATCGTGTTTAATACTTTCATTGTAATTTAATTAGAAACGTAGCGATTGAATGATAACGAATTGTATGGAAATTTTGCTTATTAATGTTCAAGAATAAACTGGTCACATCTCTACAAAGTATATTTACACAAATTTACGAAATTTTCATATTCGTTGCATATTGATACGTTTCTGAAGCTTTTCACAAACTTCTCGACATTTTGATTGCTATAATTACGATTAAGCTCGCCTTTTGCCTTCTTTGTAGGAAACGAAAAAAAAAACGTTAGTTTATGAATACAGTTTATTATTTATTAATTATCTAACTCGTATCAGAAGGAATAAAAAATGTCTGAATTTTATAGAAATCAGCCTGCACATTGTCAGAACCACATTTCCATTTGTAAAATGGATATTTGAATTGCAGCCGATTCAAAGTAATTTCCGCAAGCGCATTTATTTCCGCTATTTACTCGTGAATACCGTTACAGGAGTATACGCGGGGCTTAATATCGTGCAGCATTATTAATTTATTGGAAAAAGCGTAATGACTTTATTCAACCCGGGGCACACAAAGTACATACATAGACCAAACGTTCTGCAAACGCGTCTAACATTCACCGATTAGAGATATACATTCTCGTACTAATATTCATCCGAGAACCTGTTAGTTCGCTGTTTTAGAAAAATATTGACGCGACATCTCGACTGCAAATAAATTGAATCGTACGAATTCAAGTTGCACAAAATTGTTAGACATATAGAACTCGATATACAGGGTGTCCCCAAAAATGTCGTACAGTCATTTAACCTCTTAACTTAAAAGCCCGATAATACTCGGGTATTATAATATAATACAATACACACTTTTACAAAATAATTGTTAAGTTAAGAGGTTAAGGGACGGCTCCTGAGGTCATTCGAAGTGGCATTTTCCTTTGCAAAAATGTTCACTACGGTGTAGTCATAAACGTTCCATTGGAATTCTATGCTTTGAGCAGTTAATCGAAATTATTAGCTATTTATGTTAGGTTGAATATAAGGTCTAATGCTGATCTCAAAAGAATTGGTTCAAAAACATGTAAAACTATAAGCTGGCACATGACGGTATGAATGGATTTCGTTATGGTTTTCATGAAACTGTCAAAAGCGTCCGCTTTTCAAAGCTTATTCAAGTAAGTTAATTATTCAACCACAATAATCCCACAGGAGATTTTGTAATAATAAAAAAAAAAGTATTGGTGCAGCTGTAGGGTACCCGAATATACTAGAAGAATATTTTAGAATATACCAAAATGCACGATAATAGATCAGAATATTCTAGAATATAGCAGTATACACTAGAATATAGCAGAATATATCAGAATATACCGAAATATAATAAAATAACTGTATCTGATTATTAAAAATTCAGTGCAGTTAAATAATGAACACTCTTCCATCAAGGCGGTCCGTAAAGCACAATAACGTAGTAATCAATTGATATTCGACGAATTATGGTTCGATGAAAACTCGCTCGAAGGCTTTTGTTGATTTCCGGTCGGAAGCGTGTGCAAATGAAAGGAGCGGAATCGGGGTCATCGTTGAACTTTCAATGATGGAGGACGTTTCCGTGAAAAGTGTGCAAGTTGCAATGACATCGACCGGCGCGACTTTTTCCCCGGTGACCGGGGTTCGAACATGAAGCGCGGGAAGGTTCGAGTCGTCCTCTCCCGGAATAAGAGCAGATCCGAGAGAAAGTCGACGTCATGTTGAGCGTCGCGGAGCCCGGAAAGCTTGTTCTAACCTTTCAATCGATCCCGCCATTCGTCGTCGAAAGCATTTTCGCGTTGACTCTGGCCGTGCTGCTGGCTGCGCCTCTAATCCTTCAAGTTCAACAGTTTTTAGTAGGTCTTTCCACCCACACGTTAACACTCGACGGAGTCTCGAACGTTGAATTCCCCGGAAACCGAGCGAGCCCGACCATAAATCGCACTTTACTTAAGAAAATTCTGGGCGCCGTTGTTTGTTGGTCAAATAAATTAATTTAGCCTGACATCTACTGCAAAGAACATCACTTTCGAGCTGTACAGATTTGCAGAATTTTCCAGGAATGTACATTCGCTGTTTCTAACCTTTTCACTTTTCTGTCAACGCTAGATAGATTTATTCTCTAGAATACTTATAACTGGTTGAATGAAATTTCTAAAGTAGATTCTAATATATTTATTGCGTGTGTACACTTTTTAAACACCTAAAAAAATATATTCTTTCTAACGAAACACACAAGTTCGAGCGAAATTTTTATAAAATCGCAAGACAACCATCTATTTCTGGCCCCTGTTTTTAAGTAAAACACAATAGCCCCCTCGGTGCAATTAGCAACACCAAAGAATTGCACAGCGAGCCTTCGTGCAGTTTATCATCGCAGATGGTTCGCTGTTCTCGGCATTATCGACCTCATAAGGGGGTGAAGCCCTGAAAGGAGCGTCTCAATTCCGCCCCGTCAAGTCTCGAACATGCCAGGGAATTCAATTTAGAAATGAAGTCAGTTCGCGAGTGTCCCGGTGTACAAACATTCCGTCGACCGGTCGACGGACGATTTCGCCCAATCAACCGTCGCGTCCCGTCTCGTCTCGCCGTCCGTCGAATAAAATATCATAACTGTATACGGTACATAGAGGGATGCAACATTGCTAAATAAAAAATTCCTGCGTCGTTGTCTGCTCGTTCGCGGCACCGTCGAGAAACGCTATTTGTACACCCTGTTGGAATACCGAATGTTATCGCGGATGGAAGACTCGCTCAAGTCTGGGTCGAGACGCCTGCACGGTTTGAAACGGTCCACAGTGCGGACAAATTGGCAATTTTTTGGACAAATTTTTTTTTATTATGTATATATAGTAAGGAGCAAAACTAATTGCACACTACTTGAACCAACGTAACTTTTTAAAAATGAGATCAAATGACTTGAATGTTATTGAGAAGTTAGAAGGATTAGTTTATTAGAGGAGGTGTAAAAAATTAGAAAAAAAATTTAATTGGTCGGAATCGCAAAAGAAATAGTAAAAGTTGGTTCTTCAGCCTTTTTATCTGAGACTGTATTGAAAATTTAAAAAATATGTTCTATTGACTCGAATAAATTATATTCACGCTGAAAATTTCACCGATATTGGTTACTTCGTTTACGAGTTATAAAGGATCGAAAGTCCGATTTTTAGTCGAAAGTAACCAATGTCGGCGAAATTTTCAGGGTGAATATAATTTATTCGAGTCAATAGAACACATTTTTGATTTGAAAACCCAACTTCTACTATTTCTTTTGCGATTCTGACCCATTCAAATTTTTTTTAATTTTTTACACGTAGTCTAACAAACTAATCCTTCTAACTTCTCAAAAACACTAAAGTTGTTTGGAATAATTTTCAAAAAGTTATGCATTTTCAAATAGTGTGTAATCAGTTTTGCTCATTACTGTATATAGGAAATTTTGTACAGAAAATTAAATTTATAAATATAATTAATAAATTGAACACAAAATTACCAATTTGTACAAAAAAAAACTTGTTCTAAACCATATGTAAAATTAATAATAAGAAACTTAAACAAATTGTAATAGTACTAAACAAAATTAACGAACTGAAGGGCCAAGACTCCGTAGATTCGCGATAAGGTAGAGTGACCATGTTACCGACAAAAATTGCAATTACTCCATTCAATTACTGTAATTTTAATTGATGCTCATAATTACTTCTTGAAGCAAAGTACTTGCAATTACTTGTAATTGTAATTTAAGTTTCAGCAATTAAAATTACATTGTAATATTGCAGTAATTGAGTTACAAATACCAAAAAGGAATTGCGTAATTGAACAAAAGTCAACACAACCGGTTCGGATAATCGGGGTTCGGATAATTGACGCTCTACTGTAGGTTCCGATTAAAACAATTACGAATAGACTGCGGAATTGCAAAAAAAAAAATCAGTCACCAAGTAGAAATTTTGTTCATTTTTTAATAACTCCGATAAACTGAAAGTAGTACGTTGATATTCTTAAACTCTCTCAATATTTCCGCTCTTCCAATTCGGTCCCGACTGCGGACTCTTAAATGTGCGCTACCTGTGACAGCTTCGAAGCCCCGGGAGCCTGACAGCTCATCGAAAGAAGCATGGAACCGTGAGGAGTCACCCGGTGGTGATGCACTACCCTGCATCAGTGTTCGCTGATTCTGCATCTAGCTCGAATTCGGATCTGCAACTGGAGTCGGTCCGCAGGACGATTTCGACGCCCCTGTTGCAAGCCAGCGGCGACATCAGGAACCGCGGAAAACCTATAACTCAAAATACCTTGGCAGATAACATAACCAAAAGGACGCCCGAAGCGAACCGAAAGGACATTCTCTTCAAGAGCTCATCCTCCTTCATTGCCACAAACTCACAGCTGCCTATCGTCGATATATCCGCCTTCGATTATGATGTATATCGCCACAAGCTCATAGAAGCCGCCCTCAGGAGACAGTACGACGATTATCAACCCCCTGGTGACGTTGTGCTGAATTCGATTAATCTGAATACTAACGACTCCACTGTGGCGATTCGTTTGGATGATCGGTATCATCACAGTTTCTTCGATTTCGTTGAGGAACACTACGACGCTACCAACGGGGTTGACAAGAAGAAGCCTGAGTGTCTCCATCCGATCCATCATTTTTTGGTGAAGGGACCTCGGAAATCGGAGACCGTGGAGAAGGAGACCGAAACTGAGAATGCGGACGCGAGTCGCGAGCCTGTTTGTCAGGACTGGAGGTCGTTGAAGGTTGCTTCGAACGATGATGGCGGTACGAAAAGGAGGCGACGCGAGGGAGACTTAGGTACCTATGCACATGAGCACTTTAGTTCCTTTCTTGAAACTTGGTGAAAACTGATGTACGATGTTTACAGTTAGCTCTTGATCTAAGCGCAATCCTCGGGATCGTGCTGCGACACAGATCGTGTAGAGCTACTACTTCCTTGTGACCGCGCCGAACGTCGAAAAGGACAACGCGTGTAAACACTAAACACAGTCCAAATTATATCGTGTTTAGTGTAATTTTAATCAGAAAAATGCCACAAATAGGTTCGTGAAAGTCCCATAAATAAATAATGAAAAATAAAGAAGTTTTTTAATTGGATTAGTAGTGGTTCACACCGATATACCCGACCCGGTGTTGGATTACGCGACATGTTTACATTTTGACTCTACAACTCTACAACTACAACTCGAGCTTCTTGAACCCTCGCGGGGTATGCGTCCCATTGGAGGGGATAGGCGAACGGACTAAGATCATGTAACCCAGTTGCACTTAGATCAAGGTTTCACTGTAGCACCAAACCTACTTGCGTTAGTCAAATGACAGGTTTCAGATTTTTTAAAACTTGGATATGGTATTCTCGAAAAAGCTTTTCCGAAACATTCAAATTCCGTTTGGCACGATTTCGAAAATAACGTTCAGCAGAATGACTTGAAATATCAATCGTGTATCATGAATGATCCTTCTAATTAATTACGGAACAAAAATGTGTAGTGGGTTTATCCTACATGACTTGCCACCAGTACATACTTTAAACTTCATAACTGGCGTTAGAACAAATTGAATGACCTTGACTTCAAAAGTTTCAGTTTCATCAACAGAAACATTAACATGGAAAACTGTATTATTTCAATCAAAATATATATTCCGGTTCATGAGTATCTAGCGCTCGCGCTATTACAAGTTTCGTTATTGCAAGTTCATGTTGCATTTAAGTTTAGTTTACATTCAGTAATTGTTTATATTTATCTACCGAGTGTTCGCCGATCTTCTGAAGATGTTGTCTGTAACTTGCGTTCAAACTTGATATTCACTTGATATTATCGTTACCATTGGATTTCTTAATCAGTCTGATACTTTTACCGTCAAGCTTGGTTTGAATATGCAATTTGTTTGCAGTAAACCAATTTTCTTGGAGACATAGTAAGTGTAACAGCTCGCTGCATTAATTTTAATGTCGGCTACACGAGGTCTAAAATACATACAGCGTGTTCGACTACAGGTGGGAGAAAATTTAAGCGGTCATTCTCCATGACAATATAAGGCGAAACTGAAGAGTAAAAAAAATTGCGATTTTGGCTTCATTTTTTAGTTATTATAAACTCAAAATCCGCCTAAAATGCGGCAACCCGACCAACAGTGGTGTAAGTTGCTAAAGCGTCATAAAGGCGTGCGACGTATCAAAGGAGGTCCTCGCTCGTGCCCAATGGTTAGGCTTTGACGTCACACACTTTAGCCAATAACTCGGCTAGAATCGAAAATGCGCGTAGAATGGCCTAATCGGACAGTTTACACGCTGAATTCTTGCCAGGTGACTTCTTGCGAGGTACGCGAGGTCGCGCGCCTTTATGGCGTAAGCAACGTACACCTCTGTTGGTCGGGTTGCCGCATTTCAAGCGGATTTTTCAATGATAACAAGTAAGACATGAAGCCGAAATCGCAATTTTTTTATTCTTCATTTTCGTCTTATATCGTCTTCGAGAACCACCACTTAAAGTTGCTCCCACCTGTAGTCGAACACCCTGTATATAGTGGTATTAGAGAAAGGCGAGGTAATTTTTGGTTGGAAAAAATATCTTTAATAATTTGTGGCTCTCGTATATGTATCGTTCAGTTTGGTGCATATAATCAGAAGTGTCCGAAGCATGGCTTGAACACAATTGCGCGGATCTGCAAAGTAAAAATTGTTTGCATCAACTGCAGGAAACTGATGTTACATAAAAACTTCTTTCCTTTTTTTATTAGTTTAATAAGCTGAAAAGAACATATCAATATTCTTCAATCTTCAGTCTTATTCGCAAGAATTACTTAAAATAAATATTTGTTTATCCGAATTATTTTTGGAATCGTTCCAAGCGGACCCCCTCGATTAGCTTCCTTAATATTAAACAGTTCCTGTAGCATCTTCCGTATGAAAATTCGCAAAATCGATCGAAAAATGTTGTTTCAATACCAAAATTTCTACGTACCGCAGACTACGTCACGAAAAGAGGTTCGAAGTCATCAAATCCGAAACCATCCGGTTCTGCCGTTCCCTCGTCGCCGAAACACTCGGCGTATCCACGGTTCGCAGGCAAAGGAGGCGTCACGAGATTGCAGCGGGCCACCTCGAGCACAGAGTCGATCAGCATGAAGCGAGACACATTGTCGGAGTCGCCAAGACAGGAGAACAGACAGGACACGTTCTCCTCGATCGACGGTGTCGAGAGGGAATCGATCAACTGCACCACGATCAGCTCCATCGACTCCGAGAGCGTCCGCAGCGAGTCCAGCAAGCATCCCGATGATCATTCCGGCCACTCCCGTGATTCCTCGATAGCGTCCACGTGGACTATGTCGGACCGTCAAGCTCAACTTTATCCAGCTGGTAACCAACGTGCACCATACAACAGAAGGAACGTCAATAAACTATCTCCAAGATCGCGCGAAACGATCGAAAAGGATAAAACAGCCTTGAAACTACCAGGACACTTGATCAGGAATCAATCGAGCAGCCGCGCTGAACCTAGCAGACACACTAAACCTAGAAGTAGCTCTGTAGCGAACAGAAATGCTCAGAAACAGACTTCGTTGACTGGAACGATTAAAGAATCCAAAGCTAACGAGCCGAGGAAGCTAGAGCCCATTCGAAGCGAAACCGACCAGACAAACGCGCGCGCGACTTTCTCGACGAATGATCCTTCGATTAGGGGATTCGGGAACGATCAATCGGATTGTCCAAGTGATTCGATCGCGAAAAATGTCAACGAACCGGTGGCTGGAGCGCAAGAGCCCCAGTCAATAGCTTTCTTTGTTGACACGGTCCAGGAGCGTTCGGAAAGTAGATTTAGACCGGCCCGGCCGAACGGAGCGCGGATTGAGCACGGTAAAGCCGATAATTTCGGTCGGCCGAAATCGTCACCGGTACAGAACCAGAAATCCGTGAAACGTTCTCGCGATAAAGATCAGAGATCGAAAACTATTGCGCCGAATCCAAAGGCGGAGCTTTCGTCGGAGTCGTTGCACGCCAAAGAACAATTCGACGGGAACGCGGCTGTGAACTCCAGCGGCAATGATCAAGAGAAGAAAAAGTGGACGAACCAGTCCGGCAAAATGTTCAAAGAGGCTGACAGGAGTTTTCAAGGGGACCAACCGAGAACAAACGCGCGAGCGAAATCGAATTTGTGCCAGGGGAGACACGCTGGTGATCCGATTATACGCAATGACGACAGGAACGAGAACGCCGGGAAACTGTCGGACGATTTCAATCTGAAGAAACTCCCCGGAACGAGACAATTAGCTGCGACGACTGTCAAAAATCGTTTGCCTGTTGGTAAGAGATTAACGGCGATATCGAGGGCTCCGCGACAAGATGGCAACTCGAAGATTGGCGCTGGGGTGCAAGACAGCGTCAGATCGATGCCAATTGGGTCTACTAAGTCACCATCGAGCGGAAGGAAAGTTTTGAAAATCGTTCAATCTGAAGATAACGAGAGCAATCGGTTGAGCAAGAAACAAAATGAAAATTTCAAACTCCCGAGCAGAGACACCAACGCTGGCATAGCTATGCAAGCAGGCTTGAAGAAGTATATCAAGAAGTTGAAACGCGTGTTGTCCGATCGCGGCAACCCTGCCATCGACGAGCTGGTTTCCCTGAGCTTGACAGACGCCATTTTGCCGGAGATTGAGGCGACCTTGTCCTCCATCGAAGTCCAACAAGTGCAAACTGTGCTAAGTATGGCGGAGAAGAAGTCTGAGATGATGCAGAAGGGGTTGCCTCTCGTCGGGGGCAATGTGACATGAATATCTATAGTATATATTTTGTTATAATTATTTTGGTGATATTATTTTAGAAAAATCAAATAAATCTTTATAATGCAAGTTCAACTTTCGTGGATGTAGTTTAACATTGACGTATTTGTTAGGATCAAATATATTTATAAGCACGGGCACTCAAGGGTTAATTCTTTATTTGAATAAAAATGCTGCTGAAATATTAGACAACTTAAAATTATAGTGTGTGATAAAACTGAACAACACTCTACTTTTGGAGAAAAATTAATCAAAGGAAAGCGTATGTCAATGACGTTCTCCTTAATCTTTGAAGTCATGTTCAGTGTTTATTTCCCTCCGCAATTTAATGAAGCAGAAAATGAAGTATAAATATCAAAAAGTATTTGTCATTTTAGCATTTTATAATATACGGTTAACTTTTTCGAAACTTTATCGCAAATTGCCTTTCATATTATTAAATCGTTTGTTTCATTGCAGTTAGTATTGGAATATTTAACCTTCCGCCGCAGAATTCCATGAGGGTAAAAAAATGTAGACTAACAGATTCTGCAGCTGCTACTATTTTAAATAAATCACTCCCCGCGTTATTTATAATATTATCCTCACAGTGCTGAAGCAATTTTTTATTAATATTGCGTCATCAGGAAAGCGCTGTTTTCGGTATTCTTGTTTAATGAACCACGGTTTGATTTGTTAGTTTTATCGTCTGGAATATTTCCCTTTGACGAAAAATACCTGAATTGTTCGAATAATGTACAAAATATTTTTCACGAGCACACAAGGCAAAATTCTTGTTTTAATATTTATGTAAATGTACATTGGACATGATTGCTTGCAATTAACTACGACATTTTCTCTTTAACTAAATAAAATTATAACAACAATGATTGCTTTCATTTATACGTTTCACGAGTTCACTGATCAAATAATACAAATAATATACCATATCCATTGCGTAAAATAATAATAATAAATTATTTGTTGTCGTCCATAATTCATGTTTTCATTTCAAGCTAATTTTCTGTCTTTTAGATGTTTCTCAGTTTATAAAAACTGTGACATTTTTTCTGACAAGTAAAATTTGTAACATGTAAAAAATTTCAGTGCTGACATTTTCTATTGATCTAGTGAATTATTCTCTCTAATAAGAGTGGAATGTAGAACGGCATGTAATTCTGTGCCATTCATTTGTTGTCTCGATTCTCAATGAACCTCGACTCGTTATCAATTAAACGTATGGGTCTCGTTAAGCGAATCATATGTCCAGCGATTCCTTAGTGATTTATAAGATCCGTGTCGTGGTCGGTCACGGTGTTGCAGATAGAGTCATTAATTAATGATGCACTGCAAGAAACTAGAACAACGTCGACAACGAGACCTAAACTGTGCAAGGTGGCAAAGTGACTGTCCACAATGTGGACACCCTCCTGCTGAAAATCAAGAAGCAGCGTAGTATCTGATGCCATAATCTCATTCAGAGTTTATGTTTCTGCTTGAGGGATGCTTAGGGAGAATAATTGTAAAGTTGTGTTTGAGAATTTTTAAAATCAGAATTAAAATGCAAAACTTTATTGTAAAATGTCGAAAACAAGTCTAATGATTTCCGAGATAGTTTTTATAAAAAGAAGATGTTAACAGAAATATGTTTTTAGTGGAGTAGAGAACATAAACCATAATTGAATCATGCCTTTTTGTGTCAATTCATTAACGGTGGAGTTCTAGCTCTCGTCCCTACAAAGATTGTTCCTTGTATAATTTGTCAGACGTTTCTTACATTTGCATTAATTCCAGCTACAGATTCAATTTGTTGCGCTGTGAAGTTTAAAGTAGCTTTCCTCGAAGTTGGCACACTCTTTACGGCCATTTTCCTTTATTTCCTACGCAATGGCATCGTAACGAGTTCTCTTCAAGTGTGTAACACATCTATTTCACACGATTTCTTCTTTTAAATCTTCAGTCAATTTTAGTTCGCTATCATAACATTCTTCTATCCGAGACATTTAGCAATGTATTAAATTGAATATGCAGTAATTAAATCAACCGTTAATCTAGTATTCTCATTGAAAGTTGACTGAATGAACGACTACTTTCTGCTTCTCCAGAGACGCCACAAACTGACCATATGTTTTTACTAAATAATTTTGTCTGCATTTCGAAAATTCCAAAAATTGTTAAGTATAAATCACAGGTGTATAGGTGAGATTTTTCTGACTAAAATGGATCCAAACATGACATAATTCGGAGCACATTCGTCTGCTCAATTCACTGAACTCATTCACGCTCGTGTTCTACTAATTGGTTCGGATATTCGAGGTTCTACCGTGTCTTAATTTAAACAAGTAAATATAATCCAAATTGTGTCGTGTTCGGTATCGTTTCAATCAGAAAATTGTCACGGATGCGTTGCGTTGAAAGTTTTATCATTGTCTTAAGCAAGCGGCAAAAAAATCTACTGTGTCTTAAAAACAAGTAAATATAATCCAAATTGTATCGTGTTCGGTATCGTTTCAATCAGAAAATTGTCATGGATACGTTGCGTTGAAAGTTTTATCATTGTCTTAAGCAAGCGGCAAAAAAATCAAGAAATAGTATCTGTACATGGTATAAACGTTCCAGTTTCAGAGGTACACAGCTACGGAAAGTAAACGCTAACGTCCAAATACAAAGTTGATTCAGCATACTTCCTGCCACCTCCGTTATCCAGTAGCAAGGGATCACTATTAATTCCGAGGAATTACGTGCTTCGACTGTGGAGCGAATTGCCTTCGGAGTAATTGATACAACGAACCGTTACGATTAAGATTGTACCGTACGCTGTGCTAATCCAAACGGTGTTGATTAATATTCGCGTGCATTCACGGAAGACGCGGAAGATCCGATTCATATTCCTGCGCCCGGGTGCAGCACGCAATTTCGCTTCAGATGGGATTTACGATGGAACCCATTAGCGGTATTCGCGTTCCAAGATTTCTTGCTGTCGTTCTCAGACTTTCTGCCGGCTCGACGTCAATTCCGCTTCGGTGACCAAAACGCGTTTTTCATCGATTAGACGTTTTCCACAGGCCGAAATTCTGCGTCGATCGTATGCAAATTGTAACGGACCGGATTGTAAACGCAACGCGGCCGGGCTTGCCCGAAGCCGAAGCCGAAGCCAAAGTGTGTTTCGGCAATTAGTTACACCAAACAAATTGTTGTTCTCGCTCGCGATCGATTTCCTCGTCAGTGTGCTCAACGGGAATAATTTCGCGATGCGTAGGTGAACCGAATTGTGAATACTCCCAGACGTTGAGCGGTTGCGATCTACGTTAGGATACGAATGAAATATGAACAACGGAGCTTTTTTCGAGCTGCGTGACGAACAAAAAAAAAAAAGTGTTTAGCGAAAAGAAAAGAGTGTTTTTCAAAATATCCTCAACCGTAGAGCATACCGCCGAGACCAACCGAAACTATTAGAGATTATTCTCATACATTGAAATATAAAGCTAATAAAATATTTTATTTTACATTTTTAAGTTTGTACATTATTTTTTTTTAATATAAAAACGTTTAATATTACATACTACACCTACAAAAAGGGAAAGAGGCATAAAAAAAATTAATTTTGATTTTTTAAACAACTATGCAATTTACAAAAAAATTCTGAAAAAATTAAGAACAATGATTTGAACAATATCTGATTACAGAATTTTTATGAAACTGGTATCTCCGAAATTTCAATGTGAAATATGCATTTTCTTCGAATACTTGGAGATTTACAACTTTTTTAAACATGTTCGCAACATCTGAAAAATCTGAAGAAAATATATATTAATAATCACGATGAGACACAACTAATATAGTAATAGAAACGTGCTACTCTGAAAACTTCAATACCGACAATTTTATGCTTCCGGATTTTTTTTTAAATCGATTTTGCAAGCAAAATTCTGAAATAATTCTTAGGAAGAATCGGAAGCGATGTGACAATTCTTAATTATACTGTTGCTCCTACATGTCGCTGTATTCTCACTACATCAGCAAATGTTTCGAGTAAGCAATTATTTCCGTCATGGGTTGCATAATGACGCTAATTGCGAACATTCTCGCGGAACGAATCGGTAACACGTGCTCACGCCCGAGCAAAACCGCATTTTATGGGTGATCTAAAATTCCTCGCTGTAAATAATCCGAACGATCCTCGGGCTAATAAAATATAAATCGTAACGTATGCGAACCGCTTTAATCTAGTTTCAAACAGTTAAGTGTGTCACGTTGATAAGCATTTTTTACATATTAATTAGTTCAAATGGTACATATGAAAAATTGTTATTTTATAAATCAATGTTTCTTATTCCGTTTTTATTTTTGTGTTTATCGGAATTCATCATTTTAGAATCAGATTAAATGTATTGAGAGTGTTCAATTAACAGCATAACATTTTTACCGTATTACTTATTACTTTTTATTGTTTTGTTTACTTTAATGGTACTGAACATAAAAGTTTTAAGAAATAAAGATGGACAATTTGCATACATTTTATTCTACAAATTTAGATTAGATTATCGAGGTTAAACATTGAACAAATTTGTTAGTAATAACGATGAGAAACATGTCGTTTTATATTATTTTATTACTTCCGCTATTTTCGATGGTCCCTCAATCTGTTTATTTAACCCCGTGTAGAGAACGTTCTTCAAATCATCTCAGATTTCATTCACACAGCTCAAAGAAGATTCTGTAACTTTCTCCGCTCAGCTAACCCCAAAGTAACTATGAACTTCATAAATAATATAATCAGTCTTTACAGCAGAACGTAGTATCGTGGAAAGGAAATGAACGCAAAATGGATTACCTCTGTACAACATCCCGGCGCGTTAATCGATATTTTTGGAAAAGGTAAAATAAACTGCGCTGTGAAACTTACCTGCACCCCCGGCGATGTACATACATACTTCATCTCGTTCAATCCCATGTTATGGATATCTGTAATATGCAAATCCTACTGCGTAAATCGCGAATTGCTAACCGCAGCATTTAATTTCGCAATATAATTAATGAAATCCGGAATGTATCAAAACACATTTCAGCGTCGCGGCGGCTTCATATTTTTGTTTACAATTCTTCACGAAGAGCTTTGCAATTATTGTGCCATTCCGAATATAAAGTTGCGGTTTATGCATCTTATTTACTTTTCATTTTTCCGTATAGTATTTATTTATCGTTAGGTATAGTAGTAACATCTGTTTCACAACCTCTTCTTCAAAATTCATTATATTGTTCAATTGTTATCGTTTGTCAAGTTTTTTACATCTTTCAATATCTTTTCTTTGTTTCAAACTTCTAGAATAGCTAACAATATATATATATTGTTATATAACAATAACAATAACAACAACAACTACATTCATAACTACATTAGCTAACGAAATATTGAGTGTAAATAAAAGAAGCTTGTCGTTACTAATGTTTAACTTTTCGTATGCTATGCCGCAGTCATTCGTGACCGTCAATTAATACAATTCTATTCCGATATAAGACGACGATATTTATTTCGAAATAAGAAAACCGCTATCCCCCTCCTTCTTCTTCTTCATCTGAAATACGACGCAAGGTCGGTCCTGAGCGATTGTCTTACATCGAAAGAAAACTGTAGTGAAACATCGGCCTGAGTAATTTTCTAAAAAGTTACCTTCATTGATTTGCAAAACAGTTTTTGGATCGAATCCCAACCAATACATTGCGTAGAAACAAAAATGAATCTTATTCTGTAAATTATGCGCGCATTTAGACGCTCGCTTTAATGGAAAAGTGTCGAAACGCAGAATCCTCGGCTTGATGTATTTTACTATTTTATTTTATTTTATTTTATTTTATTTAAGAGCTACGCGGACGAGATTACGTGTTTTGTATTGAAAAAAAAAAGAAAGCAAAAAAGAGCAGAACACCGGAGAGGATCGAAACACTCGTGGTATCTCGTGGGGATAAATCAGTCCGGCAAGGATTTAGGTATCTGTTTGAATTACGGACGACAATGATTAATCCGATATCGATCGACGTTTAATGATTTACGTTGGGAAAAAAAGCGAATCATCGTACACCGCGGCTGTTTCTTTCTGTCTGTGTAGATTCGGCGTTTGTTGATTTCGAGATGTCCGCCGGCTGTGATACAGGATCGCTTTTTGGTGTACCGTGTTACATTCAGCTTCGTGACGGGAATCTCGATAAACTATTGCGTGCGCATCGCAAACAGGTGTTACTTTCCAAGAAATTACCATTTCAACTTTTTCGAAGCGCGTTCCAGGCTGGAAGACAATATCGACGAGTCTAAATAATTCCGACTGAAATAAATAGTATCAAATGACATGGAATAAATTACTTCGATGAATTATCGAGTCCGTCTTTTAATAAAATATACAGTAGAATCAGTTATGTTAAATTATTTCGAAATTAAATCTTATTTCGTAGAGTACTTAAATAATTCATCAAAACTAAACATGTGTGACGTGATCATAATTTTGCGCTCTAGACAAAGCAAATCAAATTCATTTTAAGATTGCAACGCTGAACATAGTATTCAAGAAATTTAAGACTTCTCTGTATTAATATTTTTAAAAATGTTATATTTCGTACAGTATATAGATGCACCACAAAAATATTTCATTAAAATAAGGTGCCATTCTGAAAGATTGCATTTCCGATAAAAATTTGACTCGTTCGTTAAGATCAGTATTTTTGGTCAAAATAACCTGTATTGCTTTTTAGTCTATATCCTGAAATGTCATGACCCAGACCAGTTAGGCTTTATATTTCATGTAATTCTATATTTAATCATGTAATTCTTAATTTAATACTTTGAAAACGTGGTCGCTTCGTTTTACAATATCTAATTATCGTCGGTTGAAATTGATATCTCAAGAAACTTTCATCGCATTCTTCGAATGCATTATTCGCCTCAAAATTTACGGTTCCCTTTGCACATATTTAAATTGATTTCATCTCTT
The DNA here is from genome assembly GCA_028454255.1 of Halictus ligatus. Taxonomy (NCBI): domain Eukaryota; kingdom Metazoa; phylum Arthropoda; class Insecta; order Hymenoptera; family Halictidae; genus Halictus; species Halictus ligatus. The sequence continues at coordinate 20,008,368 of CM052131.1, forward strand.
TGTGTCAAGGGTGATGCAGTTAACGATGCAATGTGACATACATTAGCATCGGAGCATCTGGGAAAGTGTTCCAGTGGCTTGGCCTATGACGACAGGCATGACATTCTGTTCTATTTGTCGGTGACCGAGCGACATACTATATAATACGTCGCACACACAACTGTAGTTCGGCGAACGCCTGCGATCCATCAATAAAATTTCACGAAGTAATAATAAATTTCCACTGCATCAATTAGCAGAGTCAATACGGCCGAATTATTATTCCAAGTAATCTAAATATTTTCTTGTTGCATTTTGGTTATGCATTTTAGTTATAGTATTAAACAATCGTAAATTAACCATTTTTGGAATGCTTAAGTCATTAATTTGTTACAAAACAGCATTAATAGTCGATCCTCGTCGAAACAGTTAATCAACTTTCAGAATTTAAAAACGAATAGTTTGTAAAATAAAAACAAACATAAAACTGTGTGGGAAAATCTTTGCTTTTTCTGTATAATTATTTTTCAAATAAGCAGATTCGGTTATTTTATTATGCCGCAACTGGGTCAAGCTACAAGCACGTAGCGCTGCATTTTATTGCTTCAGCTTTTCTCTTAATCCACATAATATTTCTCTGTCTATAATTTTCTTCATTATCCCGTTATCAACTTTTAAATCGTCTACGTTTCTACAAAATTATGAAATCCTGAAAACGTTTCTTTAATTCCTGCACCAATAGTAGTAATTAATATAAATTGATTTTTTCTCTTCTTTACTATGTTAAAATGAGAAAAAAGTAAACTAAAAATGAAACATAAATACTTTCGTCAATTTTTATTCATATAAAGCGGCTTACGGTTTCACACTGTATGAACAAGATTGTGCATTTCCATGAAAAAATTCTTTGTCAAATTCTCATCTATAATTACCTTCATTTTTCGGAAAAAATTGGAAGTGGTGGCACATAAAATTGCATCTCCCCCCTTTTGTTTCAGAAATTGGAGAAAAAAAATTTTACAGCTTACCAGCGAATATTTCAAAGAACTAGGTTCAGTTTGTTGAATTCGATCCACGTAGCATTCTAAATTAAAACCTTTGAATTAATAACGTTCAGCACTCTTCAAAGCAGCATAAACGTTCCAATTTGAGAATTTTTTCCTTCTCCTGTAAAGTTGAAAGCTCCTCGTTTCGTTTTTAATCAATGAAATTTATTACGCAAAATCTTTGGAAAATTTACTGCAACCTTACTTTCCCGAAACGGAGAGGTGATTATTATTTCTGGGGTTATTAATAGCTGAAAATGTCTAACTTGCTGTCAGAGTTTAATTAATTTCGTACAGTGCCTGTTTAAAGCCCGCATTGAGTGCTCCATTATCGTCCTGAAATTCCAATTCCTTTTGAAACAGATGGGATCACAATTACTTTTCGCTTTGACCGTATTTATTAAGTGGAAATAAAGATACTTAATAAATGTGCGTAATATACAATAAAAATAGACCTATTTGTTAAATAAGTATAAAATATAGATAATAAAAATAAACATATTTATGAAATATGCATAAACTATAGTAAACAGAGACTTAATCCAAACATACTTATGAAATACATATAACATATAGTGAAAATGAACATATTTATGAAATAAATATATATTGAAAGAATATTAAATCGATAGCGTAAAGACGAACATTCAGTAAATGAATAATAAACACCAGGTCTATAATTATATTACATGTGTCTCATATTTTGATACAGAATATTCCATTAAAATACAACTATACTAATACTTTCAGGAATACGGCAGGGGATAAACCTTGTTAACAAACTAAAATATGCACAGTTCGACATCATTTATTTATTGATCAAATTAACTGTATAATGTTACAATATGTGATAGGAAAAGGTTTTATTAACAAAAACGAAATATTAAACATGAAATATTGTAATACAAAGCTACGTACTTCATATTACGAAATATTTGGTAAATGAGGATTGGTACAAGTTTAAAATGTCGTGATCGATTCAAATAAAACATCACCAAATTAATCTCACGTGTAAAAAGAACAGCCCAGCGTATCGAAATTATTCATCTACCAAGACGTGGTTACAAAAATGTTACCAGGTGCGAGACAAAATTACAGAACATTGCCTAAGTGTTGAATCACATCGAAAACTCAAAGTGGCATAAATGGAGCATAAAAAATTGGACATTCTATAAAAAAAAACAAAGGTGATCTCTATATCTTCCCTACGCCTCCGCTTGTAAGATCCAATACCTACCATACTTGTGGATCCCTCCGCTTGCAATATCATTTATACCATATTATGTAGATCCTTAAACCCTACAACTCCTGTACGTAACATTTTCTTGTATTGTTTGAAATAACCAAGATATTCGAGTGGACAGAGTTCGCGGGACACACTGTATAAAAATCCTGTATCAATGAAGACCCGGCTCGAGAAACCGTCACTAATCGTGAGAAACAATCAGGCCTCGCTTTTCGTGTCTCTGCGTTCTATCATCGTGCGGGATCCTAAAAACGCGGCGTAAACGGCCGCGGCTCGGCGCCATTAATCTAAACCGGAGGGAGAAGTCGATGTCACCACGATTGTATTCGATCGGTTCCCGTTACAGGCGACTGTGTCTGCCTGGCGACGATCTATATAGCTCCGAATAACCCGTTCGTTTGTTCGCAGATCGACACGCGAGACAGTACGAGCTGCAACAGCTGCGGGAGCAACGGCATCATCAGGAGGAACTGGAGCAACAACAGCAGCAGCAGGAACAGCAACAGCAACGTTCGCCGAGGACTGATCGCGTAGCAACGCCGACGACTCATTACAGCCGGGGCCATGTCTTGACTAGAATATTGCCGCGACGTAAATGTTGCACGTAAAGGATCGACCTAACCGAGGACCTCGGCTGTTCCCCGAGCCGCAATAACCGAAAGTAATTTAACTGTCGAAGAAAGGCTGGTCTGCGGCTCGCGCATAAATTATGTCAAGAGTTCCCTGCCTGTACGGGATGGCCTGGCGAAGGAGCGGCGGAGGCGTTACCCCCACGTTCGTTCCTCACTTTAATTAAGTCTAATTAAAGCCGATTCGATTTCGCGCTCGCAAGAGCCAGATGAAACGTTTCGATCGACGGGATTTGCGGAATCGAACAGCACCCCGCGATACTTCTGCCGACGGATAGCGATCTTTGACTTTCAACCGTTTACGTGGGATCAGAGGAACCGGGAACTTTCGATTGATCGATTTGTTGCGTTGCGACATCGGCGTGGCGTGCAGCGACTCAAGTTGTTGATGCACCCATCGAATTAGAGTGACCTTTTTTAAAAGCGGACCGAACGAGTTCAGGTCGTCTGCGAGACTGGGATTAGATTCGTCGATGATGGCCATTGGTAAAATTGCTTCTTATAACGTTTTTTTATCCAAGCATGAAAAAGAGATTTAGACTGCATGCCAAAAATTTCATCGAAATAGTGAAAGTTGCAGTTTTTCACGATTTTCTGCGAATTAGCGAGCACCAATCGTTGTTTAATCCTTTTATTCTGTATTTTGTGAAGAAACTTTGTTTCTAATTTTTTTTTGTGTTTCTAAACATTTGTGTTTCTAATGTCATATGAATTTCTCATTTTGCTTTTTTAACTAGCTATTAGTAAAATGTCTTTTTCTATATCGCGTAGCAGGTTATATGTAAGAAATTTTTATAACAAATTTCACCAAGTTACATAACTTGCCATTTATTAAAATCATTAAGGTGGGAATCATGTTAGTTACCTGTTCTAATTACTGCGCGTTTTGTGCCGATCTATCTTATTACAAGTTATATTCCTGGCCAACTTCTACAAGTGAAACACTCGCTCAGAGTTTAATCAAAACACCGAGAAGCTCGATATTTTTGTTCATTAACTTCCAATGATCTAAACTCAACCTCCAAGATACACGAAACTGTACGCTTTAGTAAACTGCCAGGTGGAATGTAATATTCCTTCAATATTCCAATATATTACTTCATATGACGACTACACTGTGGATTTTATGCATTTATGACGGAAATGAATAGGTGAAATTTCAAACAGTAGCAAAATTAATAGAGCCTGGAAATATTATTAAATAATGATCACTATTCAAATTCAATGACATTTCATTTCCGTTCGAAGCATTTTTAGTAGAATTTGCTGACGGTTAATCGTCAAAGATCACTAATTGAGAAATGTTTGTCATAGCTCATGAATGATATGCTAATTAGACTGTACATTCATTAGGACCGCCACATATTAATCATCAAACAATCTATGCTTTTAGCAACTAAGTGGCAATCTTGGGCTAGTACAGACCTGCATTATTCTAGTTTTGTTTCTTTACTTCATTTATGGACGCGAATGTTCTTACAACATGTATAGAGCTGGGCAAAATACTACAATTAAGTCTTGATCTAAACACAATGCTCGGGTCCGTGCTGTGACATAGATCGTGTAGGGCTACTATTTTTTGATGACCTCGCCGACCACGCCAAATGTAGAAAAGGACGCGTACTACATACCGTCAATTAAACCACTAAATGTATTTCAAATGGTATCGTGCTTATTGCCATTTTAACCAGAAGTTTTTTACACTGCTTAGCGACCCCCAGTGGAAGGGGTAGTCGAACTACCTAAAATCGTATAGCTCTGTTCGGCTTAGATCAAGACTTTACTGTAATTTAAAATATAAAATGGAAATATTCGATTTTGTGAAAATTTTAGTGTACACTGTAATTAAAATATTCTGTATTCTTTTCTGTATTACATTATATCTAACATATTCAAATATTGTTCGCATTAATTTTACCCAGAACTGAATCGATTCCTAATCAAAACACAAATATTTGAATATAAAATGTACCGAGATACAGCCGAATATGGACAAAATAAAACGTGGGTCAGAGTAGACCCAGCTACGGTTACCGAAGCGTGAAACTGCCATTCAGCATTGCCTTTCGAGGTTCGGATAGGAGATTCGAATAGGAATTAATCGGGCAACATTCTTTCTGTAATATACATATACATATATACATACATGTATTTGATACATAAATTTTATACATTTATTGTAATGTCGTACGATGGTAAACAATTGTTAGTTTTGTTTTTTAACAATGATATGCGAGTGGCGTGGAGGAGGGTATTAATAAATAATAAACAAATGTTTACTTACGCTATGTCGGTCTTTTTCATTTATCAATTACGCTCCTTAACGATTAACACTACCTAAATCCTTATCGTAAGAACCCTCATCTCGTCGGTATCGTCGATCACGAAGCTATTTACTAGCGCAAACTTTCGGCAATTTTTTATAATTTTCTCTTCTATGTCTATTGTTCCTAATTGAAACGATCTCATTGCGCGATTAAGCACAATTTGGTATATTTGTGGGGAACATATAAATAAATAAAAATCCCAATAAGATGAAAAATATTTTCATCTTTCGAATTAGCAAAAAACTCGATTCCATTTCATTTCTGTTTCTGAGAAGCCATTTGGAAAAAAATTTGAAAAAAACTACTAAACTAAAGACATTAGAAAGATTTAGGAATATCATTTTGGAAAATTTCGATTTTCCATAAAGATCCACAGTATACTAAATACTATCCAGATAGAATACTAAACAGGATGTAAAATCAGATCAAAACAATCAGAAGGATTTTCGCTTTCCTGTTAATTAAAGACTCACCATGCTGAATGTTATATAAATAATTAAATAATAAGACGGTCACGATGTTCCTAGATTATACATCGCTAAATCATTCACTCGAATTAGCCTTCTATGGATATTAGCTTGAATGATTAATAAAATAATTGGCCAGCATTGGCTCTGAAGACGTTGACAGTATAAAACCTTCTGTTGTCAGCCATTACGCTCCTTATATGTGACATGCTGGCAAATTGGCGAGCCCGTAGAGCAACGTATAATTTTCTTAAACTCTATTAGAGAGTAATGAAGAAGCTATCAACAGCAGAGCTTGACGTGACCATTTTGAGAAACCAAAAAGTGCTCTTCTATACACAGAATCCGAAATGCACCAACATTTGCATAATGAATTTCGCCATCGCGTTCTCCGAGCAAAAATGCTTTCATGTCTACGATTCGTTGGAAACTTTACTAAAAAGTTATAATGCGAATTAGGAAAATTCATGAAACTCAAATCAAAATTATCTTAAGGGCGCTTGGCGTTATTAACGGGAAACGCTCGTGTGTTAATAACCAAGAACCGGGGTATCCATTTTCTCCATATTGCAAGCATTTTTTATGGTTTCGTTGAAAATCTACATCACCACCTTCATAATAATTCTTTGGATAATTTATTTTGCGATCGTAGGACGAAAATAGAAAAAGCTTTGCACCTCGTAGAATGCTAAAAAAATAAGAAAACAGTAATAAAACTAAATAAAAATTCTATTTTGCATAAAGACCCACAGTCTAATTTTGATTAATGTTTATCTTTGCTGCGACTAAAATAAATGACACGTTAAACGCACATGCTTCGTATAGCAATCGAGAAAGCGTCAAAGGATAGCGATCACGTAAGACGGAGGGTACAATGCTATTGTACATGCACACGAGGTTAAATCGAATGCGCTGCACTGTTTATATTTGTTTTACGCGTAGTCTTATGACTCGCTGTGTTCTGTCGCGGTGTTGGGAGCCTATTGTCTTGTGTGCGGCTTATTACAGATTCAGTACCTTCGCAACAACGTTATTCGATAATGGTGGAATCTGTTGATGACAGAGGCACCGTCTAGAAACGTCGTGACGTTGAACGATATGCATTGTAACACAGAAATGCGAAAAGTGGAACATTCATAATTCAGATAGACACGAATTGCATGACACAGTAAACATTTCGAAAACACATTGCAAATTCTACGGGGAACGATTGCTCAATTTACAAACGCTATTAAAAGCAAGTATTTCCAAATTACAAAGACCACGTTTAGTCTAAGAGGCTTTATACAGGAAAACAAAACGTTTCAATTATGGAATTTTTCATCGAGAGAACAGTTGAAGCACGATTGCATTTGAGAATTCTTTTCGATAAAATTACGTTTCATTGTTATTGCCATTATAATATTGTTACAATTTGTAGCAGTCATGGTCGTGGAAGGAATTTATGCTTTATTTTGAAGGAAATGCTTTAATATTACTATTACATGCTACAGTAAAGTCTTTATCTTAGCTTAATCCTTGGGTCCGTGCTGTGACATAGATCGTGTAGGGCTACTATTTTCTTGTGGATGTGTCACGGACCGCGCGGCCGACGGAGCACTACATACTGTCAATTAATCCACTAAACACAGTTCAAATTATACCGTGTTTGGTGTTAGTTAAATCAGAAAAATGCCAAAAAAGTTGCTGAAAATCCCATAAAAAATATTGAAAAATCAAGAAGTTTTGTAATTGGAAAAGTTCGGCTAGCTTTATGGCCCCTCATAGGGTATGTCTCCCGGTGGAGGGGATAGGCGACTGACTAAAATCGTGTAGCTCCGCTCGGCTTATATCAAGACTTTATTGTATGACATTATATTTCAAAATATCGTGTAATTTGTATCAAATTCAATTAAAAATATACCGTTCGATTATTTTGTTGGGATTGTGCATACCAATTTAAAACAATACTCGACGTACAAATTTGCAAAACTGGAAATGGATAAATTATTATCCACATAAAGGTACACGAGTAACGGATAAATGTTTGAAACACTTTTTGCCTATTCTTTATTACATCGAGACCAGAATGCGAACGATACAATGAGACACAATTTAAACGAATAAAGATCGTGAAACTTTTACACGCTATCCTTAATAGTCATAGTTTATTCGAATAAAGTGTTAATCGCCGCTGTATGAAAATAAATCTTCGACCAACCTGTTCCTTGATTATTCGTAATCTAATAATGATTAACACAGTTGACGAGGCTTCGTAATCATCGATACTGATAATGACGGACGCAAAAGAAACATTGTTCGGCTGGTTTCCTTTTCGTTTTATTCCCTTAAAAATTACAACTTCGAATACGACAACGCTTATTCGGTACAATTGAAGGTATCACAAACTTTTGGTGATTTCTAATTATATTTCCCACATATTGTCCCTATACTTATTAAACGGTTCATCGATAATTAGCGTTTTAATCTGCACTTCGACAGAGACTCCATTCATATTATCAAGGGAAACACCGTATTTAAATATTCAAGGATATTATTTTAGTCTTGTCCCATAATCTGTGAATTTTGTGAAATAATGCATGGAACAGAACATTATACTATGAAGATCGTTAATGTTATTGAAACATATTAACTCGTACATTCATTTTTTCCAAAAGATCAAAACTAACAGATGTGTTTAAATTCCACTTGATAATTTCGAGTAATACGTTAATTGTGTATTTAATTATCCCCGAAGAATTGAATTGTGAATTTTGACTTAACTCAACAATTTTCTAAGGTGGTTCGTTGAGACATATATATATGTATTTAATATAATTGATCAGTTCTATTCATTCTTGTTTCATGAATATTATGAACTATGGTTCCTCCAGTTATCCATCTCAGATTTAATTGCTTCGTTATTAACAGACGCTCTGGTTTCATTCTCTTATTTTCGATTCTAGCACACTATGTTGGTAGAATTACTTATTGATCGACATTGATTTCTTTTAATGAAATCTGATTTGATGACAAATTTTTCGAATAGTACAATTATTATTAATGACGCCAACCCGTTAATGTCAATCTAAAATCGCTTTGATGTATTGGTCTCGGGAGACTTTGACGCGTGAAACGTGTTAGATTATCAATAAATTAATTGTAACTGCTTCGAACAACTACTGTAGAATCAAATTCTTTAAATATAAATTAAAAGAGAACAAATGTTGAAATGTACCGACAAGTGATTCGACATTATTTTACACTTGATAAAATAATTAATAAAATACTCTTCCCAAATATTCTTCGCAGAGTTCGATCGTTGGAAGGATTGAATAAATAAATAATCAAAACAGATAAAAGCTCATTAGATGTTAAATATCAATGGCTTTACACATTTATTACGAGCATGTCTATAATCAATTTATTAACAACCAGAAACGTGTTTGACGAACGACATACATATTATATGGACAAATTTTCACTTAGGACATCAGTTTTTCATGGACTACACAACTGATTAGGATTATTATTAAAATCCTCGTTAATAAAATATCCCCAAAAATTTAATCTTACGTTCTTAATCAATTATTTTCATTGAAAATTGCTATAAATCGATCCAATGAATGTAATATCCGCCTTAAATTTTGCGCTTAAAATAAACATTTAATATGAATTGTAATTTATATTAATGCTTGTTTATTATAGTTACGTAATTGTGGATTATGAACTGCAGTTTCGAATGTTCCCGCTGGTATCTGAAACTTTAATTGTAAATGTGACCACATTAAATTTACACCTTTTACCTTTACAAACTTAATTTTCCTCAATTATTAATGGCAACGATATTTATTTCACACACGAATACTAGGAACATTTTCTGCGAAAAGTAATTGTTAAATAAAATCTCACTCTTTGTAATGTTTTCCAGTTCAATGGCTGAAGTATTGTTTACAGCCTACGTCAAAAACAACTACATGAAGCGAGAATAAATAACAAACAGACAGTATTTCAAGTGCTGTTCAATCAAAGTACTAAAGATTTATCAATTTATTATTTAAATTTCGTGATTCCATTTCAACCTTGCAAATAAAATGCGCTGTATGTCAAAATCGATTAAATTAATAGTCGAAGTACCGTGAGATCGAGCATAACTTTCCACTGGGAAAGATGAGTATGATGCATCAAAAACTTGATATTTTTCATTACTAAAAAGCCGTTGTAATCAACATTGTTTCAATTAGCAATACATTATCACAATGTTCATAAATAGAAAATACGTAATGCTGCGTACGTCAATGAAAATATTGTCATTAAAAACCGTACGGATTTATAAACGACAAATATTCGTTTTTTCGAGAGCCTTACATAAAGGAGAAGATATAAATACATTGTATGCTTAGAGAGGCAACAAATAATATACGCGGGCTGTCGGTTCTGTTTATCAAAGCGAATAAAATCACCCTCTTACATTCAAGCCATTTGTGCAGTAAATATTTGTAGTACAGCAAAGTTTTGATCTAAGCCTACTCCTCTGGTCCGTGCTGTAACATAGATCGTGTAGGGCTACTACATACCGTCAATTAAACCTCTAAACACAGTTAAAATTATACCGTGTTTAGTATCATTTTAATCATAAAAATGTCAAGAATAAGTTGGTGAAAGTCCCATAAAAAAATAATGAAAAAGTATTGTCATTGAATTAGTAATAGTGTTACTCATGGGGTATACCCCCAGTGGAGGGGATAGGAGAACTGACTAAGATCGTGTTGCTCCGTTCTGCTTAGATCAAGACTTTACTGTACAGTGATTTTGGCAGTGTTGGAATTATACAACCGATCATTTGAACATCATTCGGTATGCAATAATAATAAGTTACAAATTGTATTCACTATTGAATTATACTATTAATTCCTACTCATGCCAGGACCATGAATGACATGATCAAACAATAATCAGCAGCATGTATCAATTAACCCTGAGACGGCAGAAGCCGTGACATCTTTGACCCATGGTATTAAAATTGTCATTTAACTACTCGATCTCTTGCGATCGAGTCGAATGAGAAAAAACAAAAGAAAGATTAACGAGTTTACCAAACAGTAGTGTACCTACAGAAATACATTTAAAAAAATCGTTAAACAAACCTGTGGATGGTACTAAGCAATTATACAGGATGAGTCACTTAACCTTACCACCTAAATTTCCTTATCAATTATATAATTAATTTAATTATTCTCCTCTTATACAAAATAATGTTTCAATAATGCAAAACAATTTTCATTTAAAACATCAATATGTGAATAAATTTCAACTTGTTATGTTACATTAATATTAATAGCGATGTGCTTATAAATGATTCACTTCGTATAAATCAGCTTGGTCACCTCATGGCCCCAATATTAATGAGACCTTTATAAATAAACAATGTTGAAATGAAAATGAGCAAATTACATTTGTTCGGTGGTACAGTAAACGCGTCGATTGCGAACTAAGCAACCGCAAAAATTGAGTAAATTCAAAGCAATTTAAATAATAAAACAAAAACTGAGACATAAAACATTAAACTACGATGTGTTCATCGTAATTTATTTTCCACTCCTCTTACATTTAGGGTGAGAGACCCAATTACTGTGCCTATATTAATTATTACTGTGCCTATATTTAAAAAAAGGAGAGATATATAACATATTAACTGATTTTAATGAGAAAAGTTTAATATGTCTTTTTTAATATTCGTTATGCGTTAAAAATAAGTATAATTAATAAAGTCAAAGTAATTGGTACCCGCACAGTAATTGGGTCTCTTACCATATTACTTGATCTGCAGTTAGTGTTAAACCACTCAACCGCGCGCAGTTGCGAGAAAGGTCCGCCGCTCGAGGGTTAAAAAGCGATACAATAGTTGCTAATTGACACCGTTTTCGATAAAAGCACAATGCGAAGCGCAATTTACAACATTCCCGTCATTATCTTGAAAGACTCTACAATTTGTGCCCTCCGAACGGCAAGAAGTGCCACTCGGAGAATCGTCGAATGTAAATTCCTGATAATTCCCCCCCCCCCTCCCAAAACAGCTTGAATTTAAGAGGGTCTGTGAATAAAAAGATGGACTGTGAGTAATTAAAGAAAACTCGGCGAGGGGAGGGGTGGAGGCGGGTTCGGGCCTAATTGGTAAAGCTTGGAGGTTATACCCGGGGAAGTTAACTTAAAACGTAAATCGCGAGGGAATTAAAGAGCCGCGCGTCCGCAGTAATTGTAGCACGGTTGTCGGGCTCGCAAAATAGGTATACCGAGTGTCGCGCACACTTTGATGTTCCACGCGGACTTTGTAATTTCCATAAATTCGTTCGTTTCGATCCGGATACCGGATCCGCCCTTTACACGGTCGCGGACAGGATTAAAACTATCGTTGTTCCGGTTGACAGGCGGAACGCGAGCAACGCGGGCTCGGCGAACCGTTCAATTTCGAAATTAATCGCGAGCAGTTTCGTTAACCCGTCGGACATCGCGAGTCAAAATTTCCGGGCGTATCGATCGACGGTAACGGCCCGTGGACTCCGACGAATTCGCGATCGTCGTTCTGGTAAAAATGACACCCGACATGGCGGAGGACGGGAGAAAAAAATCGACGCGACGCACACCGACAGCCGCGTTCCCGCAAACATGCAAATGGGGACGCCCTTCCGATAATCTAGTCGGTCCGATCTACAAATGACAACACGACGCCCGCCCGTCGCCGAATTTGCATAAAAATTCACGGCTATATTTTGCCCTAGTATTTACACGCGATGTCGGCGAAACACTCGAGACCCGCTCCGCCGTTCAATTCGTCCTTTGGCGGCAATTAAAAATGGCGGTAAATGCGAGTAACGCGGTACCATCTCGATGAAACAGTTCCGAACTCGGCTGGTAATCGTTAGATTGCGGATCTTTATGCGAAATAAAAATTTGTTCGGTAACTAATTGCGAGAAACAGGAACTAAACAAATATTTCTTTTATTTTTTCACCTCTTAACCATGACGAGATTAAATGCGGAGTAGGCAGCACTGATATTATTATCGAAATAGGTGTTAACATTTTAATATATTTTCATCGAGAAAATTTGAATAATATCATATGAATAAGTATTTTAATGGTTAATCGTTTAAGCACAGGATAAACAAGTATCGTATTATAGAGGTATAAGAGGTTAATCAGTTTCATGGTTTTTAATTTATTGTTACTGAAATTATAAAAACGTTTCCATGAGGAACGATTTAATCAATTTCTATGTTAATGCACGTGCTGTAATAAAGATCGTACAAAATCTAAATAAATTTAGTTATGTAATTTTTTACAGTAAAACACTGGTTACTTTTCAAGCTTCGCAAGTGTTAGTGATAGTGATTTTGATCAGTTGGGAATAGTGCATTTAAAATCCTTTAATGTTTGTAATCGTTTATACGAGTTCATAAAATCCGGAGTCCAATTACACGTATACCTTTTTCAAAATAAAGAATATATTATTCAGATAACCTATTGGGACTAACTTGAATAATCTCTTTAAAACGGTTAAAAATATTTCTCCCTTATCTCATCGATCACCAGCGACCGACGCCACCGCAATTTTGATAATATTTGGTCAGTTTGACCCAAAATTAATTTGTACATCTCTGATAATGATAAAACGAAAATAATTAAATTATCACAATCAAATAATCCCATCAGTCGCGTCTGTAACGAACCAAAGTACAACTGAATGTACTTCATTTCCTACAAACGCTGATCAAAAATTGTCTTAATTGTTTACTGGCTATGTCAATTCAGGTATCTATTGGTATTAATACAATTATTTTCGTAATTTATTTCGAACAAGGCGAATATTAAATTACTTTATAAAAATCAAATTGGAAGAGATAGGAGACGTACGTTTATACAAATATTATTAATTCCGAACGGAATTCGTTGAAAGCGTACAGGCAAATACAGCAATAAACGCAGTTTGTACTACGGTTGATATTAAATTACCGTCCAATGTTGAAGTAATTGAGCGAACAGACTGAATAAAATCTGAATTGAAATCGCTGAAAAATTTTGTTGACTGAAAATAGTGGGCCAACTCGACCCTCTCTCTTTCTCTCTCTCTGGTAACAGATAGCTTCGTTCCATGTATAATACTGATATGTACGGTAGCCATTTCGAACAGTTCCCAAGGTAAGTGGACACCAACATCTGGCGCACAAAGCCTGCTATAACAATTGCGAAATCAGGTCGAATCGAAAATAATCTGTAATTTATTTCCCTTTAATCGTTTTCAACGAGGGTATCGATTACTGAAGCGGGTCTTGCGTATCGGGGAATACTCTGTAGATCGTCCTACGTTCGAATTGCCGTTGGCAGTTTTCCCTGTTTGTTTCGCTCGGCGACGCAAGTGTGACGACCACGTACGATCGTTGAAACATGCGATTTCATAGAATGTTTGCGTACTTTCGCCGGAAATGCCTAGTTCTCCGCGAGCATGTCGATCGTGCACACGGTAACGCTCAAGTCTCCACCTCGAATCCGAGATAAATTCGCGTAGCTGTAGGGTACAGCGGCCCGTTCTATTCCGAGGAAAGGCGGGACGAAAACACCTGGATCACGGGGCTGTGAAAAATCAGCCGTGGAGAAGTTCAACAAAACCCCCCGAATGGTAGCCGCCGAGTACATTATGTGCGCACATACTCTGGATAATAGATATTCGGTCGAGGGAAATCGAACGGAAGTTGACGTTTCTCGCCTTTACGGATGAGGTTTCACGGGAAAAGATTTTGCGTCGATAGAAACAATAGAGTGACGTGTCCAGTGAATGAACATAATTCGTATTATAGTCCCTAGGGGACGACGCATGGCGGGGCACTTGTCCCGAAGAGATGGCCAAGAGTTGACACTTTTTTCATCAAAATGTTAGAATTGTATTCTAGAATATAATATCATAACGATGGCACTCGGAAAACGAAGTAACGATTTGCGAATACTAATTTCAACAGATATGCAGCTTACGTGTTTCTTCACCGGACAAGTTACCCTACTTTCCGTGTGAAACGACTGTCATCTAGCACAGTGTTTTAAATGTTAGAACTTTCAATTACAAACATGTTTGAACGTATCGATAATAACATCGGTCGCTTTTTAATGGCTGGGCTGTATGTAAAATAATCTCGATAATTTTCTTTGAAATAATAAGTTCGGGAGAAGATGTTGCGTCGTATTGATCCTAAAAATTAGTCGAATTATGAATGAAATTGCTATCACTTTCGACCAATTTCTGGAGAAATTCTCAACTGTCGATTTTAGAAAGACGATTATAAATTAACGCAATAAAAACAACAAAACCATAATATCTCGAAATTGCAGATAGCGTTACAAATAGTGGATTGACGTGTTAAGATCAATCCCTTAAATCTCATGTCTAAAAAATTTTCTAAAAGTTTCCAATATCATAAACATTTTTCGATTAAAACAAAAATTGTTTCCAATGGAACATAAAAGTTTTCACTAGGAGGAACAAACTTCCTTTTGACGAACAAGCAGAAACAAATCTCTGGAGTGGAGACAAGTTCGGAAATGAATCTAAAGCTGTGCAAAATACATGATTAATAGTTTCGTCATTAAGGGGTTAAAGACGACGGTTTCCTCTCGGCTCATCCATCATCGAAATTGAGCATCAATGATCGTGCGCTCGCGTGTCTCGGTAAAATATTTCGTCCGCGTTTAACATTCCGGATACTGCGAAATCCATTGCGCACACGTCGAAGTGTGACCGTACGTTTCCATTTATATTACCTTATCATTATTTCACCGTCTCGCTAGCATAGACCCCGATCTCCCCATTTACCTGGATTTCCTTTTCTTCGGCAACTCTTTCGTCTCTCTCTCGTTCGCCTACTCACGCTTAGATGATCGCTGCGATTCACTCCTGACGGAGCACCACGGTGAAAACGCACTTGCTCGACCAACCGGCTTCGTCGTTCGCTTCGTACTCTATCCTGTGCCCGCCGATGTCGAAACGTCGTCCAGGACTCTGAAACATTGAAGAGAAACGTGCTCGATGAATGAAACAGTTCGATTTTACAAAGGCGTCGTCGATTCCGCGCAAATAAATCAGTAAAGGAAGAGAATGTCTGACACGGCGGGCGTTTGCCACTGTTATTTTATTTGACAACCAGTTCATTTTCAAATTTCTTCTCATGAAACTCTTTCGAACGTATGATTGAAACGATACCAAACACGACAGCATTCGGATCGCATTTACTTGTTTAATCCAGAATATTGCAAAACCTCGATTATCCGAATCAATCAGATAATAGAACAGCTACCTTGTGACAGTATTAGATTATATTTTCACTGTTTTGATTTCTTCAAATTGGATTGTTTACATGAAATACGTACAGTAAAATCTTGACGTAAACCCAATCCTCGGAACCGTGCTATGACATAGATCGTGTAGAAGCCGCACTACATACCGTCAATTAAACCACTAAATACAGTTCGAATTGTATCATGTTTAGTGCCATTTTAATCAGAAAAATGCCACAAATAAGTTGGTGAAAGTTCTATGAAAAAGGAATGAAAAATAAAGAAATTTTGTAATTGGATTAGCAGTGGTTCACACCGATGTACCTGACCCGGTGTCGGATTACGTGACATGTTTATGCTACTCGGTGACCGAGGCAGCTCGAGCCTCGAGCTTCTTGGCCCGGGGTATACCCCCAGTGGAGGGGATAGGCGAACTGACTAAGATCGTGAAGCTCCGTAGTCTTAAATCAGGACTATTGTAGTTAGACAATTAACACTTCAGATTAGTTCGGATAATCGAGTTTTCACTAAATTGTCAATATAGAACACCCAAATTTAAGAGTTTAACAAAATTAAAATGTCAACAAAATGCATTAGTCGATTACAGTAAGTTTATTAAGAAAAGAAATGAGTTCATCAGAATATTAATATTTTTCGTGGTATTCTCCCATACGTTTGTCACAACTACGAAAACAGCAAACAACAATTCACGCTGACATGACGGCCTGTTTACATGTACCGAATTGCACTTTTAAACAAACTATAAATATAGGCTACAAGCTGTATAAATACCGCGCACGTATGTAGGTGGACATGCAGATATAGATTACTCTATATATGGTGCACCATGTGTTTCAAAATACGTGTTATTTTAGGGAGCAACCATTACAGCATTCTCTTCCATAATCACGCTTCGCCAATCTCATTATAATCACACCATCATCCTCGCCATAATATGGGATTAGTTGACAGTGATTGGGCTTTGCTTCAGAATTATCGACACCGAAGAAGATTATGGTAATTGAGTATGCTATCATGGGTACGTAATTTGTAAACCGAGAATTTGGAAAATTTCTCTAATATTTAACAAATTTATTTACTTTTTATTGTTATTTTA
This sequence comes from Halictus ligatus, assembly GCA_028454255.1. Taxonomy (NCBI): domain Eukaryota; kingdom Metazoa; phylum Arthropoda; class Insecta; order Hymenoptera; family Halictidae; genus Halictus; species Halictus ligatus. The sequence continues at coordinate 20,025,479 of CM052131.1, forward strand.
AATTATTTATTATATTTACCAGAATATTTGGTAAATTTTGTGACGAGTAGACGAAAATATTTTGAAACCACTTTGTAGAAAAATTGAAATATTTCTTTCTGGTTTCCATACCTGTAAGTTAGTCCACGAAGATGTATCCGTAAACATATTAAATTTAATGCTTATGAACATGTAAGAAACATAACAAAATTATAGTCAATTCTTTGAGAAGTGTTAGACAAAATTTTTCTGTCCTTAAAACTCGCTGCTATTAAATTATTTTGCTTCCTCTCTTCCTTGAGTGAACTTTAATTAAATAAAATCTGTATGTTAACAGCCTTAGCGGATGTTTAGACGAAAAAAATTTGTATACATCAAATGCAAGAAACAGGAACCGAATAATGATGGTCTGTAATTATATTAATCTTTGTACAATTTTCAATTTCACCCACTCATTTTTATCATAGACGCATAAAATCATCGATCTATATTATAAAACAATAACTGAAATTTATAAGTTGCTATAGACATGTTAATTTTTGTGAACAGATAAATAAGTGATTAGTTTAAAACGAAAAAGTCCTTGTCGGACATCGAAAAGTATTAAAAATGCGAACACTCCACAGAACGATACGTTTTCTTGTTTCAGGTTTCAGTTAGAATTCTGTTGCGTTAGGAAGTCAGCAGAATGCAGCGAGAGATTTAATATTCTCGAGGCAAATAAAAGGTGTCTAGTATTTATGGGACGACTATGTATGTATTCTATGTACCATTGCGCATACACCGAGATGTGCGTTCACCATCCCAAAGTAGTTGGCAAACAAAATTATTACACGTTGTTTACATAGAAACATAGATCGTTTTCTGTGTAAACTTTGTGTAGTTTAAATTCTCGACAAACTTTCCGCAGTTTGCGCGAACGATTCAAACTAAACCGCGGATCAAATTAACATCGAAAATACGGTACTCTGATTTTAGGACAAGCTGTAACAGTTTTTGAACACTATTCTACGTAAGATACGGTCATCGATCACTATCAATAGGTACTGCGAAAACTATTGTTTTCTAGCTTAAAAAATTTACAAATTTGTAAATTCACTATCCATAAAGCGCGTTTCGTAACAATTTTATTAGAAAATTTGTGAAAACCAATTTTCTGTAAGCATAAGTTATGTTTGAGTGCAGGTTTATGGAAATGATGTTTTCAAAAAAAAAAAAAAAAAATATCAAGAATATCTTGAGGCTTTAATGGATCAATTTAATGGAAATAACATAAGAATTGTTTGATATTTATTATAGTCTTTTTGGAAAATATTAAAAATCGACAATTCTGGGTTGAAGATCATAACAAAAGTAGCGGCTTATATTTTGATTCTTCTTTCAATTTTTGCAGCAACTTATGAGTTAGGTATACGCATTTCATACGTGCAACGCATTAGCCTCTTCATACACAGCGTAATTGGAACTGTTTCCAATTTGGCCGCTTATTGCAGACAGTGAAAAACTCAAAAATTTTCAGATATTCGTTAATGTTTCATAAAGTGTCCACGTTGCTTGCATTACCCAAAATGTGTAGAAAATTAATAACTGCTGTGCGTAGTTTTCACACTGATTGGAATTAATGCGTCCATTAACGGCAGTAACGTTCTGCGCTACTCCAAAATTAACCAAACAAATGTAAAGTATCAGTAATCAAAAGCTATTATCGTATTCATATGTAATGAAACGTGTATATTTATCTGCAAATAATGCTGGCAGCTTCTATTGCTTGATATTTTATTAATATTCCATTGCTCTGTTGTTAAGAACCTACCACAGATTTGATTACTAATTTTACTTGTTTTAAAAGCAACCATTAAATATTTACAAATACTTACAAATACTTAAAAATACTTACAAGTGCTTTTAAACTCCCATTAGCAACATTTTCTATATACACTAACTATAAATAATTACACTAATTAATTTTGTTATGAAACATGAATGCTGCCGTGAATTACTGAATTTTCACTGTAGATTATATAAAAAATTTTGAGAAATAAATTTGAACCATTTCAGAAGTCTACTAAATAAAAATCACCAAATTTAAATTTAATGTTTCACAAAAATATTTGAAACAAATGTATAAACTAATGCGAAATTGGATGGTGCTCGCGTAATTATGATTGAAAAAAATGGATTTTTTCTCGGACTTTAATGTTGCATCAATCACGGTGTTATTAGCGAGGCGAAAAAAAATGGATTAAGCTGAACAAATGTTTCTGTTTTACGAGTTGAATTTTTAGTAATTTGCAACTCGCGTAACAACTCTTTATGCAACAACAAAAACAAAATGTAAAAAAGACGCATTATTTTGAAAAATTTTAAAAACATTCGTGCGAGCAATTACGATTAGTACCCACTCCGTTACGTTGATTCGAAGCATGCAAAGTCACTTTCGCAGACGCAAAATGCAGCGTTTCGCATTTGATAATTGCAGCGACGAATCAAACTTCATTAAGGAAGAAAGTACTTCATGATTAATACTGACCTCGTTGCTTCTAATGTGGGTCACTTTCACGTTATCCGTGAATATTGGCTCGGTCCACGTTATCGCTGTCCCATTTTTCCCTGTAACCTCTATGTCTTTCGGGCAGTCTTTAACTTTTGGAGCTTCACCACCTAGAATCAGATGCACGTATTCGACGATAAAATACTGCATGGCAGCGCGTTCAGTATTTAATTATTTACGCCCATTGATTATGTAATACGTGAAGCGATCGTGGTGCAATGACCGGGCGATAATTCTGCATGTAAAAATAGGTCGGAAGAAAGGAATTATATTTTTTCGTTTGACGCCTCGTTTTCGAGAAAATCGAGTTTAACACTAGAACTACCGGACGAGTCAAAATGACTTGCTCCTAATTTTTTGTTTTAGAAATATTGAAATTACAAATATGTTTCCGTGAGAAAATCTTTCAATAAACTTTTCTATCAAAGTAGATATATAAACGAAACTGGTACGAAATCTAAACAAATGCTATTTTGTTGTTATTACAAAGCAATGTATGCCAGTCACATTTAGCGCTTGCTGGTTCTATTAGTATACGCAGGAAGTAGAATTGGTTAAGCATGGTCAGACGCGTCAGACGGTTCCTACATATTCAAACTCGATTTTCCCGAGAACTGACAATGAGCGTCAAACAAAAAAATGTTATTCCTTTTCCTCGTCTTAGTTTTTCATGTAGAACCGTCCCCTGTTACGTTATACCCCCCTCCCGGCTGTATGTTATTATCAGATTTCGACTAAACTCTGATACGAATATTATGACAAGTTGATGGCGACGAAGGAAATATTTATCCTGCAAAATAAATATAAACCTACGGGCATAGAACTAGAACTTTCATAGCAAACTGTTCACTGCGAAGTAGCTGTCATGGCTAAGGAAATCATGAGACGAGATAAAACATGTTTAAAAATTATAAAACTTGAGACAGAGGTAACAATGATGTCCAAGAATATAAAATACATTTGGCTGATCAACGAATTCACAAATGAGACTGCTGCTCTCTCGATTCCTTTTCGCTTGCTATCATGGAACATCTATTCGCACCTGATCGGTAATTCGATGAAGTGGACGAAAGTATAATGAAGGTCTTTCGCCGTGTTCTACCTGCAATAAACAGCTAATGTATCAGCGCTCCAGGAAATCGGACTATTTTACCGGAAATCCCCTCCTCCACCCTTCCCGAAAGGATAACTTCGCAACTGTAGCGGAAACTTTATCCGGTTGCGTTTAATTAGTTTCAGTAAATTAGTTTCGGCGGGATGGGCAGCGCGGAATCATTACAGATTCGTGTGGGTATCGAGCATTCTCTGAAACGAAGAACATTTTCCTTGTAAAGAGAACTCGTTTCGCGGACCACCCTTCGCGGAGCGTTCGCGCGGGCGAACCGAGGAGCACAGTGGATTACTGTAAACCGTGTGTGCCGGAAACGCGCTGGTAATTATGTACCTGTTCGTTATAAAGCCAACGAAATGAAATTGTCGTCCCGTATCCGACACGTATCTACAATAAATTCCACAACACAATGTGACAAACGCAACGCGAAATACCGGGACAAATTATATTTTACACCTAATTTACGTCAAACCGGACTGCGCCGAGGCACAAAGTAATGCCGGGAATGCCTTCCGCTGAAAATGATTTACAATATTAGGGAACAAGCACGCGCTTAATTGTCTTTCAAAGCGACCTGTCTAATCGACTTACAATTAGGAAAGCGGCAACTATGCTCCGAATAATGATCGTAATGCGAAAGTATTCGGCCACATCGCTCGGTGAACAATATTAACATCTCCGTGCGTGTTCAATAATTGATAACCTGCACGCCTTTGTGCAACACGACAATTCGTTGCACCGATTGCAAGCAGTAATAGCTGTATAGAAATTCATTTTAGTATTCAATTGTTGTAATTGTTACCGGAAATCGGCTAGGGCATGTTCCTACTGGTTGAAGGGACTAGGTAACACTTTAATTTTCGAAGATCAAGGTCATTTCAAGGTCATGTGGTTATACATATCTGAATATATTTTTCGATCAGTTACACGATGCAATAAAATCAAAAAATGCAGTTATGTATAAAAAAAATTCCGAAGATTTTGATAACTCCGAAAAAATGACCTGCGGAAAAAGGTATTCTTACCAGATATTTGGTCCATCGACACCATGCACAACTGAAGAGATATTTATGTTGCCTTACTTCAAAGGACCACCCTGTATAGAGAAATCACTGTATGTAGTAGAACCGATCGTATCGGTAGGGTAGATTTCCCACAGTAATAAATTAGACATACTCAAATTGTTGTTGCGGTCTTCCTGCTGTTCTAATTCTCTATCAGAGAATCCGCAGTCTAGTCATTGAGATAACATGGCACTATTATTTCGAACGTCATCTGTGTGATTTTCGCGCCATTTCACGATGCAGGAGTTAAGATGACAAACGGTCGATTACGCCACAGAAAATTGTAAATTCAAGCCGGGTCTTTAATCGAAGGAGTTTAGTGCTTGTCGGCAAGAGTTAGTCAAGCGTTCAGTCGGAGTCATCGAATAGTCTAATTGGCTGGGTGGGGCGGTCCGCAGGTTATATAGTATTGTGGCGAACCCCATCCCGGAAACGCATTTAATTAAAGCGTCGGCTGAGATTCCAGGAAATGGGGGAAAACTTCTTTAAGCGGCACTGCGAAATTTGCATACGACGACTGCGCTAGACCGCGTGTACACGCGAGAGCAGACAGCCGGAAAGCGCGTTTCACCTGGCAGAATGTCTTCTTGGCACCGAGACGCGACGCGAAAAGTACGACGGCAACACGCCGCCATCGTTCGGTTCAAGCATCTTCTAACGCTGCCGTTAATGGCCGCTGGAGGAACCTTGTTAATGGCTGGCTCTCTTTTCCCGAAAGACGCGATAACGTGCTAACGGGTACGGTATTGAAACCTTTAAACAAAAAAAAACGATCTTTTTTATCGCCGATTTTTAGCTTCGTGTTTTATGGACCTTCGGAAAATCGGTTCTTTTTTAACGGTGATTTTTAGAGCCTCATTCTTTGCGAACATTAAAAATGTCGATTCATTTTTATTACTGATTTCCCCAGCTTTACTCTTTATGAACGTCAAGAAATCTTTTCCAAATAGAAAAATAATCAGGTTAATTTTTTTGGCCTGATTCTTTGCGAACTTCAAAATTGGATTCGTTCCTACAGTTGGTTTTTGAAGCCTTAGTCCTTGTGAACATTCGACAAATTTTTTCGCATGCAGATATATTTAGTCAGTTGAAATATTCCTCTTATTGTTGATGACAAAAAAGAATTTACATGTACGGCGGAATAAGTTGTAAAATTAAATGCAAAAATACATTAATTATACATCACTAAGATTTTGAAACACTTCCAAATCATATATTGGCAGTTTTGAAAAAGAGAAAAAGTGAAATGTTAGAAATTATTTTTATGTGTGACGATCGCAACATTTTTTGAAATATAGAAATGCAGGCACGTGATCAAAATCTCGTAATTCTGTTTCTTGCGGAAGTAGGGAGAACTCATTGTACCTTCTAAAACAACGCTTCTGAACGAGTTCGTGACTGTTCGCGCAATGGCTTCCTAGATGATGAAACGTTCGCGAAAAGTTATCCCTCGCGACGACTCGAGCATACCTAACATTCCTGTTTTTAATTTTCACTCCGGTTTCGAGCAATGGAAAACGAGTTAATTAAACTACAGTGAGACAAAGGCTATTTCCAACGAAAGAAGCAGGAGAAAATAATTAGTAAATACGAAAGTCTAGTGAGGAGGAAGAATGTTGTCAATAAGAGTAAAATGCGAATTCTGAATTTTGTATTGTCTCGACGTAGGATTGTTTGAAATCATCTGAATATAGATTACTGGGGATAATGAATTGGAAATTCGAATTCAGAATAAACAACAACGATTTTAAGATCTAATCGGTGAATTTTTTCTAATTTTTTCTAATTCTTAATAACTCGTTCGTTCATAATATCGATATAGTGTAGATTGAACTGCTTACATTCGGAGAATGAAGGATTCAAACATAATCAAAGATATGTTCGGACAATCGTGGTTCTACTGAAACGTGAATTAAACAGGTATACTTGACCTAAATTGTGTCGTGTTTGGTCTCGTTTGAAACGGGAACATGTCGCGGATATATTGGTAAAAGTTCCATTAAAGAATAATTAGAAACAAAAGTCTGTTTTACGAATCTTGAAACTTTACGTATTGAGCTCGGTAACGATAACATAATTTACGGATCGGACGCTATCGACTCAGTATTGCACTGATCACTGCGTGACACGGTATGATAAGGCGAGGGTTGAGTAGGTCATAAATAATGAAAGCAATTTAATTGTACAAAGGGGTCAGGGTTATTCGCACGTGACTTCCCACCAAATAGTCCGCCGACTAAGGAAGATTAATTGTTCCTGATCCTTGTCCTTCGAACTTGCGGACAGGATCGCGTGTTGATTGGTGGCGCTGTTAGATAATCGATACCGATTATGATTCGGTGAGTATAGATGACATGCACGTGCATTAATTAATCACCTTTGATGATGATGCGCAACACGCAGCTGGCTTGCTTCTTCGATACCGGGTGCCGAGCGAAGAATGTGATCTCGTGTACACCGGGAGTTAGGTTCGCTTCTAGCCTAGTGCCCCAGGATGGCTTCGACCTAACGTACCGGAACCAATCGAGATCCGTTGACGGTTGATCGAACGTCACGAATGCTTCGTCTCGGCCTGGCGACAATTCGGCGATCACGTCGTTGGGACACTCTAAGCGAGGCTTGCTGTACCCTGAAAAAATATGAGCGAACCATTGTGTACAGAGAATTGTTTGACACATATTTCCGGTATGCATTCCATCAAATGGATTCACGTGATTACTGAGCAATGTGTCAGATAGTTGCAAAAGTTCATGCTCGATTTAATGGTAAAACTAAAGGGATTCCGTAATAAAATAATAGTTTTATAAATCAATTGTTTTAGTTTTATAGTACATTCCTTTTTCGTAATAACTGCGTTTTTTTTCTTCGAAGGTCTTCTGCGAAAATCGGAAAGGAACTTTTGCGAATCATCCAATATGAGGGTGTTAACATTTTTGCGAAGGGATCTAGGTTATCGACGAAGAATGCACTTGCGATTGAACAGATTCGCGACAGATAAATGACACACCCCACGAATTCAATGCTTCCATCGGTTGAACGCAAGAAATACACTCACTCTTAATGCATAGTGATTTTGATCGGGTAGTATGCAGGATGAACAAGATAACTTGATCATTTAACACTGAGCCTACCGAGTACAAATACACGAATGTGAAATGCCTTATAAGAGTGAGAAGATTGAATTTACTTAAACTTTGTACGATTTTCATTAATATGTGTTCCTAAGTAAAGAAGTGGATTCAGTTGGCTCCTATGAAAGTGTTTTTATAATTTCGATTATTGTAAAATAGAAAACCGGTTATTTGACCGTGGTAGGTTTAGTGTTGAAATGTCTCTCTTATCTTTGATAGTGGAAAAGAATTTGAGGAAAGACATGGTTTGTCCAATCAAACGATTCGTCAGTGTTTTCTCTTTGGCAGAGTATGTTTCTGTCATGATGTCGTAATAGTTGAGATCAAGACCATTCTAGCACAGATCTATAACACTACGGTCTGCAAGTGTATTCATATTGAATACGATAAAAAATGAGGTTTAATTGCAGGGTAACGTTGCGAATATACACGATGAGTCACTGGAATTTTAAAGAATTATATACTCCCTAAAATAAGTAGGAAAAATTTAATTTTGCGGCAAATATAATCTTATAATATCATATTATCGAATAATCGGAAATTAGCAACAATAATCTTTTGAAACCGAGTTCATATAACGTATGAAATGGTTATTAAAATGATACGTATGATTCGAACTTTCTTCATTAAATGCTACAATTCGGAAGAAATAATCTTTCAGAAGGTTTCTCCTTTCGGAGAAATAACATTCTATATTCAAATACAGTAGAAGAGTATATTTTTAAAAATGTTAATTACTAATATAGAAGAATAAATATATTGTTATTTGAAATGCAAATCTTATAATGATTCGTTATATATAGTTGTAATACCGCAAATTGTTAATGCGATTATACAGATCAGTGAACATGATTCGGTAATCGTCTTATTGGCTAATGAATCCCTTTGTCTCGTTCCATCTGAGTTACTCATCACTGCCCCTTTCAGCGAAACTGAAGCAAGGCTTATCTGTTATCGGTTAGCTTTATGTAGCAATGGTCAGTGGAAATTGTTCAAGTAAGGAACATTTAATATTGATCTCAGTATCCTCTAATTAAACTGCGGATATTTATACAGTTTCCAACGGGATTTCAAAGATCGAAATTGAGAGAATTATATTCTTTATGAAGAATTTTAGCTTACTCGAATGCACGAATATCCGCAGGTCTTAGTAGACATTTTCTGCATGATATCTACAAAATGAAGTACAGTCGAACCTTGATAACTCAAAAATCTTTGCAGGACAACAATTTTGTTGATTCCTTTTTGATCCGGTACTAAAACCTCTACAATCCGAAATAAAATTTATTTTACCTCGAATTATTCATCACATTATTTTATTATCTCAAGTATAGAATAGTCCAACCTCTGCAATTGTTGAATCTCTATGTTTAATGCACAATAATTAAACTGCGGATTTTATACATTTATGACAAAAGTGAAAATCAAAGCAGTAGAAACGTTTATCGAATTAAAAAAAGGTAGGTATTAAAATACCTATGCAACTCCTATACCTTGCAGTTAATGAAAACAATTTTTATTTTCCATAAAGACCCACAGATTAGTAATAAATAATATTTATGGTCTATGTATATAACAAATAATTCACTTGAAATCATTGAATTATTCATTCTTCAAGTCGTTACAATTATTCTACTGGAACAGAATAAATGAAAAATGTAACAATTATATTTGATATTGTAATTCATTAATTGAGACATTTGGTGGATCGTCTAATGTCACGAGATGTTCTGATCGTCATTTTTTCATAGTCTTACGTTATCTAGAATTAAATCCGTTTCGCTAAATCGTCCGGATAGGTCGAAACCTCTACAACTCGAAGATTCTATCTACTCCCTCGAAGCTCGAATTGCCGAGGTTCGACTGTAATTGATATGGCGTCTTTGAGTCGATATGGAATGATTTCGCCGGTGGCTTAGAGAATTGTCCACGATAATTTTACTCACTGACACACTCGCCGTGTTTCGGCCCGTCCCATGTGCCGTCTGACCGACAAGTTAATTCGTATTCTCCGTGAAGCTGATACCCGTAGGGACACTTCAAGAAACACTTGGTACCCGGTCGATTGGACGCCTTTCGTCTACCTCTCCACGACTTAGGCGGTGCCAAACGAGAACACATTAAATAACCCCGACCCTCTGGATTCAGGGGCGGGCAGGATTCATTGTTTACATCTGGGAAAATAAATTAAAAAAATCACGTCGTTTATCGTGCGTCCGTATCGTAAAAGCACACCTGAGATCATCTTTTCCATTGGAACAATTTTTTGGGGTCTGTCAGAAGGTTCTCTGGGGGTAGATAGGCGAGATGAAGTGTTCCAGATTTCACGGTAATCTCGTAGTAAACTTCTGAAACGATACATGGTAACAAGGACGAGTCTGGACGACGGGTCGCATCGATATTTGCGACACCGGGCCCGACCTGCATGCTCGCCATGGGGACGGTTCTCGTGGATGTGGCAGTGGCGATACGCGTTTCTCCGTCGTCATTAGCATTCGTGATTCATATATTATGCAGATATCGGGGCAATACGTGTAAGCATCGGAGCCGACAATGGTGCACCGGTCGTCGCCGTCGGATTTCAAAGTATGCCCGTACATAGGTATCCGCCGTCGCGTCGCCACCGCTACGACAGGCTCCGAAGGTAACCGATTAATCTTGACAGAGATTTCAATTTCCCTCCAGAATTTCGGTATATCGCGTTTACTACCTACCGACAAAAATCGAATCGGTTGTGATCCGATTAAAGGATCTACCTGCTCGCTAAACGATACGCGCCGGTCGAATCGGCTCCTCAAAAACGAGGATATTAAAGCTATTGCGATGCGGCTTAAACTCGCCTGAACGTGCCTCGATGGTTGCATTTCAGACTTTTCTGTTTTTAATACAGTATGCTGTGTACTTTATCCCACCGCAGTTCTCTTTCCTTAACCCAGGCGCGAGTGCTCGACACTTATTACTACCTTGAGGACGTCAGAAATAAATTTTATAAAAAGAACGTAAGAGTCTTGGTTATCATTTTTATAAATAAATAAATAAATTCTGAAAGGGTCTGAACTTGTATTTAACGAAAGCTATCATAGACAACGAATGATCGATTATATCGGTGAAGTCTAAACAAAAATTGATTTCTCTGAACGCAACGCGAACAAAAGGTTTAAATGCTTGGACAACACGATGGAATTTATCAGCAACTCTTTCAGTGATCCATAATACGTTCTGTGGTGCGATCGATAGCTAGACTCTATGAAAGAAAAATGTATTTTACAAGTCCCCGCAGACAGTATTGAGAACAGCGGGTAACATCAAAGTGATTCGCCCTTGTTCCTTGAACATTGTAGAAGACACTATCTCTTTCAATAATTTAATAGAATTCAGCAATTATCGGTTCGTCCCGGGGACACACGGCCCCGCTTTGTGTCGACGGTAACTGTGCAAACAATCGCAATCTGGGTCGCTTGATTCCATATTCCGCGAGAAACTTGTAAATCGTTAGCGTGTTCTTGAACAATGGAAATTTCACGATGGAACTTCTTTCTTATTGCCCGGCATCTTTATGTAAACGAGAGTAAACTCGCGTAACAAAAATTCGTACGGGCGGCAAGCGGAATGGAAATAATACTGCAACAATGGTTGCGCCCCAGGTCTGAGAGCATAATGTTACAGGTGTAGTTTAAATCACTCGATTTTGTTCGGTGAATTTTGTTATCGAATTTCCACTCTTGTGAGAACGCAGCAAATTTGAATACCGGCTGAAATACACAATCGAATGGCATCATGATAAGTAAAAAAGTAACATGTAAACGAGATTCCTTCTTTTACGAAGGGTAATGTATTCTTTTGTCCAATAGGCTTTGCTGTATCGAAATTGTTATTTATCGAATCGGCTCAACTTCATAAATTTTGACAATTATAGAGATTGTAGTGATGATACCATTTATGGGGATTATTCTCTAAATTTCATTCTGGTTATTTTTACAAACATTGCAACGTTGTCTAACCGCTGACGCAGCAGAAAATCCTACATGGTCTAACAAGATTGCACGTTTTTCTAAATGAATAAAAATTAGAAAATTAGAATTAGCGTTCCAGTGGTATTTATAGATTATGTGATTTCATCTTCGGTAGTCGTATTTCGGAAAAGCCGACATAACAAGCTACAGGCGAAACGTTCAATCGAACAGTAATTAACTGCGTATACTTGTACTGTGCATATCGCTGCAGCTGTAAACTTCCGGCAGCCGTCAGTAATCTGTTAATTTTCAAATTACTGCTCGCAGGAATAGACCGCGCAGCGATTATAGAACTCACTTGATCGCTTTTCACATTTATCAGTTATTGCATTTGTACATCAGATTTAATAATGAATATTTCTTTATTTTTACAAAAGGTAAAATACCTTCGCTTCGATTTTTCGAAGTAGTAGATTCTTAAATAATATTCGTTCATCTATATTTATTCTCTCGGAATACTTCTGAAGTAGATGCTTGAGGATTTTACAATCTACATATTTGTTAGACCATTGATTCAGAGTAGTATGAGAAATAGTTGACAACACCTGCTGCAACAATTTAAACCTTAAAATTTATTTAAAGCAATGGACACCTGTACGAGTCAATTCAATAACTAAACCAAGCTAAATTAAAATAAACCTTTTGCAAATACGAAAACCTTTTCTCTCATAAAGTCTTACAATTTTCAAGAAAAAAATTTCCAAAAATTACGTATTCGACCCCGTAATTGAAGATAACTGGTTGAATAAATATTCTGTATTTCACATAAAGTTTCAATTTTTTCGTTCGCAGAACCACTCAGAATAGTTAATAACAATTGTTAGTTACTTGATAATAAAGTTTTCACCTCGCACTATAATAGACACTATAAAAGATAATCATTTTTAACACGTTAAGTGCCACATCGGTCACAAAGGGGTGACACCAATTTGATCAGGTTCAGAAATTGATTTTTATTGTAACATTTTCGAATAAACCAAAATTTTATTATAATTCTTAGCGTGGAAAAAGGAGCAGTCACTTCATGATGGAGACTGTTTACTTTCAGTTCAATTAATTAGATTATATGTATTTTACATGAATTTTTTGGGTCGATATTCGGCACTTAGCGTGTCAAGCAATTCAATTGTGTTGACCACCGTTGACCGCTACATCATTCAATAGGGTAAGGGACCCCATTACTATGGGAGTACCAATTACTCTCCCTATATTAACTGATTTTAATAAAAAAATTTAATATCTCTATTTTAATATTCATTATGCTTTAAAAATAAATATAATTAATATAGGCACAGTAACTGGTACACCACTGTAATTGGGTGCCTTACCCTATGCTAACGAATTAAAAAAGGAGTCCGTAAGAATTGGTATTTTGCATTGTCATGCGAAAGGCTCCTCTCAACCGAAATGCGAAAGCTGACAGTGCGCGATCAATTCTTTGATTTTCGTAAATACCCAATTCGGGACGGACGCACGCTAATTGCGCCAGTTCGGCAAACAAACTAAGCGGGAAAGTAAGAGATCCATATCCGTGGAGGGTCTCGAGCGCCACCGGCATGGCAGCAAGCCGGCGGCTAATTAATCTAGCTGCAAGAAACGTGGACGAATTTATCGCGGTCTCGAGGGCGCGGCATAATAAAGAGAACGTATTACTCAGCCGCGTGCGTATTAATCGAGGGAGGAAAAGAGAGAGAGAGAGAGAGAGAGAGAGAGAGAGAGAGAGAGAGAGAGGAAGAGAGAGGGAGGGAGGAAGAACGGCCGGGAAAAAAGTATGGGGCGTCGTTTATCCGGAAAAACGGCCCCCGTATAGCAAAGGCTCATCCTCGATAACGTTATTGCAATGTAGTCGTGAAATTTCCCTCGCGTCGGCCGGGGCATATTGCGTTTTCCCAGACGCGCGCGAATGATGTATGGTCCTTTGGGTGTCAAACAGAGGGGACGCCGATGTAGAACAGTTTCCTTGGCAAGGAAAACTTACCCACGCAGGACTTGCCGTCGGATGACAGGGCTTTTTCGTCACCGTCGCAGGCACAGAAGAAACTGCCGTCCGTGTTCTCGCAGACTTCCATGCAACCGCCGTTGTCTATGGTGCACTCGTTGATATCTGCGAACAGAAAGCGAAGATACTTTTACGCATGAGAAGCGCACCGGAACGCGGTTCGATATTGGGACGAAATGTCGAAATTGAAATTTCAGACTCCGAGTACTGTGCATGCCGCGCAAGAAGTCCCGCGAAAGGAATGCGGCGTTGATTGGTCAGAGCGAAAGGTGCACGCCTCTAGCTACTCTATCGGCTGAAACGGTCGCACATACTATGCAGCGTGTGACGTCAAATCCTAAGCATTGGACTACGAGAGCGTCAACGGTGGGGATAGGCGGGGCGAACGAAGGCCCCGTTCGTCCTTGTGCCGTCCCGCGTGACTTCTTGTGAGGCACGGACTGTACATTTACAGGATATAGCGAAATCTCGATATGCCGTGTTATGTTTATACACCTCGGCATTCGAGACCTCTCGAACTCTGTGACCCCACATGGGATATACCCTACGATAGTGGGAATAATTCCGCAACGTTTATCACCCAGGTCTTGTCGACATACAGTAGCTCACGAAAGTATTCGAACGCTTCCAATCTACATCGTTAACAAATAAAATACACTCGTTAGGTTTAAGTTTTCAAAATAAGATTGTAAGTAAAGACACATAGGAGTCTTGAGAATGTATAAGTAAAATTACAAAAAAATCTGACAACACATACAGGATTCACAGGGCATTGTGTATAAACATACCGTTTACGGACGTCACGAAAGTATTCGAACGCGTAGACAAGAAGCGTATTTCTAGTGATTGAAATGTAAACATTACACTTTAGTCGATTCCGAGACATCGTGTGGTTCATACAGATTTCCTAGAGTATAATCTTTCATAGTTATTCTAATCATGAGCACGAAAAAATCAGAAACCAGTAAATGTGAACGTGAATTAATATTGTAGTTGCATAATGAAAATAAATCTTATCTTGAAATTGCCAAATTATTAAATCGAAGTAAATCTACGATACATTATATAGTAAAAAAGTCGAAAACTGAAGGTAATATTACAAACAAGAAGCGTACAGGACGTCCAAAGAAGTTAACGCCCAGAGAGGAGAAAATGATTATACGTGAAATTAAGAAAAATCCAAGCACATCTGCACCAAAACTTGTGGGGATTGTTGCAAATAATTTTGGGAAAGATGTATATCCCGAACTGTGTCGTAGGGTTCTGCGGAGTAATGATTACCATGGAAGAATACTACGAAAAAAGCCATATATCAGTAAAATTAATAAAAAGAAAAGACTAACGTTTGCAAAAGTGTATATTGATAAGGATATTTCATTTTGGAATAAAGTTATTTTCTCGGATGAAAGTAAGTTTAATATTTTCGGTTCGGATGGACAGCATTATGTGTGGCGAAAGTGCAACACAGCATTGCAAATACAGAATATGATTCCAACTATGAAACACGGAGGTGGCTCAGTGATGGTATGGGGGTGTATGGCGGCGAATGGAACGGGAAATCTTGTTTTTATTGACGGAATTATGGATAAGTACAAATATCTGAATATTTTGAAACAAAATTTGAAACAAAGTGCAATTAAATTGAACCTATTGGATGATTTCTACTTCCAACAGGACAACGATCCTAAACATACAGCTGGGATTGCAAAGGAATGGATCATATATAATACCCCGCATACACTACAAACTCCTCCGCAAAGTCCTGACATAAATCCTATAGAACATTTATGGGCCGAAATTGCAAGAAAACTTATGAATTTTGACATAACGTCCAAGGAAGTGTTAAAAACCAAAATAATAGAAATATGGAATTCCATTGAAAAAAAGACAACGGAAAAACTTGTATATAGTATGGAAAGCCGGCTAAGACACGTTATTGATGCCAAAGGAGGACCAACCAGATATTAACATCAAACAATTCAAGATTTATTCGTACGTTCGAATACTTTTGTGACATCCGAAAACAGTATGTTTATACTCAATGCCTTGTGAATCCCGTATATGCTGTCAGATTTTTTTGTAATTTTACTTACACATTCTCAAGACTCTTATGTGTCTTTATTTACAATCTTATTTTGAAAACTTAAACCCAACGGGTGTATTTTATTTGTTAACGATGTAGATTGGAAGCGTCCGAATACTTTCGTGAGCTACTGTATACAGAGTGAACCACGAATCATGACCAGTAGAGATTAGTCTGTTATTAGCAGCCCTACAACGCCGAATGATATGCGACAGAGAATTGTAGATGCAGGCAGTCATAGAAAGTGCTAAACACTTTTTTATTCGCCTGCATTCGTCATTGCAGCTGATGGACAGCGTTTTGAACATCGCTTTGAAAAGTCACAAATAATAATTTATAATCACGTGAAAGCTCTCTTGAAACCATGTTACATCTGATGAAAACGTTTTTTATCGGACTGCTAATAACAGGGTAATCTCTACTGGTCACGATTCGTGGTTCACCCGGTATAGAGAAATCATTGTAGCATGAACCGTCTTCAATTACAGTAATCCACGAAAGTATTCGGACGTCGTTTAAGTCAGAATAGCTTTTTCAAAATTGACTTGGGAGATTTTTGATCTTGGAAGATTTTGTTTTTTTATTTTTGAACAATTGGAAGCATCGATTTGCTAAATGACCTGAGAAGAAGATTTTGAACAAATTTTCGAAAAATTCATCCCGTATTAGTTCACGTGTATGTATAATGGTTTGTGTGAAAAATTCGTGTATTTTACTTATATTATAAGGAGTTCCTTTTATGCATGGGACACGCATCGCGGGAGCTTTAAATGTTAGTGGAATACGCGGACGGAATCAAAATGTCTTTCTTCTCCCTCCTATGTCTCTGTCCTTTTCTACCCTCATTCTCTCTCTCTCCCTCCCTCTCTTTCGCTCGCTCTCTTCCTCTGTCTAATAATTTATAAAATTTTTAGACCAGGATGAGTCTCGTGCTCGGTTTACTAACGGTCTGTAATGAAACTGCGGTGTATACGTACCAAGAACCGCAATGTATCGTAGCATACGTGACATGTTTTGAAAGGAAATCAATTGAAAACTATTCCCCGAGTGAGTGATCATCGATTTTCAATAGATCGGTGACAAGATTCGTTCCGGATGGAGGATACAGGATTGTTTTAAGTCTTTCGTTCTTTTGTTGGCATAGGTACGGCTTCCATATTACGTGTAATTACGTACCGCCAGGACTAAATAGTTCTTTTTAATATTTTTATCATTTTTATTCATTATTCTAGCCACTCGATTGCCAAATCCATTAACCACACAAAATAAAAAGCAGGGAGAATCGATACAGTGTGCCACGTGTATTCATTTTTAAAATTTCTCCCTGTTTCTTTTTGAAATATAATCAATCAAGCGTCGACGGTTCGGTCAGAAAGTTTAAAAAATGAAAAAGGTGGGATCGAGCGAAGTTTATGAAAAAAAAATCTTTCACAAAAAATTCGAACAATCTCGACAGTTATAAGAGAAAAGATCAGAGGCAAGCCTTTCCGACTGAATTCGGTGGCTCCGGGGTCGAAGTTCAAAAAATGAGTTCTTCTTCGATGAAGCGTACGAGCAATACTCGCTGAACCGTGTCTCCTTATTCCGTCGCGAACGGGAGTTTTCTATTGTATTTCTCGCACTAAAATTTCTTTTACGTCCCGTGTCTCTTTCAATCGGGGTTGTGTTCGGCGACAACAAAAGTAAACAGAAGTGACGATAATCATGCCGTATTCTATCAGGCCCGCGGAAAACCAGAGGAAATCCATAGTACGTGTACGAAAGGAACGTACATTGACCTTACATTCTATCCGAGTATCATCATGCCGCGGATACAGGACGTTGCGCGTGGTATAGTAGTTACCGCGTATGGCACCACGTACATATGCTCGTATAGTCGTGCAATCGTATCTCTGTAGGTTGTGAAAGCGACGGAAGTCGAGCGCTCTTGGCGGTCATTGAAAGTGCTCGAGGCAATCGCAATCTGGCCGACCCTTGTACCTCTATTTCGGTCAATTTAGCGTCATCGCGTGGACAATTGATCAGTCCAACGGGGGCAGGGGGGAGTGGGGCACCGCCGTTGAAGAATGCGAAATCGTTTGGGAGAAGTCATTCGACGTATGAAAAAGACCTGATCCCTTTCACCCGACACGCACACTGTGGTACAAACGCGATCAGATTTCGTTCAATGGGTATTCACGATCGTCCCCGCGTGAATGACTGTATACTGTCCCGTTCCAAAGCGCGTGTTAGCGACGTTGATCGTTATCAGTAGACTGCGGATGCTTATGCGAAATAAACATTCTTTGCATCGATTACAATTTCTTTCTTCCTTCAACTCCAGACTCGCGGGACCCATCGAATTGACGGATTTGTAATTTTTTAATTTACTATTGTTCAAAATCGCCGAAAAATCAACGAAAATTCAATTTTATTATTTTTATGAAGCAACGTAATCATTTTTGTAAGCTGAGTCTAGCTTAATTCTTTGAATCTACAGTCGCGGTCATATACTTACGTACATTTAATAAAATTAGATATCTATATATATCCGACAGATCGGAACAAAATATTTAGAAAATACCTATTTTCTCGAAATAAGTCAAAGTTCTACTGCTGATATGTACATCAGGGTCTAACACTCTTAGAAATAAATTGTAGATTAATTTTTTATCTGACAATAAGTTCCGTAGAAATAAAGTGACATTCCCGCACTATTTGACACGGCCGCATCGCCAGAAAAGCATGGCATTTGTTTTTATCGCGGACTTATTCCTATCGTATATTATAAGTTATAATAGAATATAACAGAATATATTAGAATATCCAAGAATATACTAGAAGATACTATAATACACCAAAAAATACTAGAATATACCAGAATATTCTTGAATATACAAGAATATACTAGAAGATACTATGATACACCAGAAAATACTAGAATATACCAGAATATACTTGAATATACAAGAATATACTAGAAGATACTATAATACACCAGAAAATACTAGAATATACCAGAATATACTTGAATATACTAGAATAGACTAGAATATACCAGAATATACTAGAATGTACTAGAATATACTAGAACATACCAAAATATACTAGAATATACTAGAATGTACCAGAATATACTAGAACATACTAGAATATACTAGAATATACCAGAATATACCATAATATACTAGGATATACCAGAATATACTAGAATATACTGGAATATACTAGAATATACCAGAATATACAAGAATATACTGTGGATCAGACTACGGAATAGACTGCAGATCTTTATGCAAAATAAAAAATATTTGCATTGATTAGAACACACTGGTGCGAAATAAAATTTTCTTTCTTCAATTTAATTATTTTATTAAGCTGAAACTAATACGTCGGTGCCCTTAAATCTTTTTAATATGTTTAATGTTTTAAATTGTGCTTACCCATTCTTGGCATAAATGTATAAAATCCGCAGTCTAATTATAACATTAGAAACAGTCTGTGAGGGAACGGAAAGAGAACGGATGGTGGGGCCTGCGTGACCCGCGACGAAGAAATTGGGCACACCTGCTCTGCACGATCTATGTCACAGAACTGTCACCCACGTTTTAACAGTAAACACGGCCTGTATTTTCCGCAACGAAACACCGTGGTCCATCGCATTTATATTTCCAGCTTCGAAGTTCCATCGGAACTTTCGCGAATATTCTGGAATTTTTTCTCCACCTCTTTAAGAATCTCATTTCTCAGCTCTGTTATTTTGTCCGAACGCGACGTTTTAATAGGGCGTTTTCACCAGGCGTTGTTATGACTTCAGAAAATGGTTACAACGTTAACGTTTGGCGAACGTTTCTTACGAGCGACATAACTTTTTCACGTTTATAGAACACAGTATTCGTTTCTGCAAGTATCTCATTATCGGTTGGCTCGCAGCACATGCCGCGGTAACTTTATTTATTTTGAATGGCAGCTACGAACCCGCGAGCGCAAACACCTGCGCGTCGTTCACCCACACGGCTATTTACACTTGCCTCGAAACATTCTAATTTTTAGTTTCCTCTCTCGAGTCCGCGAAATTAAAGACGAGGAGGCGAGGTGGATGGAAATTTTAAAAAGTGCTCGCTAATTTTAAAAATGAACGCCAGGTATTTAATGACATGCTTGAAGCAGCGAAGATTAAAAGATGAGACAAATGCTCTTCTGTCGCAGACTTCGTCTGTGTCGACTTTGTGAACTGTCTACTATTTCGCAAAGTTGATTGTGCACACAAATCTTGCAGTTAATTTAGGCTGCTACTGTATATCCGTGTCATTTGTTCTTTCGGGCTTGATTAATTTTCCTGTACGTTGGAGGACCTCTGTTTTCTCAATTTTTGTGTTTTCCCTTTCGCGCATTCAGTGCAAATATTGATCCAGTATCTTTTCATTGAATTCGTTATAATTCCATTTTAAATTTACATGAACATCTCCTCATTATTTTGTGATTTTCAAATATTTTTTTCAATATGCAATACACATTATAACATGACGGAAGAGATGAAAAGGCTGTGAATTTTATGCATTTGTGACCAAAATTAATAGGCGAAGCATAATACTGTAAACGAATGAAAAGAACTTCAGAATGTGGGTGTACGTACTACGTACTACGTATTCACGGATTGTTAAGATTATTAAACAGACAAATGAATTTTTATTTGTGTCTCTGTTTCTTGCAGTTGACGCAACAAATTTTTGTTTTGCATAAAGATCTGTAGACTATGGACGAGGAAACTTCACAATCTTTGTAAATGTTTGTTGATCATGGACGACATTTTTTCTGTAATTAAGCTGTTGTAACATTGTTGGCGGACGTGACACACCACTTTCAAACTTCATGCCACGCATTAAATTTTCCAGCCAACCAAGCGAATGAATTGCGGAGTGGAACTGATCAAACATATCAATGTACACGGTTGACCAATTCTGGCAACCATGTATTTGACATTTCGAAGCGTAATGCATTATGCATATACACGCTATCATACCCTCTGTTTGAGCATCAGCATTTAAATTTATTTAGATAGTGAACCACAAGTATGGGCTAATGTAATTGCTACGCTCTAATTAAATGAATGACCGACAATGTTCGGTCTGCACATTAATATTAATATTGTATAGAATTTTCGATAAATAGAAAGAAAGTGCAGGATATTCTTCTGATACGTCGATCTTCCAGAAATGTATACAATAATGTAATACTTTCAAACTATTGAAACATTGATCCCGAAATTTCGGAAACAATTTTATTATTATTTTTATTTGATATAGTGGTGAATTTTCAGACGTTCACTAAGCTGTTCAATTTTCAGTTTTACTGGGCATACAATTAAGAAATTTTTGAGATGGTTGCATTATACAATATAATTAACAAAAGTTACACCAAATCTAATTCTTTTAATTCAATTTGGAAAGCACACTGTAAAAATGGTGAACAAAAACCGATTGTAGACACTATATTTGTCATTCATAATTATGTAAGACCGCCGATGTCCGTGGGTATAGCCAGTGTCGCCAGATGAGGGGAGGGAGTACGAATTCAGGGGAAAAAGTTACCCTCTCTCTGCCAGTACCAGGGTATGCGCGACAGAGACGAAATTAAAGAGGGGAAATTAGAGTGAGGGAACAAGTCTTGATCTGGCGACTCCGCGTCGATGCCCGCGGGCACAGCTACGGGCAAGTGCCTTAAGGTGGTCGGCAGACATTTGGCCTTGACTGTCACGCTATGTTACGCTGTGACTTTTTTTCTAGACATTTAACGTCTTCAATAAGTAAGTAATCAATTCAAAATGCATACCACCGTGTTTGCACATGTCTTTGCTACGTCTGTATAAAGCTTTTTTTCGATACGGACACTAAATCTCTCGAAATTAAGAGAATTTCTCAGCGGCAACCATCTTGTGACGTCATACTTGCTTCAGAATTTAAATTTTCTGCCGAATATTACAAATTACTCCACGATCAGGTAGAAATTCGCAATTTGAGCTCTATACAGACGTAGATTGGACTTTTAGGAAACACAATTGACCACTTCTAAACTGCTCATTGCAATATTGAAGCGGCAGTTTGTCTAGATTTTGACCTTTGCGTACGTATATGGATTTCAAACCATGCCGACCCCCTTAACGGAGTGGGGGTAAGCCATAGCACAGCCGTAGCTGGCCACGTGGCTGTGACAATGCGTGTGACAAATAAATTCAGCCTTGCCCGCAAGGGCGTAGCTTTGCGCCGCTGTTCTGTGTATGCCCGGGGCAAGAAAATCACTGCCCGTACGGGCAGACGCTGACCAGCTCTGATGTACGGCTTGTGTGATCATGCTTTTGGCAACTTTTTTCTAGTATGGAGAACGTCTCCATTATTTAGTCCATTAGTTATATCAATAGATATTTTCACTTTTGATGGCCGAAGTACTACTGGCTTAGGAACAAGATTGTGCTGCTGTCGATATACTGCTGTCGCTCATAGTTAGATACAGTACATGGAGTGTTGTTTATCAAAGCCATGTTGGAGATTTCGGTGTAAACCTTAATAACCAACACGAGAGAAAAGCACAGGAAGGCAAGGGACATACCTGTGGCAGGTGATCGAACAAGGAGCAAGCCAGCCCTTCATAAATCTAATGATAGGCTACAATCTACTGCATTAGTATGCAGATTATATTAGGGTCTCTTGCGTCAGCACAGAACAGAGGGACTAGAGGTGCCGAGACGAAGAAATTGCCCGACAATAAAACAATCCCTTCTTTCCCGGAAACAAATATCATTTCTCAAAATGTAAATCTTGACGCCTGTGGATTTGACACGTTCACAACAAAAATTGACTGGTCCAACTTAAAACTGTAAATATGTTAGAAGAATTGAATGATGTTGTTACATTATTTTCGACTTGCTAAAGTTATTAAAAGAGGACACGCAAACTTATTTAGCTTTTGTTTTTTACCATTGATTTGGACATTTTATTATTTCACATAAATATCTGGAGTCGATAGTTGGCTCAAAAATGTATACAGGAGGATTTACCTGAATGTAACTACCTTAATATTTCCTTCAGTTTAAATGATGTGAAAGTTATTTGGTATACAATTCAGAATGATTAAAGAAAGATAGAAATTCCTAATTCTGTGGCTTCTGTCACTTGCGATCGATGAGACAGTTTTTATTTTACATGAAAATTTGCAGTCTAGTTTTTTTTTTGTTTTTTAAATTGAAAGCTTAATTGAAACTCCCCATAGGGGGTTATAAAGCTATACATGAGTAATATCTGTACATCTTACGGTTAAGCATTAATAATGTAGGAACCGTAGAACACATTAGGTATATAACTTTAAATCTTTAAAGTTATAAATAACACATAAGTACATAACTTTAAATCTTTAAATTACATTACTTGAAAAAATTGAAAAAAAATAACATGCCTGAATATTCGGTTCATAAAGTAACGATCTGATATTTAAGGATGGAAACAATTTGAGCTTCCTTAATTTTTTCATGAGATCAACTCTTTGTGATTCTAACAAGGTACATTGCCAAATGATATGATTAAGATCTTGAACCTCATTACCGCAGTTACATTTGGGATCATCTATTATGTGTAGTCGTGAAAGAGATGCTGCAAGATGATAGTGATCTGCTCTACAACGATTGAATGTGACAATAAATTGCCGTGATAAACCTCTACCCGAAAACCATGGTGCAGTCCCATCTCTAACATAATACTGAAAGTATTCCTTGCCTTTAAATTGACCCTGCTGCATTATGAAATCACTAGTACTTTGTCTACATTTATGTTTAAAAAATTCCCGTAAATCAGAAAATGGAATGACAATACTCTTATTAGCTTGTTCTAATGTAGCCGACTTAGCTAAGGCGTCAACCTCATCATTTCCAACAATGCCTGAATGGGACGGAATCCAAACAAATTCTATACTGCTATTATTTGAAGTGCTTTTCTTGAACTTAAAGTATTTGTCCTTAATTTCATAAATATAGAAGTTGGTCATTATATTAATCTTTGACCTTTGTAGACATAGCAGGGCACTGAGAGAATCGGTAAGTATTTTATAATTTTGGTTTGTGTCCAAAGCAATGTCAAGAGCATCAATTAAAGCAATGCATTCAGCCGTAAATATAGAAGCACTAGATGGGATGCTTTTTTTGGTAGATATATAAATGCATCCAGATCCAACAGAGTTAGAACCTGGAATTTTACTACCATCAGTAAAAATTGCGTATGAGTCACAGTTTGAAAGCCAATTATGTAATATGGAATATGGATGGTTACATATTTTAAGATCGTGACCAAGTTCAGTATTTATTGGAATCAAATTACTAATAACATTATAATCCAGACGATAAATATCATAACAGTTACTGATTCTTAAATTTCTTTTTATGATAGGGATATCGTCAATACATTGATGTATGAGTCTTTTCCTCTTGCGTTTAAAATATTGCAGTCTAGTTAAAGCAGAGATATTGTTTAGGGCAGTTATTAGTTGTTTCGTGTAACGAAGACGAATGCTACAGAAAATACCACCACGAAATAAATCATAAGGAGATCAAGTTCAAAGGATTTGTGTACCTAGAAACTCTGTTAATTGTTTGGAGCATGTAAATAGGGCTAAAATTGCATAACGCGAACAGACACGTGTTGTTATTTCACGGACTGTATGCTACTACAAGATAGAAATTATTATTAACAAAGTAACCACCGACAAGTACTATCAATAAGTGTAATAAATTATTAAGCTGCTAGAAACTAGTTTTATCTTCTACATTTTTCCAATGCTTAACATACATATATTTAGGAAAACGATTCTTATTAACGATACTTGTGTGAAGAAAATCAAATTAATTTTCAAATTACGATTGGAGAATTTAGATTTTATAATGATATTTTTGTTGGTGTTTGATAAAATGATAAATTGTATTTAATAAAATCTTGTTTTCATGCGTTGTTTTATAAAAATCTGAAGAAGGAAAAAATGTTCTGCATCGAACAAAAGATATGTTGTAGTAATCATAAAATAATTAATATGTTCGTCTGTTTGCGTTCTACAAACTTGCACGTGCCATAAGTGCATAAGGTTGCCCAGTCTAGTTATAAGTGAATGTTGGTTGCAAGCGAGACAAGCTAGTTTAGACGGTTATGGTGTGATTAAAAATTGCATTACCTCCAAGACGGGGGAAAGTTCTAATCAAAATCTACTAAACCTTTATTTAGATGTCTAAAATTTAGAATAGTGTGCTACATTGACTTCGACTAAAATGATCTATATATAATATACTACAAAGAAACAATACACATAAATATATATTAAAATATATTGTATTACAAAGATATTGTGTCAACAATATATACGCAAGGATATTGAAAAAACTGTGTATTTGCAATTGCACTGGTGCACACAGCAGTCGCATACGCAGATATGCAAATCGTAATGAAATAGTAAAAATTAAGTTCCACGGGATTTGACTCCATTTTTAATTGAATTATAATCTAGGTGACTGAAATCTAAACTTACTAATCTCGGCTCTTGGAAATGCACTTCGAATGGTATTATATTAATTTGCATACAGATTGAGGGGAAGCATTAAATGTATAATGGAAGTAATAAGATTGAATTAATGAAGGCAACATTGATGCGAAATTTATGAAACAATGAAGGGAAAATATTAGCCCTTTTTTCGGAAGAATTTCAAGTATTCCGGTGGGAGACCTTCGTGCAACAAGATACTGTAATTGTACCTTGTAATAATGCATTTTCTCAAGCACCTGCCGTATGGTTAGCGGATCGATGTCTGCCATGTGTGCGCTCGAGCAGCCAGAAACAACGCAAAAAGTACCGCAGCTGAGACTCTTCAGATTTTTCCCAAACTTTTGCTATGAATAAAGCAGAACGCCGAGGCGTTAAGGCTGTTATTACCCTCTTACCTCGAAATAACATTCTATTCGTTTTTTCATCAATATTTAGCAATTACCATTTTTCAAACGCCGGTACTTTACGCATTCATGGTAAACATGAGTAGGTGCAATTTAAAGCAGGAGATACAATGGCGGTCATATTTAATGGAAGAAGTGGGAGAACAGGCCAACCGTAGCCCGCGAGGGACGCAGATTTGGAGAGGCCTAGTGTAGGACTACTATTTTTTGTGACCGCATCGACCGCGCCGAACGTAGAAAAGGACAGCGCATGTAAACACGGGCCGCGCAGCCGAAAGCGCATTACATCGTGTTTAGTGTCATTTCACTCAGAAAACTGGCACAAATAAGTTGATGAAAATCCCTCCAATAAAATAATGAAAAATAAAGAAATTTTGTAATTGGATTAGTAGTGGTTCACACCGATATACCCGACCCGGTATCGGATTACGCGGCATGTTTACACTTTACACTGCTAGTAAGCGATCTGACTAAGATCGTGTAGCTCCGTTCGGCTTGGATCAAGACATTACCGTATTCAGACAATGAACACTTCAGATTAGTTTGAATAATCTAAATAATTACATGTGCGACAATATAATCCAATATTAGTTGCATTAGTTACATCGAACAAATAACAGTATCGAATTGTTCACAATAATTTGATCGCTCGCTGTGCTTCCACAAAACGTCCGAAAAGGAAATTCGTGACGGAACGTTCACACCGCGGGCAGATTTTTGTTCATCCCTGTCATAATATTTGTCACTTGGTCGTTTCGACGTATCCCGACGTAACGAGCGGGGTGTGTCAATAGCTGAAGCTGTTCCGCCGCTCATTTAAAATCCAAGGTCAACACGAAACGAATCGTCGGAACTCGCGTAACTCAGTTCCCTTGTTTGCCGTATTCTCGATTTGCCACCGTTACTTTGCATTCAAAGCGTTTTCGCCCGGGAAAGCCGGCGAGAGCGACCAGGCCGCGAGAGAAAAGAGAATGATTTAAGGGGCCGCGTTTAAAGGCTCCTCTACATTCAGAATTCCGATTACAAGTTGACAGTGTGCCGGAGACCCTTCTGGGGATCGCTCGTGCAAACATTTGCGACGCTGAACGCACAACGAAAAGACGGCCGGTGGGGAACGCGACTCTTCGCGCTCGCCGAGCTGCGACAATGGAACGGATTCGTTACTGAAATTATGTTCGGCTTATTACGTGATTTAAGAACCGCGATTGTCCCGTTTCCCGCGCGCAAAATTAGAAAAATTCGGACCAGTAATTTGCCGGCGCGACGCGATGCGACGGCACCCGGACTCGACTGAAATGAAATTTCGGTCTGGTTCTCTGTAAATCTTGAACGTCGGGAATATTAATTCTTTCTACCGGGGAACATTATCATATTTCATTCTAAAGTTATACCTAACGAATTGAAATGGACTTTCTGGCTCGACTTCGACCACCGCTGCGTCTTCCGAATCACTGGGAAAATGTTTGTTTTAAACGCGGCCGGACGGTGTAACTCGGACGTTTCCTTTTCATGAAATTTTAATGAAATTCCGGTGTTTAATTCAGTCGTGTCCCGAACGTGTTATGCGAACCGAGATCATTATCTTGGCAACTTTGCACTGACGATACTCTGTCGAAATATGCAGAAATGAGTAAAAATTTTAAATTTTGTTTTCTCAGAACAGAACTGGCAGGATAGCAAATAATTAACAAATAATAGTAAGCTTTTCTCTACCGAGGTCGAGAAACTTCTTTCAGTTTCGGTTTGTTTGAATCACTTTAGTTTCCCCTAAACAAGACCTTAAATCAGAACGAAATTTTACAATTGAAAATGGGTCTGCCATTTAATATTGACAATGCAAATCTGTTTAACTCTTGTTTCGTGGAACATAGTCCGTGCTGCTATTTGTGACTTCTAACGACAGCGTTCCTAACAATGTTGTTTTGCCTCATGACACGTAGTTGGGTTGTTTTATCGCGATCCGGAGTATTCAATCTCTTTGTGCGATACGCAAGAACTTCTCGATGAATTCGCCGCTCACCAGAGAACTTTGCAGCTCAAAGCTATTAGCTAACTAAAACTATTGAATTCGGAAATAGACGTTTGTTCAGCTTAAATGTAATTTCGCCGCTTGTTAAATTCTTGCACGGAGGCGTTCATTAACGTGCCACCATATCGGAACTCTTCGAGGAGAAAAAGCGTGGAACCTAGTGGTTCGTCCTTTCAGTTTCCGAATGAATTTTCCGATGGTGAAAGGGTAGCACGTGATAGTCATCGAAAAGTCTCGCCTGCACACAGCATGCTTTTTACAGACTTGCTGAGACCTTTTACTTAGTTTTCTGGGTCTTTTACCAATAAAAAATTCATAAATCGTTTAATTCAATATTCAGCTGAATGTATTCATTGGTGTATTCATTTGCAAACAAAAAATTACTTCGAAAACAACAAATTACTTTACAATTACATGCAGTTCTTTGAAATAAAGCAGAACTTCTTTAAGTGTGATTCAATTTTATTACGTTCTTATTGGTGGTGCAAGATAATAACCATCTTTTCAAAGCAGAATTCTTGAAATGTGATTCAATTTTACTCCATTCTTATTGTTAGTGCAAGATAATAATCATCTCGTCTGTATCCTGTGTCGAGCAATATTCCTTTTCAGGTTCAGCGAATTCGTACTTATCCTGAAAACCGTTCTATTGTTCTTTCGCTCACCGTCAAATATTAATTGGTCAAACGCAAAACAGTAAAAGCATTAGAGGCGTTTTATCTCATTTCTGTTTCCCAAAATTGACTTGAAAAATTTTCTACAAATGTTGTAGAAACTGACAGCAACGCTTTTTAAATTTTTAAGCGTGAAATGAGATTGAACTAATATGATATAAATAATCAGGATACCGCAACCGTTCATAATTTTTCAATACCAGTCAATTGTGCGAAAATAGTAGTCATTCCAGTTGTTTGCTCTTTAATTAGTTCGGATAATCGAGGTTCTACCGCACCACACCGAAGATTACTTTAGACAGCGTTTCAACTTCTCTATCGAGTGCACTTTAACAAGTTCCGTAAGTTTCTGCAATCCGGGGAAACGGAAGATGGTAGAAAATGGTCAAAATCTGGATAACTTCATCATCTGAAATGTTAGTAAGAGATCCCTGTGGCTGGAGATGTCGAGGCACTGAAAAACCAGTTATTTACCACAAGAATGACAGAAGAGTTATAAAATATGCAGACGAAATGAAAGCTGTGTAGAGCAAAGTGATACACGATCGTCTTTTCACTGGCGACATCGATCTGATCACAAGATCAGTCGAAATCAAAGTCAATATCCAATTTCTCGATCCATACATATTCATCTGCATCTTTTACATCTTTCCTATTTAATTGGTTCGAAAGTTTTATTTTCCAAGATGAAACTAGGTATGAAGATGACTTTGTGGGGAATTATTGAATAAATTTCTGACAAAAATCACAAGATGTCTGAATAAATGCGATCTTTATTTTTATATAGCAATACAGACCAACCACTTTTACTGTCTGGAAGTTCTTGTATTATTCTAGATGTTAAAAATAGTTCTGATTCTTTTCCAATCTTGTGAATCTATGTATAGAGATGACTTTTTATGGAATTATAGAAAAAAAAAATTGAAGAATGAACCGTAAAAATGTTGAGAAATGGCAAAACAGTGGGGTTCCAATTTCGAAGTAAGGTTCTAGCTTTCTGTCGAAAGTTTCATATAGCCATTAATGTTACGAATTCGATCATATCATTAGTAATATCTTAAGAGTCGAGGGTAGTCACGTGACTTTTGCAGAGTCAGGTAACTGCTGTATAATTTCCGTTCACAGCCTCCAACCACTGACTTAAGATCCGTCTTAATCTTGATCCGACGGGTCTTAAGTTTGTGACTAAACTTGTCACATTTTTTGCTTCAAGTTTTTGGCTTTATTATTCAGAGAATCAAGACAAAATGTAGCTCAATTTGTAGCTGGAGATATTTTCTAGCACGCGCTACTCTCGATTTCATCCAGAAAACTCGTCCAATGGCATAAACATGCTCGGATTCCACAGCATGCAAATCGCTAATTTTTGGCCTACTTCTAACGCTTATGTTACCAAATATCTGCATGATCTCGTCAGCTGACGACCAGCGCGCGGTAGATTGAACCTTCCTCTTTCGAAAGACCCCTTCCCCAACCGAAAATATTCTCATATAAGGACGAATATTTGAGGTACGTAAAACCATTTTTCGCCTATTTTTGTCGGTAACGTGGTTACTCTACCTTATCGCGAATCTACGGAATCTTGACTCATCATACGCTGAACTATTGGAAGACGTCCACACGCATTGAGCTCGTTTGAACCCTTCAACAGAGGAGTCCAGATCCATTTTGACCCAGAGTATAAAAATCGTCATTTGATTTCTCAATTTCTAGCTCCTAAATTGAATGAATGAAATGTTGCATTTGGAAAATCTAAAATCTGCAACAACTACACTCGAACAATATACATTCAAAAATTAATAAATAAAGCAACATGAATTTCCTAGTTGGGAAAAACGTCGTTGAGGATGAAATAGACGCTTAGTTTGTAGCACAAATAATTCCTGCCCGTTGAGAACGCTTTCAATTGAATCGTTATTAAGTTATAGTTTTCGAGGAAGAAGTGCAAGCGTATCCATTAGTGTCTTGTTCTTGTTACCCGGGCTTGCTCGCCGTGATTTAAACAGAAAATCCAGAAAATCTGCCGGCAAAGATGCAGAGAGCACAGTGTTTAATAATTTTCTAAAATTATTCACGCTGAGGAAAACGTTCTTTCACGAGAGTGTAACGCATTAAAAGCGGAAAGGAAAATGTTTGTTAAGTCGGAAACTTTATTGGATGATAATAATAGTTCCGCGGAGTTGGTTTGCAAAGTGGTAGATAGCAACGTGCACCCTTATTCGAGCAGTTTGAGCGTGACGAACATAATTTCGGAATTTAATAGATACAATCGTTTTCAACGAATCCCACACTAGGCAACACCGCGGATCTCCATCCGAGAAAATTAAACGATAAATCAACAAACCCTCGGGTGGACCACGTCCAGAACAATGATACATATTCCGTTCTACGATTTTTATCGTGTAATAGATTTACTATACGCCGTCTTTAATATTTTATTGTTGAGATGGCGTTGTGAAACCGTTTTAACCTTTCATCACTTGAATGGCGTCTGTCTTCAATCATTTATCGTGATGTTTACACTGTGAAATTATTATAACCATTTGTATTTGATGCGTTGCTAAAAATTTCAATGTGGAGGGTGTACTTGTCTGCGTCAATTACTAGGAGTGATTGCACAACAATTAATTTCTTTTGTCACATCCGGTGGTTCGACCGCTCAAGAATAAAACGAATAAAATTTCCGATAAAGAATTATTGTGAACCATACTGTTCAAACCCAATAATGTCACGCGAGGAGAAGAAATAAATAAGATTAAGATAGGCGTTAAAATTTCTAGGAAGTTAGATAGCGCACAAAATGATTCCAATTTCTCTTCCTGCAAGACACGCAGTGAAGATTGGTTACACCTTCACAATAAATAAAAAGGGTGACCAATTATACTAATTGTAAGTTGTAAGAAGATGACACATTAGCTAGAAAACATTAAGAAGATTAGAAGTTTAAAAATGTAAGTTAGAGACTCCTGAGTCAGCATCCCAGTGAAACAATGAACTGTCCATTTTATAAAAGGGCACCAACCCTTCAAAGATCAGTCAGTTAATCATAGAGTTTTGATCAGCTCATCATAGAGTTTTCTTCAGTAATTAAAGTCTTAAAGTTTCAGTAGAGTTCGATAAAGTTCCAATGGGATTCAATAAAGTTCTAGTAAAGTTCAGTGAAGGTTTAGTAAAGTTCAGTTGTAAGTTTTATAAAGTTCTAATAAGTGGCGAATTGCGATTAGCGGAATCTGCGACTTGCACCAACTGCGGCTAGTGGTATTTGCGACCTGCGGGAATTGCGATTTGCAGAGTCTGCGATTTGTGAACTCGCGACAACTACAATTAACGAAGCGATCTCTAAACCAACAAATCGGTAAAAAATAATATTATTGTTATAAAGCGAAATATTTGTAAGCTATCTAGTTTATGCGCTAGTTATATAAAATCTCTATTTGTAAAATCATATTTAAAGTATCTGATTCAGCGCTGATATTGAATAAATCAGTAATTTTGTTGTTTTTTTTGTTTTAAATAAGAATATAAATTATCTAAACAATCCTCAATTTCCCGAACCGTAGCCGGTGAATGCAGGTAGGTTCGAAACTGCGTCCTATCCCCTAAAAATTATAATCCGCCCCGCCTGGGATGTAACACTTCCTTTAATCATTTTAATAGGTTTTAATTTAATAGGCTATGTCTTGTAATAATAGTTTAACTTTCCGGAATACACGGATGGTTGGTTAACGAAATAACGCTATTCGGTTAATTGGGATATTAAACTTGAATTGCATCAAGAACTCCGTTAATCGTTATAGTTATCCGAGTATTGGCGATACGGAATCGCGATCCAATATGGCAATAGTGTAAGCCGCTAGGCTACGGAGTGGATCCATGTGCACAAGCTAATTCGATTGCGGGCCCGGATCGTCTGGAACGGTAGAACGGGGCACGACCAGGACCGGGCGTCGGAATCTCGTTAGGTCGCTCATCTCCCTATGGGGAATTGTTATCGAGCTATCCATCGGTCGGCTGTTCCGAAATTTCGCGCCACGAAATGAACGACAGATGCAATTACAAGGGCAGCTGAAGAATGCTACCGTTATATATATATGGCCGCCCACTGTGCGCCGTGGACAAGTCACTTTCGTCCGACAGAAGAATGCAAGATGTCTCTCGCGGAGTTCACTAGTGTACATAGCACGTACGTCGATGCCAGAACGTCATAATTAAACTTCGAGCTTTCATGCAAATAGAAATTTCGATAAATTAATTTCAGTCACGTCAGATTAAATGCGAATCTGCATATACTGTGTACGAACTTTGGATATTAGAGTGGAGGAGCAGCTGGATTTGTTCGTGTTAACTGTACGTCTAAATTTATAGAAATGGCAAAAATGAATATTTACCATTTCTGTAATTGCAAGTATCACTAAATATCGATATTCTGTAATTTTAATGACAATGCCATTATACTAATATTATTCTAGTATATTAAATACACGGATAATATATATACATTTAATACATATAATGTGTAATATGCATAAATAACATGTTGTTTAATAAATCATTTGTGATCGTCAGGAAAGTTTGAATAAATTGTACGTTTAAATGAATTTCAAAATCAGTATTTTCTAAAATATATTTTTTTAACGCACATTTTTACTGCGCAACTAAAAGGTTAAACCTACTGTCTTCAACGTGTTCAAAAGTTTTACCTGAAACTTAAAACCTGTTCTAAGAGTTCAGAAATAATTTAAGTTTCACGCAATTAGGTGTGGGAGGTTGAACAATGCAATTTGTATCACTAGACTTTTTGATACACCTTTTAACTTTCTTCTGTCGTATTTTTAAATATTTCTAACTAATTGTAAACTCATTTACTGGAAAACTACAGAACTGAAACTTGTCTTGTGCTTAAAGAAACACTTAATATGCAAAACGTACATTTTATACTTTCAAGTTTACAGATGTACAATACGTTTACTATATTGCAAGACAATAGAACTATAGATACGTAAAAGTACGTGAAGTCTATGCATTTCTATTCCTCGATATCTTACTGCTTTAGCTGAATAAGTTTATTTCAACTGAAATTTATTTAAATTTAAGTTATTATACATTTAAATTAAATTTATATAATTTATACTGATTCTGTGACGAAACATCTTTGTTTCTGATCATTTCTTTGTGAAACGTTTACCAACATATTCGTGACATTTTTCTGATTGAAACGACACCAAACACGATACAATTTGGGTCACATTTACTTGTTTATCTCACAGTACAGAAGAACCTCGATTATTATCGCAAATCGAAAATACCATGGTTAAATAATGTCGGTTATCTGGGTAATCGCAGTCCAAAGCGAAATTGATGCTTTCGACTACGGTCACCCCTATACCAGCCACATTTTGTGCTCGGTACAGTTAGTGTTAACTGCTGGCTCCTGAACTCTGATGTAAATTTAACCGTGCACTACTGTAGATCGAAAACCAGCAAAGCCTTTGCTGGGATATTCGATACTCCTTTAAATTGGTGACAGGGATTAAGCTACTTACCGATACAAGTCCCATCGGGGGTGGCTTCGTAACCCGGCAGACAGGTGATCGACAAGCTGTCTAGTATCGGTTGATCTTTCATCTCCATCGGCGTGGCGCACCGATAAGAACCCGGCATGTTGATGCAACCGTAGCGACATATTTCCGCTTGCAAATCAGGTTGAGCGCACTCGTCCACGTCTGGAAAAAAAAAGAAATTATACTTCTCGTAGGTATGCTTCTCCTCGCAAGAGCACCGCGTACATATATAATTGTTTCGTAACCGAGATACCCTTACTAATTACATTCGAGACCTCGCATTCAGAGTGGAGTACTTGAACATAGGGTTAAATTTAATGATGCGAGCGGGTTGGAACGAGCCGTTGGAACCCATCCACATCATCGTTGCTCTCGTTATCCTTATACGTTAGTTTATAGGCGCAAATATTGTTCGCTCTATTTTTTCTTTTTTTCTCTTCCATGGTGTGACTAATGAGTGGGCTGCATATTATACTAATTAGTGTTATGCAAATTCTCTTTTCCATCGGGGAATATAAAACAGCTGAAATTTAATGAAATTCTAGCCGCGTCGCGAATGGCTGATCTAATTGAGAATACAGCCGATTTTTAAGGTGTTGCGGTGAAATGCCTGTTTTTTTAACCTGAGAAGATTTGTATACTACAAATGTACGCTGTGGCGTGTTTATTATTGTAATTATTAATTAGGGACACCTAAGTATCTCCATTATTCTTGATTATGCGTAGAATCGTTTTAGGATAGGGTTACACTGTTTTCAAAGATCAATGCAACACAAATTCATACAATAATTCGTTAAGGTTCTTTTTGTGATTCAAATTCCACGAGATCCATCCATTTTCGAAAGTCTAAAAAAGCGAATATTTTTCCCTAGCCTCAAGATCAAGGTCATTTCAAGATCATGTTATTATACATATCTTAATATATTTTTCGATCGGCTACACGATGCAATAAAAAAATTGTAGTTATGGATCAAAAAACACTGATGACCTTGTTAACTCCAAAAAGAATGACCTTCGGAAAAAGATATTCTTGCCAGATATTCGGTCCATTGACACCATACAGATTACGTAACAAATACTTTTTGCATCACAGTAACCTGAAGAGATATTTAGGTGGCCTTACCTAAAAGGACCACCCTGTATACGAATACATATGTGCAGGCTGCATTATTGGAAGTGCAGGTTCACGCGATCGAGTTACCGATGTCGCAGCGTTCGCACGGACACCCAGCGATTCAATATTCTTCGCGTTGCATTTGGAATGGATTATTGAAATTCCCCGGTGAGTCGACGGTGAAACAGGACGCCGAAAAAAAAGGGCCGGACGAAAAATGCGACGAAAGAATTCTCTATTACCTTGGCAAGTCTTCCAATCGTCCTCGAGAATAAAACCGTCCGGACAGAGACAAAATACCCGGCCCATCGTGGACAGACAGGTGTGCGAGCATCCTGCGTTGTTGACGCTGCACGGACCCGCGTCCTCGCACGTGTGGTTGTCAGTCGACAGGACCGAGTCTTGTAAACCGTCGCAGGAACATTCGTAGCCACCTATGGTATTCCGGCAAGTGTCCTGACAAGGCCCGTGCCCATTGTTCAACAAACACTCGTTGATGTCTGAATAATGAAGAAGCGAACGAATACTTTACATTTCCCTTCCGCACCGAGGAACGCGCAGGGCGACCTGTCCAGTGAACGAACATACAGTCGCACTTCAAGAACTAATAACTTTCGGAAAATTCGACCGATAGTCTTGAACATTTTCCGGATGTCAGAAGGATTAGATTACCAGGTAATGTGTAAAATAATTTTGAAGAAGAAATTGCGAAGAAAAATGTAAAGGGTCATAACTCTCTTTTATCCTTTTCTTCATCGAAATTTGTTAATTGGTTCATGTGTTATAAACGATTTAAAATGGTGGAAATTACAGTTTTTAGAAATTGTTGTTCGTTCCGATATGACTGATTTTTAATACAACCATAAAATATTATTAGAATTGTGTTCTCTATTGCAAGATCTTAACAATGACATTTCTTATACAAAATAGCACTCGAGAAACTAAATAACGATTTGAAAATACTAATTTCAACAGATTTGCAGCTTAAATGTTCATTCATTGGACATGTCACCCTACATACGTTCAGAAAAAGTGTTTGATCACTAGACTGCGAATCTTTATGCGTTTATGACATTTCCAGATTTCTAAAATACAAGAAAATATGTATAGTGCATTAATAGCATCCTTTTTTTATTTTCCCAATAAGAGATTTTTTAGTTGAACTTGTTTCTCATCCTATTTTTACAAAAATAATCAATGAAATTTCGAATTTCTATAAAGATCTGCAGACTCGTGATAACGTACCAAGAACGTGCATATAATACGTGTTGAAATAATTACTGCAAACTGTAATCACACATTGATATTGCTTCAAAGTACTATAAATTAATACCACATCATAAATATATAAATACATTTGTTTAAGGTACAGTGAACTTACATCCCAGAGGGAGTGTAAATAAAAGTTTCATATCACGTTTTATTCAAAGAAGCTTGTACGTGCAGAGAAAAATTACCTTAAAGATTTTGTTGAAACAGCACAAACTTCACAGAGTGGAACAAATAATGAAAATAATTTTACGTCACAGACCGAAGCTCGAGTGCGTTAAACAACTGTGCTTACGTTTACATCGTTTCCAATTTATTATAGGCAATTCGAAATTACAGTGTCTACTCGATATATGCCCAAAACACGGGTCTGGCCAGGGACATGTATCGGCTGGAAAATATGTATTCTTTAATACACTGCCGAACGTAGAAAAGGACAGCGAACATAATACGGGTCGGGTGTATCGGTGTGAGACCAGGAGATCACACTAATCCAATAATAAAACATTCACCAACATATTCGTGAAATTTTTCTAATGAAAATGATACCAAGTATGACATAATTCCGGTGATATTTACTTGTGTAATGAATGATAAAAGTTACTTCCCATTGCAATTATGTTAACGGAAAATTAATGTGAATATGATCCGAATGATATCGTGTTTGGTATCATTTTAGTCAGAAAAAGGTCTCACACCGATACACCCGACCCGTATTACGCCATCGATGTCTCTCGAGCATCTTGGCCTCTCAGTGGGGATAGTTCTGGGACTTTTATAGGCTAGATATTTGGAACATATATCGAGTAAGGACTGTACAGACTACAAACATTAAGAAAGCAACTACAAAAGCAACGATATAAGAGAAATGATACAGCATGCAGAAATAATGTGTAGCTACACGAAAATACTTTACAAACGGAACATTTTCGATGAAATATGATTTTATAATTGTTGCAAACAATTGAAATTTCGAGTGTAGATTATAGTTGAATGCTTCCGGTAATGTATACGTTTTTAATTGTTACGAACAGCAGAAATTCTCGATGCAATTAATAATCAAGTGGATGCACCTGCACGGTAACGTTTGCTTTTGCACTTGTTGCTTTTTGCGAGTGGAAACGGCGAGATTTCGTTGTATATTCGCGATGCAAATCACTCACCCTTGCACAAGAACCTGTCCTCGTCCAGTTTCATTCCCTGCGGACACTCACAACGAAAGGATCCCGGCGTGTTCACGCACTTATGCTCGCAACCTCCCTTGTTATCCTTGCATTCGTTCACATCTAAATTTCAATGAGCACATACGTGTAATTCACGGAATTTAGGTAACTTCTCCACCGCATCGTTCCCGACGCCTTTCGGCCGAATAAACGGTTCATTTAATGATACAGGGCGAGGCTGATATTTTACTAGTTCTGCAGAACTCACTCACTGAAACGGATTGACCAGAATATTGCAGACGTGATTCTCGTGTACCTTGAATGCAGAATGTGCTACCGTTCACGTAGAGACTAAATGGAAAATATATCCGATCGAATGACATGTATCTGGCCGTTTTCTTTCGTTTGTAAATCTGTATAATGTTAACCACTAAATGTTCTAGATAACGTTTGAGTCCTACTACAATCCACAGTACACTTTATATTTCTTTAAAAACAAGATTATAAGAGATAATACATTAACAAATGTTACATTCAGAAAACTTGTGAAACTGGCTAAAACTGTACTTGCAGTTAGCATATGTATGTACAATTTTATTGTTTCATTAGAAATATTGTATGTCTTGATCTTAGCAGAATAACAAGCATACTAGTTCATATACTGTTTACTAAATATACAGTTTTATATTTCAACGTTTTCGAAAGGTGTGATTCAATTCTTCAGACTCCTGCACAAAAAAATATACAAATTTTTGAAACACGATTTGATCGCAATAACCATTATCGATTTAGTAAAATCCGCCGCACCGATAATTACGCATGAAAATACGATTTCGCAGCAACTTGATTCGATGCTCCGAAATGAAACACATGAAGCATAAGCCATTGTTATTTCGATTTCATAATGGCCGTATAGAATGTATACTGAAAAATTATGGCACTTTGAGCCTGGAACATCCTTTCGAACGCGGCGAATTCGCGAAATATTGCCAATGAAAAATTAGTATGCTCACTGTACTAATTTCGAATAATACGAAATTGTTTAACGGGGATTACATTTCAAGTTCGGCTAAGAGAAACTTTCCCCGGGATTAGGTCGAACCGCTCAAAAGTTTAAACACTCCAACGCGGAACAGAGAAAATAAAGTTTCAGCTCCGATTCAATTATTGCTATCGTTTTACTCCGATTTTCACGAGCGAGCTTTCAGACAAAATTTGATTACGCTTCTCAACTTTCGCGAGAAAAGGAACGAGCACGCTGCGTAAGTATACACTCGACGTGTATGTATGTCAGGGAACGGCGGGAAGATTTTTCGTACGTAACCGATGATATTTTAATACCGACCGGAAAAACTTGTCGATCGCAGAACACGAAAGCTGTCAATAGTTCAATGAGGATCCTGTCGATATTTCATCTCGAGAAATTTCTTTTCTAGAGACACGACAGGCCACTTTCCATGGCAAAATGATGTCATTCATGGATTTCACTGCTCGCGAAGACTGAAAAGCGAACCGAAGGAGAAATTTTGGATCAGGATATTGTGAAAGGATCCTCGGATTACTGATAGTCATGCCCAGTATTTTATGCTTCCCCGTTGAAGAATAGAAGGTTATCGAACCCTACTTACGTCGAACTATATCGTCAAGTGTGATCAAATTGATCACTGGTTTTATAGTGTGACGTGATCAATTTCGTGAGCAGTAAATTTCAATTAAATCGTAAATTAAAGATACGTGGACAGAAAAATACTTAAGTGAACGAAGTCAAATGCACACACACACCTAGTTACAAAATTATAAAATTTTCTACAAAGTTACAGAACTATTTGATTTTCTCAAGGAAAGATCAAGATGCAAAGCGGTTTAACACTTCATTAGCTATTGTCGTAGATACATATACCTTAAATTTAAAAGTCGATCGTAAAGAAAAATTGTCTGCAACAAATGCAAGACACAGGAGCCAATTAAAAATTTCTTTGTTTCTTTAATAATTCTTCCCACCATTTTAAATTTCTGCTACTCCTAATCAGTAAAATGTAGTACTTTTCTAAAT
Organism: Halictus ligatus; assembly: GCA_028454255.1. Classification (NCBI taxonomy): domain Eukaryota; kingdom Metazoa; phylum Arthropoda; class Insecta; order Hymenoptera; family Halictidae; genus Halictus; species Halictus ligatus. Next base: position 20,065,229 of record CM052131.1, read on the forward strand.
TTCATAGTACAATGCCTATTCGATATATGTCCGAAACACGAGTCCGACCAAGGACATATATCGGCCAGGAGATACTATTCTTTGATACACTGCCGAACATAGAAAAGGGCAGCAAAGCTCGAGTGGCTTCGATCGCCATATACCCCGCTGTAGTGGGGATAGTACTGGGACATTTGTCGGCTAGATATTCGAGACATATACCGAGCAAAGACCGCATTGAGATCTTAAATTTAAGGTTTTACTTTTCAGGAATCTCTAATAATTGATGTAGATTTTTCGTTATAAGGCTAGTGAAGTGTTGTATTCATAAGTGATTGCAAAACGGAGAAAAATATGTATAGCGAATTAGTTGTAACTTACCAACGCATTTGTTGCCTTCTAAGTGGAAACCTTTGTAACAGGAGCACACTGGTCTGCCCTCGACTTCCTTGCAAATTTGGTCGCAGGAGGCATCGATGCAAACTCCCTCGGGGCTATGCTTGATCTTGCACTTCGGCAACTGTCCTATCCATTGGCGATTTTTGCAGAGTAACCTATTCTGTGTGGTTGCCATATAATACCCTGGGACGCACTCGTAATCGGCTTCTAGATATTCGTTGCCTGGTACAGACGACCTTGCACAAACATTAATAGCGTAAAATAATGAAACGCAGGAGTCGCTTGTATATTGACCGTCTGTAGCTCCGTGTAACATAAAAATTACATATTAAATATTAAAAATTACAAAACAGCATAATAAATACTGCCTTGTATTTCTGAAACTATGCTTTATCATTTTTTTAAATTTATAAAAATAATCTTCTGGTTATTGGAACTTAGGAAGAACTTTTTTGTCGAATTGTATTACTTACGTATTTTCTGGTTCGTTCTTTTTTTTACACAAATTTTTTCGCCTTGTACGTAGTTTATACTATCTCACTGTTTAAAGTTATCCAGCAGTAAACAGATTTTTTCATTTCTCTAGGGAGGAAAATTGTACAAAAAATTTGAAGCCGGTCTGATGAAAATTGCATAAGATATTTATGCCACCAGTCTTAAAAATCTCGTTTTGAAAACAAAAGTTTGTTTTCTCACAAAATAGTGAGAATTTCCAACTGAAACCAATGAAATGTTACACGTGCAAATGCAAACTATCAAATATGAATGAAAAAGAAAACGACGATTTTTTTAAGGCTTTCAGGTTGACCCGGTTCCTGAATTTCAACGATTTCTTGGAATCGAAATTTAGTTCGGCAATTTGTTCCGTGAGAGACATATTTGACAGTGCAGTTCCCTGGAACTGCCTTTTACGTCTTTTTACATTTTATAGCACTGCACGATAATTCCAGCGCGTCAGAACATTGAAAAGTTCAAGCTGTCCGACCCTAAAGAAAGTTTCCCAGGTCTCATACAATTCCACTACGAAGTTCTCCCCGTAATTCAGTTTTCTGTGAAAAAGAGGAAATTTCAAGCGCCAATAGAGCGTCACGTTCTTCCCGGCATAGAGGTGTGTGCTCGATTAAAGAACAAACGAAAGGGAAGCTTTGAAAGAGAGCTTTCGCAAGTGTTCGGGAAAGCTCTGCGCAGAAGGGACAAGGACAACTGCAATTATAGGCGGAACAGCTGCTTTCCGGAGTGCTGTCTAACGAGGACATTTATAGAAAATCGGAAACCTGAATTATAGAGTCGACTAAGCCGGAAACGAGCCTTTTGCCAACAGTTCTCCTTCAAAGAATGATTTCATGTCTAAGTTAAAAACGGCGAGATTTAATCAAGAGACCGAGGTTTAATAAATGTATTAAACAACGAGTCTACACGACGAACAAAATCTGCGGACGTGTAAAACTTTTTGCAAAAACTCCTCCGTTCTTTTTTCGCGAAAAAGAACCTATGAAGTTCCAGAAATATCTTACAATAAAAACAAGATAATTCAGCAAAAGCGAGCCACTACTTTGCGAAAAACATTGTATACTATTATAATTATTATGTGTCAAGATATAAATGACATTTCGGTAATTACTAATATAATTATAACAATATGGAAGGAGTTTAGAGCTCCTCGCGCCAGCTTCTCGAATAAACAAGAAGTAAAATGTTCTCCGTACGCTGAACGATAGAATTTCAATTGTTCGGTAAGTAGATCTGCTCTCCCAAGTGAAACTTGCATCCCTTCCGAACGAACCCCGTTTAATTCAACGAAAACAATATGCGTTGTACTCGAATTCAATCAGGTTCACCTCTGTTTCCGGGGAAAGATCCGAAACGCGATGATCAACGACACGCCGCGCCGTCATGAATCCGTTGTTACAAAGGAAATCGGTTCCGCTAGAATCTGCGGAGGGCACCACATTTCGGACGAGTTGAATAATTCATACTGAAAGCCACTTACTTTACATATTTGATCAGCGCATGTCGCGCGAGTGGAGCCGGCATGAAAGTCCCGTTTATGCATGATAAATCTCCCTTGGTATCGTCGTCGTATACTGCGGTGGTTGTGCTGGTGGTACTAGTGGTCTCCAGATTCTTCTTTCCAGCGAACCTTTCGATTTCAGTGCCATCGATGATGGGTTTCCCATGAAAATGAGGTCCGTAGGTCTTGTGATGCTCGACGTCATCGCGGCACGGCAACATCGATAATTTCAAGCTGGACGTCATGTAGGCGTTGTAGTCCTTCAGGGTCCTGGCCAGCACCTCGTTCTCCATGTCCAGTATCGGCAGGTCCTCCTTCGTCCTTGAATAACCCAGCATCTTCTCGGCGTCGTACCTCGAGTTGCCGTACCTGTTCTCCTTTCTGCTCTTCGGCTTGTCTTCCCGTACGCGCGACGGCCTCGACAAAGAGCTGCCAAGGATTCGGTTCTCCAAACTAGCCGGATCCTCCATCTGCGTCCTCAGGATCTCCTTTTCAAGCTGCCTGGAAAATTCCCTCTCGACCGTGTCCTCGTGGCTCCTGTAACGCGCGGTGGTCTGCGTCGACCGTCTGCCGCTCTCGGTGGTTAATTGGTTTTGAAGATTGGATGGCGACGTTACGTACGACGAGTTTGCGCCCGGTCCGTTCGAAAGTGACGAGTTTCTCTGACGAACACCGTCCCGGTCGGGTGTCATGTCTTCGGCGAGCTTCCCGAGAACCAACGCAGCCGGCGCGTCGTTCATCCGTCTTTTGAACTTCGAGCCCCTGCGACCATCTGCCCGATCTTCGTTCTGTCTGCTTCTCTTCCGGCCTCGTTTCCGCTCGCGATTCTTCCTCCTACGACGTCGTTCGGCACGGTACCGTCTCCCCGGCGAATCTCTCGGTTTCTTCGACTGACTTCCGCCCCCCCTTTTCCCACGGATCTCGTACTCGCGAGAATCGTTCGCGACGGCACGCTGACGGTCCACGTCCGGACTCTTTGACTCCTTGCCGCGGCGACGTTTCCTCCGGGCCCGGTCGCCGCCGTTCCCCCTGCGACGGGCGATCGGCGTCGTTGCTGAAATGGAGATTTCGAAGGAAACGTGGTTACATGATCGAAACTTCGTCTCAGGATTATCTTTCCCTGAAGAACATTTCCAAATTGCCTTATCAGTATCTTTAATTTGATGGCTGGTCACGTGACTTTTGCAGAGTCAGCAGGTCGGTGACTGCTGTATAATTTCCGTCCACAGCCTTCAGCCACTGACTTAAAATCCGTCTTGGTCTTGATCTGACGGGTCTTAAGCCTGTGACTAAACTTGTCACATTTTTTGCTCTGTATTATCGATATCATGCATTCTGACGCCAGAAACGTGCTTCGAGAATCAAGACAAAATGTAGCTCAATTTGTAGCTGGAGATATTTTCTAGCACGCGCTACTCTCGATTTCATCCAGAAAACTCGTCCAATGGCATAAACATGCTCGGATTCCACAGCATGCAAATCGCTAATTTTTGGCCTACTTCTAACGCTTATGTTACCAAATATCTGCATGATCTCGTCAGCTGACGACCAGCGCGCGGTAGATTGAACCTTCCTCTTTCGAAAGACCCCTTTCCCAACCGAAAATATTCTCATATAAGGACGAATATTTGAGGTACGTAAAACCATTTTTCGCCTATTTTTGTCGGTAACGTGGACACTCTACCTTATCGTGAATCTACGACTTGGCAGTCGAGTGGCTCTAGCGAATCTATGAATTTGTTTGATCCTTCAGGAACGACGTCTACGCACCGCACTGACCCTGAAGAATATTTCTAAATTGCCTCACGATTGTTTTTGTCCTTTTATTAAAAATTAAAACTTCACTTTTCGAGTAGAGTTTGATCTTTTGCACTGTACGAATTTGTGTAATTCTTTGGGGACGGCGTCTCTGTTCTATACCTGAAGAAAATGTGGGGACAGCGAAAGAGTGTCAGGATCAAAAACGTAATAAGTGGAGGGGAGGGGAAAAAGATGAAAAGATTATATAGTATAGCCACAGAAGCTGAAAAATAAAATAAAATAAAAAGTGAAAATAAAAAGAGAGAAAATACCAAAGACGGTTTTAACATACACAAAAAGTTGCAATATGAATGATAAGTAGTTAGCAGACAGGCATACAGTGTGAATAGGAGGGAGACAGTGAATGAATCGTATGTGTGAATAAGCTTTATAAATAATTATAGAATTATATGATCCAAGTCCTCCTATTTATTATCTATGAAATTAAAGAAAAGAATTTAAGCTGATTTTGAATATTTTATGAGAAATGCAGATTTTGTGAATATATGAATTTGTGAACAAATGAAACATGTAATAATATCCTTCTCTTCGTATCCATGTAATCTATGTGACTGGCATAATATGGATTCATCACACAGGGTTTACAGTACAGTACCGCTCATAATTATTCAAGCGACAGGAATTTGGTACTTTAGCTTGCTTTTGAAAGGCAAGTATAAATCCACGTTATTGTCCGGGCAAGCGGCTTTAAGATGGAATAAACTAATTGGAATCCTAATTGGGACCTAAAATCGCGCGCCTCAATTTAGGTAGTAAGGTGAAATTGATTTTAGTATTAAAAATGACTAGTAAATCATTTTTTCTATTTTAGTTAATCTATCTTTTGCATTATTAATCAATGAAATTACAATATCAAATACAGTCATAATTTAGTAGCGATTATTGATCATTAGCACTGTCGAAAAAAATAAAAGCTTTGTAACATCATAACTAATTGGATAACTGTTCACTGTTCACTCTAAAGTGAAACTAATGCTATTAAATTATTAATAAATGTGAGTTATGGAATTTACACTATCTATGAATTTCTCATGTGAATTATACAAAATTCGCGCGGCAGTGGTGACCATAATACCACAATAACGTAACGTTAATGCTTTTATCAAATTATGCTACAAACACGTGTATAAACGTTTACAGACCACTGAGAGTGACTGTACTAACGATGTATGAATGGCTTATATCACAGTGAACATCAACATGTAATCGTGTGTACAATAATTGTGTTACCAATGTGTACTACATATGTGGAGACATCGCGTATAATTTAGGAATAAAAAGTTATCTATACAAAAAATTATCATATAATATTTATTGCTCAATGATGGATATTAATTTTCAGATATTGAATTATACGCTTTTTAAAATCAACAAATATTAAAAATAAAAATGTCCTAAAATAATTAAATGCTATATACGTATTAATATAAATAGGTATTTTTCCGATTTTATGACTACATATTAAAAATAATTTAGATATCCAATTGTTTTACAAAACGAACATAATATTTATTGAAAATGATAGAGTAAGATTTTACGAAAAAATGTATCCAATTTAAATGAACCGTGAGAAAAGTTTTAACAGTTTTAGTTTAAAATTGTTGAAATATGCAAGAACTCTCCCAGAATGGGGACATTCGTAAAGTAAACAAAAAATGCGTTTTACTAGAAGGAGAAACCACGAAAAATTCATCATGAATTTTGACAAAACTTTGCAAATTCATAGAATTATCGTGCATAAAAAATTCATCTTTTTCCAACTGCAACGCGTAGCAGCTTCAGTTTAACGTGCACGGTTTTTTTTATTGTAGTCTCTCGATGTTTTGCAAACAACTTTTATATTGCACACTGTAAAAATGTATGATATATGGTCACACCATTTAAAAAAAATATTTTAATATGCCGTAATAGTTAATTATATCTTTTAGTATTCCATTCCTAATCAGATGAAATTATTCAATTATTCAGCATTAATGTGTGATTTTATGCCGACATTGATCAACTGGAATTGGTAACACAACAAATTGTAAAATAACTACCGCAAGCTTGTGTCTTGAATGAGTTATCAAACTTCCGTTTTAAGTCGTTAATGAAAGTAGCCACTAATTAAAGTCTGGGGAACCTTCGCTGAAGTAGCAGTTCAATATAAACTATAAACTAAAGCAGAACAGTTTCAACTCTCAGCAGAACGTGATTTTAGCCACACGTAACAATACGTATCAATAGCGGACCGTATCCGCACTACATATTGCTATATGCTCGCCTAATACTAGTGCGAGATTGCATTTACAGAGTAAATATGTATCTATCTACGTAGATTCGATAGACTATACCAATATCACATCGAAATTTGATTAAGATATTATACACTGATAACAAATTACACACAAAATAATTAGTGAAAACGTTTTGAATATAATTCGAATAATTTTATTCCGTTAACATAACTTTAATTGCTAGTTTATCGACGAAAGTAAACCATATGAAATTGAATAGACAAAACAATGATTCACCATTTATTCTTGTTCTATAAAATGTAGAATTAAGATGTGATCGAACGAATGCCAATTCGCGCAAGTAAATGCAAGATTTAACGTTTCTTTAGCGAACAGTCTTAATATGTTGTTATAGATCACATCGACACAGTTAGATTTTGTTGTTTTGAGAATGAATTTTTTTCAGCTACTTGTGGCATTCGAACCATTGAGCGCCGAGGCGCGGTGCGACATTATCCCGTACATATTCTCGGCGCGTCGGTGGCTGCTTCGATGTGATTCTGGGGGAGGAGGGGGGAAACATTTTTACTCACTGACATTCAAACCCGACCGAAGGGATGAATTGTTCGAAGCATCTTCTGGTGGGACGAGGACCTCGTCCCTATTTCCGTCAGCACGAGGCACTGTTTCCGCTTCCGTTTCCAGCACCTCCGCCACGTCTCGAGACGGGAAAGAGCCACCGTTCTCATCGAGCGTTTTTTTACCCTCGAGAGACGCATCCCAGCTAATGAACAACACAACCAACCATTTCTTTTTTCTCTCCGTAAAATGTCAAGACTATATTTCGCAGATCCAGCCCCACCCTCCTTTCAGCATGCGTAACATCGTGTACCTCTTTAAGTTACTCTCCGTACTGCATTAGAGTTTTCTGACCTGAAAGTACGGACCATCGAGTCTTCGTCGAACCTTATATTCTACTGATAGACCACCAGCACCATCATCAGTAAATGTAATTTGAAACAGTGTAAACATTAGAAAAATACTGTTACATTATTTTCACGCGAAAGACGATAAATTTCTATTTCACGCCAGTTTTTTGTAATCCAGTGGCTACATTTGGTAATGTAGCGATTTTTTTACTTTAGCGATTCCTCGCCGATATCGATGACCTTGACTTATGGTGACATTATTCTTAACTGTTTTCGCCCGGCATTAGTTTCCGAGATATTTGTAAAAAAAACTGTTAGGTCCACTACAGTCAACTTCGCCATTACAAAGCGAACTTTGGTTAGGTCTGAGTTAGGTTTTTTGCGGAGGAGCCAAGGCCACGCGTTCGGTGAATTAAAAAGGGCAGAATTCGCTGTAGTGGGTGACCGTAGTTTCTCCTAACTTCGTATAAGTCTAAACGTATCTGTCCAAATTTTTAGCCATTTCTTTTTTAATGGCATATGCCTTAGGAAGTGAATTTGTTGAAAAATTGCTCATGGACGCGACGTTGGAGTGTGAATAATCGTAAACTGAAAATATTAGAAACCGTCATTTTGACAGTGCGGATAAACTTAGCGTTAAAACAACTTATAATTTCAAGAATACGAGCGTGCCTTTCATTTTGCATTCACAGTGTATACTTGAGATAAACAGGGTTCAGGAAGGTAGTTGCGAACACGTCGTAGCGGGGATGGAGCGGAAATGGAAATTTCAATTATCGTTTCAACGAGGAAGGCCGCTTGGTTCGGTTATAGCGGAGATAATTTCGCGGTGAATATCGGTACGTTCCCAAAGAGCCCCGATATTCCGGCAATCTCAATAACGAGCGACCGGAAGACATGTTGTTCCCATTGTTCCCGATTCTGACGATTGCGAATGAAAATACCGCGAAAATAAAGATTCCTTTATTAGCGTCGACGTTCGCAAGCAGGAACGACCGCTTCGGGCTACATTATTTTCCCGTCGCGGATCCTTTAGGGCCCGTCGCAGCGGTAATTACGATTCGTGCCGCGATGTAATTGAGGCGAACGAATGGCAGTAGTCCGGCCATCGGTGTCTACAGGATGTTCCAAAAATATAGAACCAAACGTAGCGGAAGAACGAAACGCTGAATAGCGCACAGCGGGCCAGAATGTGTGCTTTAAAATATCTTGAAATCGTTAAAATTTGGAAACCTTAAGAGCCAAGAGTATTCGCGTCACGTTCGCAGAGTCAGTAGGTCGGTAACTGCTGTATAATTTCCGTCCACAGCCTTCAGCCACTAACTTAAAATCCGTCTTGGTCATGATCAAACGGGTCCTAAGTCTGTGACTAAACTTGTCACATTTTTTGCTCTGTATCATCGACATCATTAATTCTGACGCCAGAAAGGTGCTTCAAGTTTTTGGCTTTATTTCGCAGAGAATCAAGACAAAATATAGCTCAATTTGTAACTGGAGATATTATGTCCAATGGCATAAAAATGCTTGGATTCCACAGCATGCACATCGCTAATTTTTGGCCTACTTCTAAATCTTGTATTACCAAATATCTGCATAATCTCGTCAACTCGTGACCAGCGCGCGGTAGATTGAACCTTCCTCTTTCTAATGAGCCCTTTTCTAACCGAAAATATTCCCATATAAGGACGAATATTTGAGGCACGTAAAACCATTTTTGTCGGTAACGTGGTCACTCTACCTTATCGTGAATCTACGACTTGGCAGTCGAGTGGCTCTAGCGAATCTATGAATTTGTTTGATCCTTCAGGGACGACGTCTACGCACCGCACTGACCCTGAAGAATATTTCTAAATTACCTCACGATTGTCTTTGTCCTGTTATTAAAAATTAAAAATTCACTTTTCGAGTGGAGTTTGATCTTTTGCACTGTACGAATTTGTGTAATCCTTTGGGGACGGTGTCTCTGTACTACACCTGAAGAAAATATGGGGATAACGAAAGGATATCAGGATCAAAAACGTAATAAGTGGAGGGGAGGGGAAAAAGATGAAAAGATTATAGAATAACTACAGAAGCTGAAAAACCATGTTTCGCCTATTTTCGTCGGTAACATGGTCATTCTACTTTATCGCGAATCTACGGAATCTCGGCTCCGCAAATGCGGCACAGATTCCCGTTATCCGACTGCTTCCAAATTTGGAAAGGAAAAATTGTTGCAGCTAATCAGTCATCCTATCGTACACATGATTTATTTTGCATAAAGACCTGCGGTCTAATGACTATAAATGTATAAAGATACTTTTTAAATACACTGCCTAGTGTCGCCTATCCTGTTTCTTCGAAATGCTATGCCTTTCTAATTGCTTCTATACGCGTGACGAATGATCGAATATTTCAAGACACCCTGTACAGACACGCGTAACTTGCGTTTCTACAGCTGTGGTCCGACTACCTATGTTAGGCCAATTGAAAACTTTGAGTGTGCAACACGACCACCCTTATTTCGTATGCCCACGTAATTATCGGTTCTCCGTAAGCTGGGTGTTTCTCGTTTGATCCTCGATGGCCGGGAGCGACGTGGAGTCGAAGTTGCGGTTTAATGACGATTCAGCGGCAGCCTGATCGCAGTTCATTGAAGCTGCGTGGACAGCTTGTTACAGGGGACAGGAAACCCGACTGACGTGCCCCTTGGCACAACCCTTTCCGCTTCGTTAATTGGCCCGGCTGTTTACGTTGGTAAGCTCTCGAATTTCTTTTTGACGTTCTTTCATACCCTGCCGGATTTTTGCGACGCGGTCTGACAAGCTCGCATGGTTTCTCGCATTTCTTTCTGTATCGTTGATCCCGTGTCGACTGATTAAATTTGAACATGTTTGTACAGTCTTCTGCGCCCCTAATACACATTGGATTCGCCAGAAAGCCTCTTTACACGCCTTGATTCGTACAGATTGCATTTAATTAATGTAGTTTCAAGCTCTGCCTCATTTGATTGAAATTAATGAAATATAATTGCTATGCTGTCTTCGTGCGGTTTTAATATTTATTCTTGCAAATAATACCATCGATAGAATAAACATTTTGCATGATTTTTGACACGTTCACAATCTCATGTGCCACGTATTGGGTCAGCGCACTTCCAATTGACACGTCTCTTGACCCATGAATGGAATAGTAATCTTGTTGTGAACCTAAGTACAGAAAGCCTGATTCGTTTTAGTAGAAGACTGTCTCAGGATTATAGAGCACAAAAAATTATATTTTTGTATGCTCATACCATTCCCAAAAGGCCATATCTTTCTTTTTTTAACTACAAATCTTTGGTGTCAACCACGATTTTATACAGCCGGAAATACAAGAAACCACGCTTGCAAGAAATTATTGTTCATTTTTGTATTAATATGAAACAACAAAAATCAATTTATTAGTTACGACATTTTATTCTTGAGTTGGATTTGCATCGGTACGTCAACATGAAAAATATACAAAAATATATTCAATACTTCGTCCAAGGATCTCTTTGACAGCTGCCAATTGTCTTGGCAGATTTGCTACTAATTTGTTACAATACCTTGGAGATATTCATTTTTACTGCACATCAGTGAAGACACTAGAAAGCCACACTTTCAAGTCTTTCAAACTATAAATGATCAATTGTAGAATTGTTTGGAATTGTTTGGAACATGCAATTATTTTGGAATAAACAGTAAGATAAAGATAGTTGAAGCAATTGGCACAGTTCTTGAAAGACGTACGGCCTTGCTAATTAATGAAACCGTTCTCTTATTACGCAATTCGCAGACACGAGTTACACATATCTGAAGGAGGCTGGGTCATTGATTCCCCCTTTTGTAATCCACCCTCCAGGATACTGAAACTATAGTGATTCGCAGATACAGTGTTTACTCGATATATCCACAACACGGGTATACCGAGGGACATATATCGGCTGGAAGACTGTACTATTCTTTCTGTGCATTCCTCGAGGCTTGTTCCAGATACTTTTGTTTAATTTAATGTCTTAATTTAATGACTTTGCCGTTCGATAGTATTCCTATTCAGACTTGAAAAATATTGAATTTTCAATGATTAAAGAGGTGCGATTCCCCGTTAATTCTTCCGATCGCTCAAAAGTAAAAGTTTCTACGGACATCTACAGTCTAGCAAGTTTCTAAGTTTAACAGGAAACATTTTCAGAGTCTCGAACTCAGTTAGGGTACTCACGTGTACGACTGATCCGCATCATCGGCTTGCAACTCGTCCTTCAAATCGCCGATGTTCCGGGCGACATTTTTTGTGGCGAATGTTTCCGCGTTTTGACAATACCCTGCAAGCAAAAGGTGGTCAAAGTTTCATTAAACAAATCAAACATTAGAAAATAACAATCTTTTACTTGGCTTACATCAGGGATAAAATTTTGACAGTTACGGTAGACATCTTTCCGACAGTTACGAAGAGAATACTGTATGTGAAAAAACTGAGACAGTCCGTAGTCCATTATTGCCCGCAAAATTATCACTATTGCCCACAGGTATGGTCAATAATAATGAAAGATATCTTTTTTACGATTACTTAATAAATGAAACGTTTCATTTTGTTATGCTTATTGCTTAAGTGACCGCCATAACAGTCTTGATATATGGTTATTATACGGGGTGTTCGTTTGAAAACTTTTCAGCCGAATGTCTCGAAAAGTATGAAAGATATTAAAACAGTGTGAAACGCGTGTCCGAGGATTTCGAGGGGGCAAGAGGGGTATCAATATCAGTTTTTTATTTGTGTGGCGTTTTCAAGCTCATTTGAAAGTCAACTTTGTTTTTTCAAATGGAAACACATTTTTTATACATTTTTTATTATGAGATCTTATTACACGTAAAAAGACCAGCAATTTTCGTGGGATACTGTATTTTATTCGCGGACAGCGTTAGTTTTTGTCGATTTCAAAATTAACTTTGTCCAGCTAATTGTGGCATTCGAACCGCTGCGCGCCGCGCCGGTTCTGAAGCATTAGCGGAAAAAGAAAGGGAGGAAACAAAATAAGTAAAAGAGGAGAGAGACGGGAACGCGAGGTCCGTCTACGGCGAAACAGAAGCGCGGGAGTTCCCATTTCCGGGCTCATGTGAAACTTCCGCGCGCCCAGAAGAAAGTTCCCGCAATTCGAGATCTTGGAGAGTTCACTTTGGTTCTGCTCGGACTTCGACCGGAAGTCAATGGTGCCCGCGCCACTTTGCGATGCCGGGAATAGTACTTGCATACGCCCGGTTCGCCACGCTACTCGTCGCTCTCGCCTAGCTTTTCAACTCGATATTGAACTTTTTATCACGGGGCAGGCCGGGAATGAACGGCTAAAGTAGAAAGCACCGCCAGAAACAAAGCGACCGCCCGCAATAGTCGTTTCGCCTACCGATACTCGCAGTCACCGGAAAATGTCTCTAAGTTCTTCGAGCATGACCTCTCCGAATATTCAACGTTCGAAGCGGATTCTAGTGAAACAGGCTCGTTTTTCCGTCGTTCGTATATCAAGGGTACAGTAGAAAAAGTCTTCGAACACCCTTTACAACAGAACACATGTGACACAGATGATATTCGTGAAAAATTTGTTTATCTTTGTATAACACCTATACCAACGTATTTCTAACATTTTTCTGATTAAAACGAGCCCAAACACGACATAAATTAGATCATGTTTACTTCTTCCTCGATTATCCGAATCGCTGACATCTAAATTTTTCATTATTCAAATACGTGTAAACAGTGTGCATATGCCAGACGATTCCGTATACAAATCAGGAAAGATTTAATTTATTAATTTGGCTAGGTAACTACTATCATCTGAACATTCGTGTTCCACGAGTATGTTGATATTAGTTTCACGAAAAAATAATTAAAAACAGAAAAAGCTTTATCATTGAATTTGTATTGTCTTACCGGTACATTGATGTCGATGCTTTGTTTATGTATATCAGTACACAGTTGTCTTACTATATTTAAATATGCAAGCGTTTCGAATTGTTTTAAGATGCTACAACGATTAACCTCTTCCCGTGCCATTTAGCTCGACAAAATACGAACCCAAGCGGTAGGGGTCAACGCGCCGTAAACAGACTAGAGTGATGCTTGAAAATAGTTGCAATACTAACCGAAATGTAAATACCTGTAATAGTTATAAATTATTCCATGAGTTTCACTCGTGATGTTTACGTTTGACCCGATTTTCAGTCCTACTCGCGATGTTTACGTTTGGGTCAAAATCTTCATCACGAGTCAAACTCGTTAAAGTACGGGAATAGGTTAAGTTAACCAGCTGAATTTTTTGAAAATTGGAAAATGTATGTTTCGCGGATTGACGTCGGTAATGCGAGAATTTCAAATGGAATGAATCTAACCAGGAATTCCGAGCGCAATAAATCAAATTGTTCACAGATGTTAATCTTGTATCCACGTCGTAACTTCCGCGGGGAGTACGCGGAAACAATACAGTCGGCAAAATACCATCTCCGACCACGAATTCAATTTTTCCTCCTTCTGTTTAATCTCGTTTGTTGAAAATAGGAAGGGGATACAAGTTCAATTCAATATAGGGTCCGCGCGCAACCTTTACGAGCCTACGGCGGTACAGGAGAGACGTCTGATAAAGTTATGAATTACGGTACATTGGCCTTCGAGACTCGCCGAGGTCGTTCAACATGGGGATAGGTCAGTCGCTGCCTCTAACTCATTCTAACCGATGCCGTAAAGCTCCAACCATTGGTTCTACGTGAACCGGAAATATAATATCGGAAATCTCTTTCGAATTCCACTTGAACCGCCGCGCCGCGTGAAAAGCAAATGTTTTCGAAACCGTACAAAAAGTGAATGAAATCTTGCCCGGACCACATTATTACACAAGCTATTTGGGAAAACAATATTTCAGCGTGTGCGACGGGCTGCCGGCACACGAAAAACGAGTTGAACACGCAGGATAAAATTTTCTTCGCCGAAAATTCATCATCGAAAAATCGTCCATCGATGATATTTTTATTTACACATTTTCTCATGTTTCGTGGAAATAACGAATAATGGACCGACGCGACCATGAAATTGCGCAGCACGAATATTTGTTTAAAACTCAAACTGAATTTTTCCGAAAACAAAGTAAACCAAATAAAAAATTTGATTCTATGTTTCCATTTTATGTTTCCGTACGGATGCACTTTTTTCAAGTTGTACCTACCACGACACTGTTTCTCTAGTTGTAAAAATCATGGAATTAATCCACGAACTGCCAACGTCTCTGACGTAATTGCTATACGATTTTCTGGATTTCGATTGTTTTCGCTGGATTTGCTTTGACAATTTTTTGAAAGACAAACCAGAAAAAGAAACATGAAAAATATTACAGCTGTGGAAACCTGAAATGCTCCTTAAATTGAGGTTACGCTGTCTTATGGATTAAGGCAACGGACGAAGCTGTTCTATGAAAGGATAATATGTTATATCGTTAAAAACATTATGAACTCTTGGAAATAGCCCGATATAATAGTCGACGGTTAATAAAAAGTGACTCAGAAATATGACACAGTCGCACCAACACGGAATTGAGTAAACGTGGTGGAGCTGTTGCACTTCTTCCAGATAGTAGTTTTCCAAGCGTACAGTTTTTCTTGTCCAATGTGATTAATTTCGCCAGCGGATTTCGTACAAAATTCGGAGTATAAACTGGGAACACAAAGTTAAACATTATTTGAAATAAAAAATTATAACAGATAAAGAGAGGACACATTATAACATGACAACAGCGGTTTTGTTTTTAATTATTTCTATATAAAACTATTACCAACATATTTGTCACAATTTTCTGGTTAAAATCAGACTAAACACGATACAATTCGAATCATATTTACTTCTCTCGTTTGCGATTCACTAGAGCCTCGATTATCCGAACCGATGGCATCCGAATGCGTTTTTGGGCTGAACTTCACTTTGGGTGACCAAACATTTCCAACTACTTTTTATACAGTAGCTCACGAAAGTATTCGAACGCTTCCAATCTACATCGTTAACAAATAAAATACACACGTTAGGTTTAAGTTTTCAAAATAAGATTGTAAGTAAAGACACATAGGAGTCTTGAGAATGTATAAGTAAAATTACAAAAAAATCTGACAACACATACAGGATTCACAGGGCATTGAGTATAAACATACCGTTTACGGACGTCACAAAAGTATTCGAACGCGTAGACAAGAAGCGTATTTCTAGTGATTGAAATGTAAACATTACACTTTAGTCGATTCCGAGACATCGTGTGGTTCATACAGATTTCGTAGAGTATAATCTTTCATAGTTATTCTAATCATGAGCACGAAAAAATCAGAAACCAGTAAATGTGAACGTGAATTAATATTGTAGTTGCATAATGAAAATAAATCTTATCTTGAAATTGCCAAATTATTAAATCGAAGTAAATCTACGATACATTATATAGTAAAAAAGTCGAAAACTGAAGGTAATATTACAAACAAGAAGCGTACAGGACGTCCAAAGAAGTTAACGCCCAGAGAGGAGAAAATGATTATACATACGTGAAATTAAGAAAAATCCAAGCACATGTGCACCAAAACTTGTGGGGATTGTTGCAAATAATTTTGGGAAAGATGTATATCCCGAACTGTGTCGTAGGGTTCTGCGGAGTAATGATTA